>CM056742.1:75072747-75534210 GCA_029851415.1 Eretmocerus hayati
TGCAACTCGGAGGGAGGAGCTTAGTGGCTTATTGCACGGTTTGCGAGCGTTAATGGGTTTATTGGTGGTAAAAATCGTCGGCACAGTTATTTGTAAAATTTACTCGCGACAGTCTGCGCGCTAATGACCTGTCGTAAATTCTTTCCACCTATTTTTCAAGTTATTGAAATAATTAAAAACTGATACTTTTAATTCCCTCTTCTGATTATTGACTCTGAGACGATATTTTAGAAACTCGAATGGTAAAAATCGGACATTTTTTAGTATCAAAAATAATAAGTATGGTTATCATTGTGATTGGCGAATTGATACTGAAAACTGGTCGATTTTCACCATTCGAGTTTCTAAAATATCGTCTTAAGGTCAGTAATCAGATTGTGAGATGAGGAGTATTAATTTTCAACTTCTCCAATCGCTCGACAGATAGATGGAAAAAATTTACGACGGGCTCATTATGTCATTAGCGCGCAGAGAGTGCGAACATTTTTCGTGGCATGAGTCCAAGAAAGGTAATAAAGCAACCACTTGATCCCAATCATTCATCCACTGTTTTATGACAGCACGGTAGTTCATTTGGATGAGAAAATTAATTCAATTGATTCATCGCAATTTATTGGGGACGATACAAGATGGAAACGTTATCAATAGCAAATTCTGATCATGGAAATCATCATATGAAATGTTGAAAATACCATCATTGTTTAAGAGCAATTTTATAAAATACGACGTTCTGATTTTTGATCCATGAGCTCTAGCAATTCAAAAGTTTCGCTGGTGGTAATAAAGAGTACGAATCAGATAAAACAAATTAAAAAAGAACAATAAATAAAATAAATCAATAAAATAAATCAATGATAAAATAAAAGAAAAACAATAAAAATCAATAAATCATTTATGTAAAAATATTGTTGAACAAAACTACGGTGGCAGAAAGAAGGACTATCACTTTGCGAGCTCACATCTGTTCCCGTAAGAATTTTGAAACGTCTTACTGCTATCGGCCAGAAGTACGTAAAATTCACAACCATGAAAGATATTCACGCGAAGAGCAATTCTGTGACGTAAAACTTCATTAAACACAAATTATCCAGTGAAAGATTTGAAATGAATAGATTCTTCTGAATCGCCAGCTAGGCTAGACAGATTATAACTTTTCAACCTAGATTCGGTAGTGTCGTGGGAACTGCTGGAACTGCCCACCTCCCATCGCTAAGCACTGCCTAGCACGATCAAGAACCCCTTGAGTTGCTCTCAAGATCTCCTCTGCTTCCAGACTCTGGAACGCTGCGAAGATCCTCTCAATCAAGTGATCACGATCCCGGATCTCAACATTGTAAACCCGTTCCTTGATGACACCCCATAAGTAGAAGTCCAAGGGTGTGAGATCTGGGGAACGTGCGGGCCATGCAATCGGTCCACCTCGACCAATCCACCGATTGGGAAACACAGCATCCAGATGATCCCGAACGATTCCTGTGAAGCAATTCCATCGTTATCACATAAGTTTTCATTCAAATATTGATAACAGAGTATTCATGATTATGAAATGTGCATAACTCTAACTACTCTTCGAATGATGCTGCATAGTATTGAGGAAAATTCTGTACAAAGATGGAAAATGGTATGAGTTCTCAAAAGTTACTACGAAACAAGATCGCATCACTTACGAGCAAAATGAGCTGGCGCCCCATCTTGCTGGAACCATAAATTTATCAAAGCGATGGGATCAAGCCCCAGATTTCTCACGAGCATGGGCAGCGTGTTTTGCAGGAAATCGAGGTAGGTCTCACCGTCAAGCCTTGCTGGGAAAATAACTGGTCCAACCTGCAGAATAATTAATTTGTAATGAGGCCGAGTCTTAATGAGTTATCTTCGTCTTTGGGAATATTCATGGAATAGTATGGAAGATACAGACGAGACACAGAAAGATCGAGTAGAATCGGTTTAAAATTCTACTCGCCTATGAATCTTGGAAGAAATTGCTCATTCGAGAAAAATCGATTTTCAGTTTCTAAAATGGCAAGAACCGTATAATTATATTTTTCCACTCTCAATCAAAAAGGGGAGCATATGAAGACTCCATGAATTTGGCGTATAATGCTACTAGATATTTTTTCTCTTGAGATCGAGAAAAGTTATCATTGACTAGAGTTTTTTTATCCGAAAATCAACGAAGAATTGAAGAGATATCATCATCGTACAATCACCTACGTGGGATTACCGGATGGCAATCCGAAAACTCGATGTCCCAATTCCGATATCAGAATTTCATTTTCGAATCTAAACGACCTGAACGAGTTGCATTTTGAAAGAAGTGTACTAACCACTCGATTTCGATAGAGTCCAGCCCATATGTTGACACTCCACCTCCTCTGAAAGTTTGAGTCCCAGGTCAAAAAAGGGTTCTCTTCGGCCCAGGTGTGGTAATTGTGGATGTTGAAGAGTCCAGTACGATCGAATATTGATTCATCAGACCACAAGATGTATCCGCCGATATTCACTCGGTGGACGTCGTACACATGCACGATCTCATTACAAAAATCCAATCGATGCGGGTAGTCCACAACTTCCAGATGCTGTACCTTTGTAAAATGATACGGATGCAGCCCTTCGTCGCCCAAAATTCGTGCCACGGTGCTCTTCCTTAGATTCAAAATTCCAGCACATTGGCGCGTGCTTCCACCTGGATTCTCGGCAAACCAATCAAGAACCCTATCCGCTGCAGCATCCCTTACTGGTCGGTGACGAAAAGGCTCAACTTGACGTGGCAAATACTCTCCGTAAGTTCGGACTCGATGCGCCAATCTCAAAAAAGTCCCGACTGCTGGTGTACCGCGACCGGGGTGAATAATCGGATACAACTCGTGAGCTCGTAGCGCGGAATACCCCTCTTGAACATACAAGTCATACATGTTGACGTAATCGTTCAGTTCATATCGATGAACAGCCATCTCTCGCTCTTGGTCGAATTTCCAACACTCAATTGCAAATTTTCCAATAGAAACACACACAAAAAACAGCACAGTGAACACTTTAATACAGACTAACATCGTAAAGATGTTAAAACACACTACTTGAGGCACATCGTTCAATTTCTGTTGATCGTTGGGTATTTGGTTACGCTCGAGATAGAGAGGCGCCGGGTCACTGGATGAGTAATGCTTGTTTCAAAGAAGTTATAGGCTCGATATTACCACCAAGAGCCATAAATATCCACATAACCGCCAGACAAATCTGCCACCGAGCCTTGCGAGGCAACTCATGGTATCGAGTAGATAAACAATGATGAGCAGAGAGGATTTAGGACGGACACACAGTAAACTTTGGAATCGAAATTCGCACTCGGAGCCGCATTACTGCTGTAACTTTATGTTTCGATTTTGAGTTCTTATACCGACGCGGAGGATTAGACCAATTCGAGGAATCCGAGAGTAGCTGTTCTCACCTGTTAGTCGTTGTACCTGCTCAAAATCGCCAAGCTCGTGAATATTGACAATAAGTGTCTATCTGCCGAGTAAGAAGTCAGAATCGAGTTTCTGAGTTGTATCGTCCCCAATAAATTGCGATGAATCAATTAAATGAATTTTCTTCTTCAAATGAGCTACCGTGCTGTCATAAAACAGTGGATGAATGATTGGGATCAAGTGGTTGCTTCATTACCTTTCTTGGACTCATGCCACGAAAAATGTTCGCACTCTCCGCGCGCTAATGACATAATGAGCCCGTCGTAAATTTTTTCCATCTATCTGTCGAGCGATTGGAGAAGTTGAAAATTAATACTCCTCATCTCACAATCTGATTACTGACCTTAAGACGATATTTTAGAAACTCGAATGGTGAAAATCGACCAGTTTTCAGTATCAATTCGCCAATCACAATGATAACCATACTTATTATTTTTGATACTAAAAAATGTCCGATTTTTACCATTCGAGTTTCTAAAATATCGTCTCAGAGTCAATAATCAGAAGAGGGAATTAAAAGTATCAGTTTTTAATTATTTCAATAACTTGAAAAATAGGTGGAAAGAATTTACGACAGGTCATTAGCGCGCAGACTGTCGCGAGCAAATTTTACAAATAACTGTGCCGACGATTTTTACCACCAATAAACCCATTAACGCTCGCAAACCGTGCAATAAGCCACTAAGCTCCTCCCTCCGAGTTGCATCCTTTGCATTAAAGAATAATGCCAAGTTTCGGAGCCCTGCCCATTTTTTTATTGCACGCGCGATTTGGGCCGGTCTTCATCTTTCGATTTGAAACAAAGCTTCTCATTGGCTGGAATTCTTTTACCATTATCTCGGAACCCATGGGACATTGATAAGAGCTTATACCGCGAAAGCTTTCTGATATCCGACATCCATCCGCTCGCGAATTCTTTTCCGACCTTGCTGGGACACCCTGTATATATATACATCAACGACATTTCGATTCCTCACTCATTCTTACTTTGACCCAAATTTTGACTTCTGACACCTAACTAAGACTTCCACCTCATATTTTGGACTTTTGAATCATATTTTCGACTTTTGAGTCATTTTTCCGACCTTAACTCATATTTTCGACTTCTGAGTCATTTTTCGACCTTAACTCATATTTTCGACTTTTGAGTCATTTTTCGACCTTTACCCATAATTTCGACTTTTAAGTCATTTTTCGACCTTAAGTCATATTTTCAACTTTTGAGTCATTTTTCGACCTTAACTCATATTTTCGACTTTTGAGTCATTTTTCGACCTTAACTCATATTTTCAACTTTTGAGTCATTTTTCGACCTTAACTCATATTTTCGACTTTTAAGTCATTTTTCAACCTTAACTCATATTTTCGACTTTTGAGTCATTTTTCGACCTTAACTCATATTTTCGACTTTTGAGTCATTTTTCGACCTTTACCCATAATTTCGACTTTTAAGTCATTTTTCGACCTTAAGTCATATTTTCAACTTTTGAGTCATTTTTCGACCTTAACTCATATTTTCGACTTTTGAGTCATTTTTCGACCTTAACTCATATTTTCAACTTTTGAGTCATTTTTCGACCTTAACTCATATTTTCGACTTTTAAGTCATTTTTCAACCTTAACTCATATTTTCGACTTTTGAGTCATTTTTCGACCTTAACTCATATTTTCGACTTTTGAGTCATTTTTCCGACCTTAACTCATATTTTCGACTTCTGAGTCATTTTTCGACCTTAACTCATATTTTCGACTTTTGAGTCATTTTTCGACCTTTACCCATAATTTCGACTTTTCAGTCATTTTTCGACCTTAAGTCATATTTTCAACTTTTGAGTCATTTTTCGACCTTAACTCATATTTTCGACTTTTGAGTCATTTTTCGACCTTAACTCATATTTTCAACTTTTGAGTCATTTTTCGACCTTAACTCATATTTTCGACTTTTAAGTCATTTTTCAACCTTAACTCATATTTTCGACTTTTGAGTCATTTTTCGACCTTAACTCATATTTTCGACTTTTGAGTCATTTTTCCGACCTTAACTCATATTTTCGACTTCTGAGTCATTTTTCGACCTTAACTCATATTTTCGACTTTTGAGTCATTTTTCGACCTTTACCCATAATTTCGACTTTTAAGTCATTTTTCGACCTTAACTCATATTTTCAACTTTTGAGTCATTTTTCGACCTTAACTCATATTTTTAACTTTTGAGTCATTTTTCGACCTTAACTCATATTTTCGACTTTTAAGTCATTTTTCAACCTTAACTCATATTTTCGACTTTTGAGTCATTTTTCGACCTTAACTCATATTTTCGACTTCTAAGTCATTTTTCAACCTTAACTCATATTTTCGACTTTTGAGTCATTTTTCGACCTTAACTCATATTTTCAACTTTTGAGTCATTTTTCGACCTTAACTCATATTTTCGACTTTTAAGTCATTTTTCAACCTTAACTCATATTTTCGACTTTTGAGCCATTTTTCGACCTTTACTCATAATTTCGACTTTTGAATCATTTTTCGACCTTAACTCATATTTTCGACTTTTGAGTCATTTTTCGACCTTAACTCATATTTTCGACTTTTGAGTCATTTTTCGACCTTAACTCATATTTTCGACCTTCGAGTCATTTTTCGACCTTAACTCATATTTTCGACTTCTAAGTCATTTTTCGACCTTGAATCATATTTTCGACTTTTAAACCATTTTTCGACTTTAACTCATATTTTCGACTTTTGAGTCATTTCTCGACCTTGAATCATATTTTCAACTTTTAAACCATTTCTCAATCTTAATTCATAATTTTAACTTTTGAGTCATTTTTCGACCCCAACAATCATTTTCGATTTTTGAATCATTTTTCCACCTTAACTTATCTACGACTTTCAAATCATTTTTGGACCTCGAATTATATTCCAACTCTTAACCATTTTTGACTTTAACTCATATTTTCAACTTCTGACCCATTTTCAACTCTCGATCCATATTTTCGATTTCTGTTTCATTTCTGACTCTCGACCCATTGACTACGACCTTTCGACCCGATCTTCGACCCTTGACCCATATCTCAACCTCTTGACCCACAATTAACACCTTGACCCAGAATCCATCTCCAACCTATACAATCATACCCTGATTCGAAACCTCAGATCTATCAATCGGAATTCATGTTTATTGAGAATTCCTTCCCAACTTTATATCAACAAAAACAATTTATTTCTTTGAGTATTGGTACGTCCCGGCAGGTCAACTCTTTCATTCACTAGGTGATAAATTAGAAAGAATTTTAACTTTCATGAGAAATTATACTGGGACGTTACTGAACCTGTTTGACTAGCATAGCATCCCGAGTTCTTCATTTCCCTTACTCCCGGAGGATATTAGCTCAGCTATTGCCTCAAAAATTAGGGACAATAACATTGATGTCTGGAATCGTTTGAGTGTATGCTGCTCGTAAATATTAGATAAGATCGAGTATTAACAGTGACTAGTCTCCACTATCCTGTACTTCGGTGCAGTCGATCAGGCCTGTCATTTGTTCTCTACTCTCATAACTAAGACCGAGTGTTAGCAGTGACTGGTCTCCACCATCCTGTACTTCGGTGCAGTCGATCAGACCTGTCATTTGCTACCTACTCTCATAGATAAGACCGAGTATTAACAGCGACTAGTCTCCACCTTCCTGTACTTTGGTGCAGTTGATCAGGCTTGTCATTTGTTCCCTACTCATATAAATAGTAAGTGAATGGATAAGTAGAGGCACTCAAGCAATTCCGTGACAGTGGTGTTATTTATAACATAAAAATTGGTGCATCGGCCGGGAAACAAAGTGAAGAAATCGGAGATGTTTAAAAACATTAAATTTCATCCAATGTTCAAAAATGTCAAAGTTTGATCAACCCGAAAATCCTGAAAATTTTCCAGTTTCTCAAATCACCGGCTCCGAAAATCGTAAAGCATTTAACGAGATCGATTCAGGAGATACTTTGTTGAATAGATATTTGGACCAACAACTACAGTATAATACAATCATTGAAAACGGAGGTCCCAATACAGATTTGCAAAGATTAGACAAAGAATTGAAATCACTCGAAATTCAGATTGATAGAACCTTAGCTACGCATAATATCGATTCAGATTTTTGTCAAGATAAGAAAGGCCAACAACGGAAAACCTTACGTTTTGAAGACAAGTTTTTAACATACAGAAATAAGGGTGGTGTTACTGTGGATTCTAGTTCAATTGCCAACGATCATTCCAATATCGATACTCCTCAAGAAATCCCAAAACCAATCAAACTCCTGATCCGACCATCTTTATTCAACCCCACTTCACGGCAAGAAACCAAACCAATTCAGGACGAAATTCCACCACAGATAACTACAGCTCTTAACACTAAGATAGACACAAGACTAACGAGTACACCACTCCAAATACAGGAACATCAACGCACCAATAACCAAATCTTGACACTGAGCCCGATTACAACTTCCGAGAAGACCCTTAGACCAGACCAACTCATCAAAACACTCACAATACTCTTAGAAACGGAAGATATTAAGAAGGAAAGGGTTACAGAATACTTAAATAATCCAGATAATATCGAAGAAATCGTGAAGCAACGCGACGAAGGTAACGATATTTACCAATTATACTGTTTTGCAAAGAAAGAGATCATTGGTTCACGAGACACACCTACATACCACGAGGAAAGTGACCAAGATAAGATCTTATTGGGAAACTTGAAAGAGTCTACACAAACATCCGCGAAATATATAACCGCAGAAGCTACAACCAAATTTCCTGACGACAAAACCTTCGAACCAAAACCAAAAGTTCACAATTTCGACTTCAAACTTGAGGATTACCCAGGTTCAGAAGATAAGAATCTTCGCGACCCCAAGACTGAACACAGCACTTCTACAATGTTTAGTGATTATAAAAATATGACTACTAATCGATCGGGAAAACTACCGGAAGTAAGAGGTATCTCAATTAAAGATGCCCTCGATCTGATCCCTCGGTTCAACGGTCAAAATATCAGTCTGACACAATTTTTAGATGGATGTCATGATGCTAAGGAAATATTGCCCAGTTACTTAGAGAATGAATTAACGAAACTGATCCGGATGAAATTGTATGGCGAAGCTTTGAAATGTCTGAGTGGTCGCAATTTTGAAACGATTGATGAGATCGCGACACTTTTTGAAAATGCTTTTGGTTCACCCAAAACCTTTCACGAATGGACCGGAGATTTGGCAAAAATTAAACAAAGGTCCGATGAATCAGTCATAGTTTATCTGAACCGATTGAGAGAAATAGAAAAAGAAATCATAAAATCAGGAACACGCGAGAAACGGATCAAAAACCTCAGCAATTTTACAGATGAATTATCTCAAGACTGTCTAAAATTCTTCTTGCGCGGATTACGTTGGGAGATACGGGCCAGAGTCGGCACGCCCGGTAATTTCAAGGAAGCACAAGAACTCGCTTTTGAGATCGAAAGAGAATTCGCATGTAGCGATAACGAGGAATCTCAGAGAAAAGACGAAATCAAGATAAAAACCTCGAGAGAACCTAGGAAAATCCATCTTGTCGAAAACACCAACAGTCCGCCACCAATTATTTGCCAATTTTGTAACAAACCCGGACATTTCTTGATGAACTGTTTTTCACTTTTCATGAAAACATCAAATTTCGGAGATAGGAACGGTTTTGACCGGAATGTGTCGCGACCAACTCACACAGAATATAGACCTCGGCCAATGAACACAAATTACACACCTACGAGACAGTCTACAGAATACGGGAGAAGTAACACTTATTCATCTCGTACAGACATGAATCCTACGAATTACAATAACAATAATATTGGCAATAGATCGCAGAACAATTATGGAATATATAGACACTCAAATCCCGCATACATTCAGTCCAATCAAAGTTATACGGGATCTCGAAATTTCGACCCCCCTCAGCCTCGTAACACCGAAACCACTTCCACGAACAATTCTCAGGGTGGCGCTCCTATTAGGAATACCGAAAATCGGATAGAATGTTATTATTGTAAAAGGATCGGACATTATAAACGAGATTGCTTTAAATTCCAAAATGACGTACGCAATGGTAGAGTGAATCCGGGAAACGCTTCTGGTCTCCCTCAACCGGGCGTGAGCCGGGAGACTCAGCCGACTCCTCGCCCGAGCATTTCAACTGGTCAAGAAACGACCGCATAATAACCAGGACTGTGCATCTAAATCAGACAAATGGTGCCCCAAAGATCAATCTGGATATGTTCGAATCCACTGAACCATTAACCTTCATGTTAGACACGGGCGCCGGACCAAATCTGATCAAAATCAACGTCCTCCCACAAAATATTCAAATAAATGACAGAAACATAATCAAATTGAAAGGAATCACTCCTGAACATATAAGAACATTGGGGACAATCGAGAAGAATCTCAGCGACCACGTTATTGAATTTTGTGTGGTTGACGAAAATTTTCCGATTAAAGAATCAGGGATTCTTGGCAGTGATTTCTTTAGAAAAACGAACGCGAAAATCAATTATCCTGAAAATCATGTTGAGATCGATGACCAGATCTTTTTCTTCGAAAATGACTCACACGTACAAAACACTCGCCGTTCAGATAATCAGGATGAACTATTGAAATTCGACAAAGAGCCGAACATATTTTATCAAGAACAGTTCCCGGAAGAACTATTACAAAACAATGAGATTTTCAACGTCAAACAAGAAACACTCGATATGAATCATAAAGGGAACTGTCGTGACGGGATAGACATTCAAGAAGATCAATTCTATGAGACGAGAAGTTCTTTTATGAATCATCACGAAACGAGAGAAATAATCATCGCGGGAGACAAAGTCGATGAAATATCTACAACTAGAATCACTGCGCCAATCGGACTCACTAAGAATGATGCAGAGAACAACGAGATTTCAATCGATATTTTACAAGGCACTCATCAAGAAGTATGTGGAACAATCTCAATGGACGAAAGACAAGAATTTGGGATAGTAACTGGAGATTCCGGGGATTCTACGATGAATCAAGACGTTATATTAAGAGATCTTTATCCAGAGAATCATTACACGAATATTATGGAAGAAGATATACGGGTCAGTGAAGAAGACTCAGAACCTTTTAAGTTTTCAAGCACCTGTGACAGATGTTATAGTATATTTGACGTGAGGGACAATGAAGATTTCATTCTATTTGAGAGTTTATGTGGAAATTGTGAAAACAATGTTTGTGAAAAGTTGTATGAAGAAGTAGAATTTGAAACGGGCTTAGCATCTGCAGAAATAAACTCCGAAAGGAATGGAGATGACTTTTCGAGAGATATTTTCAGTATTCATGAAGAGGACATATCTGAACCCGATACAGGGAGTAGAAAAGAAGAGTATACACATATTCCGGAATCTTTTGAGGAACAACCCCCGGGAATGAATTCCGTAAGACCATCGACACGAGAAAACCCTTGGGATTATAATCGCGGTTATGAAAAATTCAACGGTCATGAGATGGGTGTTCAGAAAACCTTATTACAAGAGATATCGATCCCCAGAGTCGACGGTGATGGAAAGACTAGGGCTGAAAGGATTATTTCATTACTGAGACTAGATCACCTCGAAGCAAAAGAAAGACAGTTAGCCGAGGTTTGGGTCACTCGTTACGCCGATGTTTTTCACTTATCAGGTGAAAAACTCACAACTACAAACGTTATCAAACATAGGATTCCTACAACTGACGACGTCCCCATACATGCTCGACAATATAGACTCCCACCTGTATTTAAAGAAGAAATAAACAGACAAGTAAAAGAACTTCTAGCAAATGGAATCATCGTTCCGTCAGAGTCAAACTACAGCAATCCAGTATGGGTCGTTCCAAAGAAAGAAGACAGCAAGGGTAACAAGCGATATAGGATGGTTTTGGACTACAGAGAATTGAATGAGAAGACCATAGCTTTCTCATATCCTATACCAAACATTCAGGAAATATTAGATAACCTATCGGGTGCAAAATACTTCTCAGTTTTTGACTTGGCAAGTGGATTTCACCAGGTAGAAGTAGACGAAGCAGATCAACACAAGACAGCGTTTTGTGTACCCCTAGGCAAATTCCAGTTCAGATCCATGCCTTTTGGCTTAATCTCGGCCCCCTGCACGTTCCAGAAGGCTGTAGATACCGCCCTAATTGACCTCCAGGGGAATATTTTGATGGCCTACATTGACGACATCATCCTGTTCTCGAAAACACTAGAGGAACACGAAGAAAAATACTATTTACTCATGGAAAGATGCCGTAAATACAACCTGAAATTACAACCGGATAAGATAGAGCTATTAAAACGGTCAGTGACATATTTAGGCCATTTGATCAGTGAGGAGGGTATCAGACCAGATCCCAAAAAGGTAGAAGCCGTGAAAAATTTTCCGGTTCCCCGAAATGTCAAAAATATCCGTCAATTTTTAGGCCTCGCCGGCTACTATCGTCGATTCATCGAGGGGTTTTCCAGAATAGCTAGGCCTCTGAGTTACCTCTTGAAACGAGATGTCCCATTCATGTGGGGTGAGGAGGAACGATGTGCATTCGAAGTGTTGAGAGATAAACTCTGCGAGGAACCGGTATTAGCTTATGTTGATTTCTCTAAAAGATTCCTGGTTACTGTTGATGCCTGCCGAACTTCGATAGGAGGTATATTATCTCAAGGTGAAATTGGCAAAGATCGCCCGATTGCGTATACTTCTCGGGTCTTAAACGATGCAGAAAGGCGCTACTCAACTTATGAACAAGAAGGGCTGGCCATGGTGTATACAGTAAGGCATTTTCGACATTATTTGATCGGTAAGGAATTCACCATTATAACAGATCACAAACCCTTAATTTGGTTTCTTAATTCTAAAGATCCAAACTCTAGAATAACAAGATGGAGGATTAAGATGAGCGAATTCCAGTTCAAAATCGTTTACAAGTCAGGAAAAACCAACGTTAACGCAGATGCTCTCTCGCGGAACCCGGTAGAACCAACAGAAACCACTATTCTCCCTATCGAGACGAGAATTAGAACCGGTACTCTTAATTGCCCCAATTATAACGAAAAGCGTGCAAAAAGGATGACTTCAAATAAGGAAATCTCTAGTAAACAACGGATAACGAATAAGAAATCCTTAGAACACCAACCATCAACCAATAATATTGCAGCTGATTCAGAATCATTCGAACAAAATATCGAGATACCTACGAATACTGACAGGGAGAATGAGATTGAATTCACTGAAGGAACCCCGGAACAAATGACCCCGACCTGCGAACCCGAAGAGCCCATGAACGAAACACTAACAACAAGAACGCGTATAATAGGAAAAATCTTCGTAGAGTGTAGAGAAAAATTATTCATGAGAAAAGATAACTATCTATATTTTGTTAACACTTTGGGAGAACCATGCGATACCGGGGCTAGAGAATTACAAGAGAGGAATGAATTACCGAGGTTATTGGACCTCAACATCGGAGAGATGAGGATGGTACGTCATAATAATAAGGTTCACCTAGTTCTACCTATTAGAGGAGAAGAGAAACAAAGTTTGACGGTCATGGACGATAACTTAACGATAGGATTTAGAGAGTTAAGAAAGATCATCGGACGGGAGCAATTGAAAACGATTAGTGTAGCTAAATCAAATACAATAGAGAATATACCTTGGACAGAAGTTATGGTCAAACTCCGAAATTCATTGCGGGGAACGGAGATTAAAGTGATTATCTGCATGGGCCTAGTGAAATATCCAAAAATGGAAGAAAGACATGGGATAATCGAAACAGCCCATTCTTCTGCAAATGGAGGGCATAAAGGCGTCAATAAAACATATAAACGGTTGAGGCATAATTATAATTGGGAGAATATGAAGGTTGATGTACAACAATTTGTTCAACGATGTTTGTCTTGCCAATTGAAGAAATTGGTTAGAGTTAAGACAAAGAATCCAATGGTCATAACCGATACTCCTACAGTTGCTTTTCAGAAAATAGCAATGGATATTGTTGGTCCTTTTCCACGCACCAAAAGTGGTCACGATAATATCTTGACCATACAATGTTTATTAACCAAGTATTGTCTCGCTATAGCACTTCCTGACGCTACGGCTAAATCAGTAGCAGACGCTCTGATCAAAAGATTCATTTGCACATTTGGAGCTCCGGTAGCTATACTCACCGATCAGGGTACAAACTTCCTCAGCAACTTGATGAAAAGAGTAGCGAAGAAATTTAAGATCCAACAGTACCGTACGTCGAGTTATCACCCGCAATCCAACGGGTCGATTGAACGATCACACCATGTGCTTGGGGAGTACTTAAAATCATTCATCAACAAAGAAGAAGAATGGGATACGTGGTTAGATCTAGCTACTTGGAGTTACAATATCTCTTGGCACGAAGGGACTAAATTCACCCCTTTCGAGTTGGTATTTGGTAGATCACCTAGGGTTCCCTCAAACGAACCTTTGGAACCCGAAGACGAGCTTCCAACTTATGAAAATTATTTGATTGATCTAACCACTAAAATACATGAAATACAAGGTCTCGCTAGAGATCAATTAATCTTATCTAAGCTTCGTACAAAACACTACTTTGATAGGAAAATATCTCCAAAGGTTTTCAAAATAGGGGATTATGTCTGGTTACTAAGAGGAGGTAAAATACACAAATTCGCCGATCAATACGAGGGTCCGTATCTGATCATTGGCATGATTAGAAAAGACAACGCAAAAATTCAACTTGTAAGAGATAGGAATAAGACTAAAGTTGTACACGTGAATAGACTTAGGATATCCTACATCGAAGACCCAGATAATACTAACTAATACTATCGTATTATATTCACAGAGACCAAGAAACAGAAGGAAAACATAGATCGTGTTATCAACGGGCTACTTGTCGAACTCTGCAACAAAGAATCAAAAGGGTGAATACACATATTATAATTACCATTATTGATATTATCCCCGACAAGATGTTCCAAATCAACTCATTTCGACAAAATGACCAACCACATTTCACACGTTCTTATACTACCGAATGTTTCACCATTGGAACTATCAAAAGAATGGCGGTCGCGTACAAAATCTGAGATGAGACGTTATTTCAAATGAACGACCGGAAAGAATTCAAAAATCTTCATTTTACAGGTAGTAATAAGAAAGGTCAACGAAATGGATATCCAGAGCGTTTTAAATCGACTGAACGACGACGCAATAACCAGCTATAATAGGTTTCATCAGAACTTGTCGACCGGATTAGACGATCCTAGCCAACTATATTCTATATTGTTATTAGAACCTTATATGAGAGTAGCATTAATGGTCTTATGCGTACGCAACGGTGCTACTAACTCATTGCGTTTTATTTTAGAACATTCAGATGATATAGGATTAGATAGAGTTAGAGAAATCACTAGAGAATGCATCACCCATTTCAGGCTAGATTACTTGCGAATGGTGATGAACCATATTAATTGGGGGCGAAGTTACGCATGGGAAGATATAGAATTAGATTTCTGTTGTCAGTCGCGCGCGGTTCCTGAACTTACAGGATATCTAATGGACCCGACAGTACGCAATATGTTCAAATCTAGTATAGGTAGAGACCATATTATTTTATTTACACTACAAATTTTAAAAGGAGCCGACGTGAACCAAGATTTCGGACACGGTCTCACACCTCTGCGTTTATCCGTTTGTTTGGGACGCCTGGAAATGGCACAACTCCTACTCAAGAACGGGGCTCATGCCAACGAGAATTCCGAACGCGATCCACTCATACACGAGGCACTCAGATTTGCAAACCCAAAGATGGTGGACCTCCTTATCGAATTTGGTAGTGATGCTACTCTGATGGATACGGAAGATAGGAACGTATTTCACCGTCTCGCTGAAATGTCTGAGATAGGGGATGTCACTAGAACTGCCCTGTTCAAGGCATTACTGAAAGGCAAACCCGATCTTAATAAACGCAATAGCAAAGGGATAGTTCCCCTAATCCATGCGATAGAATGCTCCAACTATCATTGTGTATTCTTGTATATTCACCATGGAACGGATCTTGCTCAATATGGGACCGAAGCACTACACTCAGCTGTCCAAAAAGATCATACAAGAACCTTCGACTTACTCATCAAATCTGGGGTTAACTCTAAAAACGCATCACTGAATGGTCATTCGATAATCGAAACAGCATATCGTTTGGGAAGCACAAAGATTTTTGAGTATTTGTTAGCAATGCGACCAATGCTCTATGAAAACCCTGATTTCCATCTCGACCAACTCATAGACAACAACCCAAACAATAGATTGTTACTCGAGTATTATCTTGACTTGGCGAAACATGATTTTGATCATGTAATAGATTTAATGAAAGCAAGTCAAGTTGTATTCAGAATGATTCAAACGATTAGAGCTCAGCCCCGATACAGGATGGACAATTTTAGGAAACTGGGTAAATATTTCAGGGACGATCACAGATTCACATGTGCAAAAGATTTTTCCGAGTTTAAAGATCTACGCGACAGTATAACTTCCGAATATTTGAGAGACAAGCTCGAAGAAGCGTATAATCGGTCGCTAGGATGGTTTGTGGCGGCTAAGATACTTTACGGTTATAGAACAAGATTGCCTTTGGAAATGAAGGATCACATACTGGGGTTCTTGTCCCCAGGAGACCTCCACCGAATCGGCAGAACAATCACGGAAAGCGAAGGTTACGAGTAACAATCATGTGCAATTGTTCAAATAAAGGAGGGAATCGTTGCGAACTAAATTATACCTACTGGAATAATAAACTTAATTAGAATAATTTAGAAATGTAATCTCAACTATCACTTGACCGAACCGAAACTACGATTTAACATTTTAGATATTTCAGTGAAATGGATAGAAGAAAAACCAAGAACTGGGTTCAGATCTTGAATAACCACTACGATTTTGATCAAGACACCGACATCAAAAGAGCAATACGTTATCATAAACCGAAAATTGTTCTTCGGCTAATGAAGAAGAATCCTTCCTGCGTGAGCAAAGAAAATTTCAAGTCATTATTCAAGTTTGCCATGCGGAACAAAGATTTTGAAACAATGAAGACTTTAATCACTCGTTTTCATGACATAGAATCATTGAATCTTGTCGATATATGCTGGACACTTATGTCAAAGGGAATGACTGGTACGGCTGAACTCATGATCAGGTCAATGCGTAATATTGATAAACGCGAGTGTACAGGTGCAACTCTACTATACCCTGCCTGTAGGCTCGCATATCCGAATTTAGTCAGACTTCTTATTAGAAAAGGAGCAGATGTCAATGTGCAGGATAAGTGGAAAAGGACACCATTGCACTTTACAGCCGAGATGGGTAATGCCCATATTGTTAGGATGTTACTGAACAACAGAGCTGACCCTTTTTTGACAGACCACATGAAAAGAAACGCCTTACACTATCTGTGTGATCACGGAGATGAAGACGTAGAAACGGCATTATTATTACTCGACGCTGGGATCGATGTAAACTCCCAAGAAAGACGAAAGGACACACCATTGCACTTAGCCAACATATCTCGGAAAGCACTCTTACCGGTCGTACTAGTAGAACATGGAGCTGATGTGAACATCAAAAATCGATGGGGCGAGACTCCTCTGATGTACTCAATCCAACACCAACCAATTTGTATCACCAAATACCTGATCAAAAAGGGAGCACGAATTAACGAAGTCCGAAATGATCATAGATCTTGTCTCCATCTGGCCTATAATTTCTGGCAACCCGAAGCAATCGCTTTACTTCTCGAAAATGGAGCTAAACTATATCCTGAACCTGATTGCATCATACCATTTTTCCATTTTGGTTCTATTACAAATCAATTGTGTCTATACATCATCGAAGAAATCGTTAGATTAGAATCAATAAATGAATTTGTGTCGCCCACGGATAAGGAAATAATTAAGGGGGACATAGTGGGTTCGTTTCATTATACAAGATGCGTTGACGAAATCAATTCTGCGAAGGTTATACAATTAACAGACAAACACAGTTTATTCAGTCTCGTAAAATGGAATGACACAAAAATATCATTGCTGTTCAAAAACCGAATGTCAATCGAAAATATTATGAAAATAGATTTTGAAACGAGATTCACCATATGGTGTGACTTATTCGTAAACAAAGCCGCGAGAGCTATAAAACTACGGGAACAGCACGACAGGAGAGAGAATGAAATTCTTGATGTTTTTGCTGAAACTTTACCTTCATTAGTAATTGAAAAAATAGCCCATTATCTACACGAAATTGAATCAACAGAACAGTGATATTTCTTCGTTGTGTTAAATTACAGGAAATGTCGATCTTCAGTCTTCAAATTAATCTTGAACTAGACCATGCAGTGCGGACTTCACAAGGGGAGATAGTGAAGAGGATTGTGCAGCAAGACCCAACAACGCTTAATCCAAGGGCGTTTCAAACAATTCTTGGAAGGGCAGTCTGCTATCGGAATAAATCTATGTGCAAACTTTTGATCAATTTAGCACCCGAAATTCAATCACTAAATCTCGTATACATTTTTTGGACGTTATTACAATCTAAAATGTTCACGGTTGCTGAACTTCTAGTACGGAAAGGCGTAAACGTGAACGCACAAGGAAATACAGGAAGGACTATGTTATTATGGGCAGTTAGATATAATCAAATCAATTTAACACGATTATTGTTGCAAAGAGGAGCTCAAGTAAATCATGCAGACGATCATGGTACCACCCCAATCTTAGAAGCAGCAGAAGCATCCAATAGAGAACTCATCTCAATACTGATTAATTTTGGAGCAAAATTCCTTGTACGTGATGGAGTGGAGCGAAATGCCTTACATTATTTGTCCTATCATGCCCGCGAGGAGAACGAACTCGCATTGAAACTACTATTGAATTTAGGACTTGACGTCAATTCCACAGATACTTTGGGAAATTCCCCACTCCATATGGCAATCATAACGGGGAAAAGAATCTTGCCAAAACTATTGGTGGAACATGGGGCTAATGTCAACGTCAAAAATTATTTGGGTGAAACGCCACTGATGGGCGCTGTAGAGTACCAACACCATTCTATGACTAAATACTTGATAAATAAAGGGGCCAAGTTGGAACAAACGCGAATTGACAACTGTGGATGTATTCATATTGCTTACAACCATGGAAAAACCAAACAACTAACAACACTATTCAGAAATGGAGCCACTTTGTACCTCAACAGAGACCATATTATACCCTTCTTCTACCTGTGCCCAGTGCTCTCGCCACAATGTAAAGAAATAACAAGAGAGATCGTGAAATCTGAAATTAGCGGAAACTTCATCTCGCCAATCGATAAAGATCTCCTCCTCTCAGAGACTGAATCGAAAAATCTCTACCAACATTTTAAACAAGAAATAGCCAAAATGCATGAGGAAGAAGTTCTCGTTAGTTACTCCTCATATAACTTACTTTTCGGTTCGGATCACTTACTTGCGACTCTATTCAAAAACAGAATGGTGATCAGTAAACTTGAGAATATGAAAATAAGTGCAAGGTTTCCCCTCTGGAATGAAGAAATACAACAAAAATTATGCAGGTGCCAAAAACTAAGGAAAAACTATGACAAAAGAGAAGAAGAATTAACCACAGTATTTAAAAACACACTGCCAGAACTTGTGATCCAAAGAATAACCATTTTTCTTACAAATATTGAAGTTTACCAATACTGAGAAGTGCTTCAACCATCATTTCCTTTTCCAGAATATAGGTATACAAGTCAAACGGGAGCGATGCACATCGGCCATATCATACTCTCATTAAGCGCCCTTTTATGCACTATCGATTCCGAACTACACTACAAAGTAGAACGTCTCAACCATAACCCTGGGATTTATTATCAGCGGCTACACGATCTGAGGATATTCCAAGACAAATGGAGAATCACTCTTGTCGTGGACTTATTGATAGTTCAACAAACAATAGAGACATACAAGAATATACTTGATGAAATTAGTGGGAAATGTTATGGTAATGCTCAAATCTGTACTTATAATGTACATAGAGCAAGCAACTTAATCGCCGAAACAGATCAATATTTAAACTCACTAAGCAGAATTTGTGCAGATTTTGAAAGAACCATGGACCATATAGAAACCAACAGGAAGGCCAAATATTTGACCATAATGAATAATAAAACTCAAGACCAAATATACATGAAGGAAAATAGGACGGTTATAAGTTCTAGCAACCTCGGAAACCTCAAGAAGAATTATGCAGATAACCGTATTCAAGTGGAGCAACTTCTTGGAGAGTTACAACGATCAACAGGGTATCCAACCGAAATTTCAGAAATACACTACGCCCTAAATACTCGCCAGATTCTGGATAAAATCTACTATGGATTAGTCCTGTCTTACAGTATTTGCATCAAGGTGGAAGAAATTATCAACCACCTCAAAGAAAATCTTATACATGAACTACTGATATCCGAATCACAATTGAGCAGAGTGATCACGCACGTGAACAATTTGATTCAACCAAGTGAATTTCCACCTTTAAGCCATACGCACAAATTTAACGAACTCAACCCCCATCTGTTACTTAACTCCGGTATTATAGGATTACAATTGATAATTGAACTTGACATACCTCTGTTATCACCAACACGTTTCAAACTATATCGGACGCATTCCTTCCCATCGCTGCAATACATTAACCATCAACGGATGAATGTCTATGTAAGGCCACAGAACCAATTCATCGGTTTAGGCCCGAACGCTACTTATTACAGTTTGGATGGGGAACAATACAAAGAATGTAGAAGGTTCAAAACTTTCCTTGGATGCCCTCCAAGGACACCGTTATACTCAAAAACCCACAAATTATGCGAATACCTTTTACTTAAGTCAACGCAAGGGATGAACTATCGATACTGTGACGTCAGAATGGATTCAAAAATAGACCCATATTTCGAACGAATCGGGCAAAATTCCAACTGGATATATTCTCTTTTCTCCACAGACAATTTTGTCATCAAATGCAAAAATAGTTCTACACCACAAATTGTAACGCTTAGTGGAGCAGGGATATTGAAACTGAAACACGATTGTCACGCGGAATCAAGTGGGCACATATTAACGAAAGATCTAATGTCGCCACTCGGGTATCAAGATATCATAATACCAGAGGCGAATTTGAACGTGGGTAATTTAATTTCAAAAGAAACCCAAAACTTACTGGAGGAAATCTTTGGAAATCAACAAAATCTAACGTCTATCTCTCAGTCTTTGTGGGATCTAGAAGAAAGAATCGATAAAAACCCCAAAAATCCCAGAGGGATCCAATTGATCCAAAACATAATCATAGTGATTCAATTGACCGTCGCCGCGATAGCAATATCGGCTTTTTGTGGCGTGATATTTGTTCATCGAACGGCAAGCAAACGAATAATTGAACATGGAACGTACATTTGCCAGACTAAAACGAACGAAACGCCTCACCAATACATAGTTCTTCCACCACAAAACATACCTCTAAAGGAATCGAAAGACATCGATCTGAGTAATCACTCTCATACCACCCTACATACCCATCACAAAAATCCAATCCAATGCCGCAAATCTCACACTGATATCGATCAGTATGTCGTATTGAACTACGGCATATTCAGAAATTCAAGGAAACTTCCAATGAGTAGTGAAGTTGTGGAAACTCACATGTGAAATGATTTATAATTATACGTAGTATAACTCATAACCTTCCAATATGAAAAGAATGAACAGACTGCCGAAACTACGCATAATTTTACAGTGAACAGACAAAGATGAGGACTAACAAGAGTGTCATTATCTTGATCCTGATCGGTTTGTGGGGAACGTCTAAAGCGCATCTCGTTGGCTATGATTGTGGAGAAGAATTAACGAACCTAACTACGATATCCCTTGTGAGAGTTGATGATTGCGACATCAAACCGCCCGAGTTGAACATCACGGCTGTTCACGTTAATGTACTACAACTTAATGAATTTGGTTCAACCACAGTCATAACGTGCAGTATAAAAATTTTTAGACAAGTCACTCATTGTGGAGTTATGTCGTGGGGATCTAGAGTAAACAATGGAGAAATCACATACTACAAAGATATTGACCACAGTGAATGTCTGAGATTACACACTGATCGAACAATCACGATTGGCAAAACAATCATAAGCAATATACCCATGGGAACATTCAAAAGCTATCCAATTTCACTAGCCGGAAGCTCAAATAGCCAAGGAGATTGCGAAGAAGTGGAATATAGTGACCAGTACGGTAGCTGGGACAACGCGGTGGTAGCAGGTTACGCAGAAATAACTCTACAAGAATACAAAGCTACAATCGATTTAGAAACTGATAAAATTCACATGCAAACAGGTGCCGTATGCAAATTTTCTGACGAAACTTGTTTCGATCAAATACAAGGATGGGCATTCTGGAATCCATTGCCATTAGATTCCTGCGAATTAAATAAATATACAAGCTTATATGATGGTTTCGTCAATAAAACAAGAGATATAGAAGGGAGAAATAGGGTAGCATACATATTAGAATCCGAGGAAGTCACATTTGCGCTAACCGCTACTTCAGAAAAACGTATCTGCGGCTATACGTTCATCAGAACAGAACACCCAAGGCTATTCGTCCTAGAAGAACAAGGCAATCCACCTTTCAAAAAAACAAAAGATGTCGCAGTTGAGAATATTGACCTGTTTGCTTACATAAACTCAAAGTTTGTGTTCGTAGAAAAACACATCCGGAAACAGATATCACGACTGTATTATGATATCATTCGACACAAATGCGAAGTTGAAAGGAAGGTACTCAATAATGCTTTAGCGATAGCTACCCAATCACCCGACGAATTCGCATATCGTCTTATGGGAGCCCCGGGATACATGGCAGTTCTAGCAGGCGAAGTAGTTCATCTGGTAAAATGTCTCAAGACGGCTGTGACTTTACGGCCCACGAAAGACTGTTACCAACAACTGCCAGTGTTCCGTGGAAAGGAAGAATATTTCCTTGCACCAAGAACCAGAGTATTAGTGAGAACGGGAACACAAATTTCGTGTAGTCGAGTCATGCCATCTATGTACTACATAAATAACACTTGGGCACAATTCTCACCAGATATATTTTATGGAAAAGACCCCGAAACGTTGAAACCACAAACAGCACCAACTTTCAACTACATTAACCCTTCGCAATTAGCGACCAGTGGATTATATACGCCGGCTGACACAAGCAGATTGAGAGACCGTATCATGTTTCCTTTAGAAAGAGGACCAGTATTGAACTCAGTTGCTCTAGGAATAGCTGGCCGCGAGTCACTCAAAGGAGGTCTCTCTATAATGGGACTAATGGACGCCGATACTTTAGAACAACTAGCAGCATCAACATGGGAGAAGATGTGGATGAGATTCGTCACTTTTGGATCTATCAGTGCTGGTTTTATGGGTGTTTTCATCCTACTCAGAATTATTAAATTAATAGTCGATACGGTCATCCATGGTTACGCATTGTATAGCCTCTACGGATGGTCAATTCACATCATAGGAGCAGTCTGGAACTCAATCACACAATTACTCCTTCACCTTGGTAAGGACTACCGCGAGGACAAGATGAATCGAGGAAAGAAATCGGATAATCAACCCGATCACAACATGTATCCATTAATCGAAACTACTACTCAACCAGGGGAAAAATCCGATAATAAAGAATTAACTGAACAAACGCTCCAAACACACGACAACAATATTCACAGGAGTGAAGGATATCAACAACTTTACCCACATATTGGACGCACTGAATCTTTGTACAATCTTCCACGCTAATCAGATGAATCTTCATATATTCGCTTGAATATCTGAAACTAACGAGTTTCTCTTCGAACCAGGTCTTCACACGATGCAAGATATAAACAACTTACCATTCGACGGAGTACTACCACAAGACCATCCAGAAGTCTACGAACAACTACTGAACTACGCATGCATAGTCAAGGACCCAACCATAGTCAGTTATTATACCAGCGCCTGGTCCGGGATGATTGAGTGCACGAGGTGTTACCAAAGACATCATTTCAGTTACAATGAACCCATTAGGGTATACCAAGCTTGGCATACCACCGCTCCTAGAGGAGCAATGCACATAGACTGCCGCATATGTCAAAGATCTGTACTCCGTGAAGATCCAGTGATATGTTGCATTCTATGCACAGAAAATTTCTTCAAAACCGAAGACATGACTAGACGAGCGAATTATCGCAACGAAATCAGAGCTCGAAGAGAAAGAGAATACGAAGAACAAGATTCAGATATAGAAGTTATAGATTCAAGCGACACTGAAGATGAAGTTGCTGAACTTGGACCAAATATCAGACTTCGATTCGATAGAGAAAGACAAGCCAGACTTGATCAAATTCAACAACAACAACAACCGTGTTGAACATCACATACAATATACGAGAATCAACGCACAAATTCATTTCAGAAATCTGAGACTCACTCATATCCATTTACAGAATTGGGGATGCACCAACCAGAAATTCAACCATCCGTCTTCGTAACAAAATTAATTGGGCCCATCCAACGGAGAGGAAATCATTGTGAGGAATGCAGTCAAGGAAAGGAGACTAACAAATCTTTAGCGACTACTTATTTATTCAAGAAGACACCGCCCAATCTCAAATACCAAGAATGCCGCAAATGTAAAAAGCCTTTGTGGACAGAACAACCATTGAACGAGAACTTACTGAAAACCATGTTGGACATTTTCCTCACGAATGTCACATCCACTATAAAACTAACAGTGCATAATGGAGAACGAAACACCGCTGCAAATGACCTAAACGGCCCCAACGACTTGGCATCAGAGAAGCACACATTGGAATGCGAATTAAACACCCCCACCTCAGGATTCTCAAACACTACCAACTTGTTTTGTCACAAGGAGGTACGGGAAACTGTATCAAAACGTATAAACGAACCTGTACCCGAAGAGATGTGGAACGTAACACTCGGATTTCCTACCACAGGATCAGTACAACACCATAATGACTTGACACAATTTTTCATTGATGAATTCGATTTATCCAAATTGATTCAATAGTCGAGAAATCAAACAGAATTTCCCCTTGTTGTAAAAATGGACCGATATAACACAACTATGTCAACCACAACGAGTGAAATGTCTATTTACAAGAATAGATTATATACGTTCAGAAATTGGCCGACCAGTATGCACCAATCGAAGGAAGATTTGGCCGCAGCAGGATTCTCCTATACCAATAAAGGTGATATAGTTTCATGTTTCCAATGTGCCATAACACTTCGAGGCTGGGAACCCCTGGATAACGTATGGACCGAACATATCCGTTGGTCTCCCACTTGCGAATTCCTTGCCAGGACAAAGGGAAAACTTTTCATTAAAGAAACCATGAACCGATTACATTTATTGGATAATGCACGGAAGGAAGATGTTCAAACACTAGAGAAATCTGAACCAACAACCACTACCAGCCCACCAACGTCGCTTACATGTAAAATTTGTTATGATGATAAAATAGAGATAGTCTTGATGCCATGTCGCCATTGTATCGCATGCAGCCGATGCTCCATACAATTAGAAAATTGTAGTATATGTCGCAGCCCAATCACCTATTATTTGAGAGTTGTAATACCAATCGAACTGAAGAAAGAAACGCAACTGAAACAGCTTAAGGAATGAATCGCCACCAATTCCAGAATATGGACCCCAATGACACTGAACACCTATACATGAGCATCACGAATAAATGTTAAATGAATTTAATCATAGGTAAGATTACCAGGCATGATTCCGGTTTCAATTAAGGTTTTGAACATTGTTCCACCCGCATATATTTCAATAAGGAACCTCGAAATTACCAACCTATTTGATAATGAATATATATATATATCCTACCTCGTAGCTATCCACAAAAAAAAAAAAAAAAAAAAATTTTTTTTAGAAATGTCATTTGACGCATAGAAAAAGGAAATCAAGGAACCCGATAATTGTAACGACCTTACATTCTACCTCGGGTAATAATTCGATAAGACTGTTAGTTTACTTACAAAGACTTGAAATGTCACTTGACATAGAAAAAGGGAATAAAAATTTCGATATTAAGCAATAACTCGTAATAACCATACATTCTACCTCGTGTAATCATAGCGTTAACTTGTAATGATCATATTTCTACATCATGTAATCATTCAATAGAACTGTTAATTATTCACAGAGATTTAGAAATGTCATTTGACGCATAGAAAAAGGAAATCAAGGAACCCGATAATTGTAACGACCTTACATTCTACCTCGTGTAATAATTCGATAAGACTGTTAGTTTACTTACAAAGACTTGAAAATGTCACTTGACATAGAAAAAGGGAATAAAAATTTCGATATTAAGCAATAACTCGTAATAACCATACATTCTACCTCGTGTAATCATAGAGTTAACCTGTAATGATCATATTTCTACATCATGTAATCATTCAATAGAACTGTTAATTATTCACAGAGATTTAGAAATGTCACTTGACACATAGAAAAGGACTAAGAGACTCGATTATTAACCGATAATTACAACATGCGTATATCGCAACTAGTATAATCATTTGATGAGACTGTTATAATATTGATACCATATAACGAATGTTGAAAATACGAGATCAATCAAAATTGACGGAACCCCCAAACAAACCCTCTTTATGAGGAGAACCCAACAATGTAACGGACATTGTGGCTATTGTAACCACAATGTCCGATCCTAAGGGGGGAGGTGTGACGGCTTCGCATTTTTCCACGTATAAATGAACGAATGTATGAACTGAATGTATGGCTTGGATAGGTATGTATGAAATCGTGAAAAGTATGGATGTATGGAATGTATGTTTGAATGTAATATGTATGTGGGTGTTAGATGATTAAATTGGAAAGTGTGCATATTTCTATGGAATGTGTATGCTGGACGAATTAAATATAATGCATGTATGTCGAATGAATGAACTGAAAAATGTGTAGATTAAAAGTGTGGTTATGCTGGATGGAAAATTCAAGGTATGCATATGGAATGTAACGAGTGTAGAATACAGCAATGAACTTGAACTGATTACCGATAGTGTAAAGGCGTATGAATGTGGATGAGAGTGAGAGTATGGGAAAGATGACAGGAAATAGACTGATAAGACGGGCATCGACTGATGGAGAGGAAAAAGCAACAGGTAAATAGGAAGAGAAAGATAAGACGAAAAGTATGAACGTAACAGCCTCGCAACAGCATAGCTGAAAAACTTATGTCAGTCTTGACCAAAACAACATCTCATACACAAGTGTCGGATTTTTATAGATGTTGTTTTGATTATCACGTGTTACATTAATATTACTGCATCTCACCGTTAGATTCTTATCTCACGGTTGACAACAAGTGATAAACCATACGTGATTGACCTACCACTACTTGTATCAAATTAGTAGTACATAGACTACTAATACTAATTACACCAAAGTGGTAGTATTGGAATTTTCTTATCTTGACCCTTCCACCCACAAAATCTGAATGAAATTTGGGTATAAATACGAGGCACGGAAACGAAGAGGATCAATTGTCAACCACCCGTTTTCCCAAAAAAATCAGTCATCACGTCAGTCAGTCTAGGATTTTTCTCGTCATCTTTATACCCTTTGAGTGAGTTTTGAGTATAATAAAGTGGATCTAACGCGAAGAAAGTGGAATTAGAGTGCATTATTGATTGGTTTTGAGACATTGGAATTGACTAGTTGATTATCCGGAACCTAAGAGATATTCAGATTATTACTGTGAAACTCCAAGAATATTATATCAACTGACTGAGCGAATAAATTGAAATAAAAGAGGCCAAATTGAAGATTATTTCCAACAAACGCCTATCAGAATAACGACGTCAACATATCCTAAGGTGAGCAATAACCAAGTATAATTCTATCATTTCAATCAGTTATCATTACTTGAGAAAGTATCTGAGATTTATCCAAAGTATCATAGACACATGAACAACACATATATATATATATATATATATATATATATATATACATCAACGACATTTCGATTCCTCACTCATTCTTACTTTGACCCAAATTTTGACTTCTGACACCTAACTAAGACTTCCACCTCATATTTTGGACTTTTGAATCATATTTTCGACTTCTGAGTCATTTTTCCGACCTTAACTCATATTTTCGACTTCTGAGTCATTTTTCGACCTTAACTCATATTTTCGACTTTTGGGTCATTTTTCGACCTTTACCCATAATTTCGACTTTTAAGTCATTTTTCGACCTTAAGTCATATTTTCAACTTTTGAGTCATTTTTCGACCTTAACTCATATTTTCGACTTTTGAGTCATTTTTCGACCTTAACTCATATTTTCAACTTTTGAGTCATTTTTCGACCTTAACTCATATTTTCGACTTTTAAGTCATTTTTCAACCTTAACTCATATTTTCGACTTTTGAGTCATTTTTCGACCTTAACTCATATTTTCGACTTTTGAGTCATTTTTCGACCTTTACCCATAATTTCGACTTTTAAGTCATTTTTCGACCTTAAGTCATATTTTCAACTTTTGAGTCATTTTTCGACCTTAACTCATATTTTCGACTTTTGAGTCATTTTTCGACCTTAACTCATATTTTCAACTTTTGAGTCATTTTTCGACCTTAACTCATATTTTCGACTTTTAAGTCATTTTTCAACCTTAACTCATATTTTCGACTTTTGAGTCATTTTTCGACCTTAACTCATATTTTCGACTTTTGAGTCATTTTTCCGACCTTAACTCAAAGTTTCGACTTCTGAGTCATTTTTCGACCTTAACTCATATTTTCGACTTTTGAGTCATTTTTCGACCTTTACCCATAATTTCGACTTTTAAGTCATTTTTCGACCTTAAGTCATATTTTCAACTTTTGAGTCATTCTTCGACCTTAACTCATATTTTCGACTTTTGAGTCATTTTTCGACCTTAACTCATATTTTCAACTTTTGAGTCATTTTTCGACCTTAACTCATATTTTCGACTTTTAAGTCATTTTTCAACCTTAACTCATATTTTCGACTTTTGAGTCATTTTTCGACCTTAACTCATATTTTCGACTTTTGAGTCATTTTTCCGACCTTAACTCATATTTTCGACTTCTGAGTCATTTTTCCGACCTTAACTCATATTTTCGACTTCTGAGTCATTTTTCGACCTTAACTCATATTTTCGACTTTTAAGTCATTTTTCGACCTTAACTCATATTTTTAACTTTTGAGTCATTTTTCGACCTTAACTCATATTTTCGACTTTTAAGTCATTTTTCAACCTTAACTCATAATTTCGACTTTTAAGTCATTTTTCGACCTTAAGTCATATTTTCAACTTTTGAGTCATTCTTCGACCTTAACTCATATTTTCGACTTTTGAGTCATTTTTCCGACCTTAACTCATATTTTCGACTTCTGAGTCATTTTTCGACCTTAACTCATATTTTCGACTTTTGAGTCATTTTTCGACCTTTACCCATAATTTCGACTTTTAAGTCATTTTTCGACCTTAAGTCATATTTTCAACTTTTGAGTCATTCTTCGACCTTAACTCATATTTTCGACTTTTGAGTCATTTTTCGACCTTAACTCATATTTTCAACTTTTGAGTCATTTTTCGACCTTAACTCATATTTTCGACTTTTAAGTCATTTTTCAACCTTAACTCATATTTTCGACTTTTGAGTCATTTTTCGACCTTAACTCATATTTTCGACTTTTGAGTCATTTTTCCGACCTTAACTCAAAGTTTCGACTTCTGAGTCATTTTTCGACCTTAACTCATATTTTCGACTTTTGAGTCATTTTTCGACCTTTACCCATAATTTCGACTTTTAAGTCATTTTTCGACCTTAACTCATATTTTTAACTTTTGAGTCATTTTTCGACCTTAACTCATATTTTCGACTTTTAAGTCATTTTTCAACCTTAACTCATAATTTCGACTTTTAAGTCATTTTTCGACCTTAAGTCATATTTTCAACTTTTGAGTCATTTTTCGACCTTAACTCATATTTTCGACTTCTGAGTCATTTTTCGACCTTAACTCATATTTTCGACTTTTGAGTCATTTTTCGACCTTTACCCATAATTTCGACTTTTAAGTCATTTTTCGACCTTAACTCATATTTTTAACTTTTGAGTCATTTTTCGACCTTAACTCATATTTTCGACTTTTAAGTCATTTTTCAACCTTAACTCATATTTTCGACTTTTGAGTCATTTTTCGACCTTAACTCATATTTTCGACTTTTAAGTCATTTTTCAACCTTAACTCATATTTTCGACTTTTGAGCCATTTTTCGACCTTTACTCATAATTTCGACTTTTGAATCATTTTTCGACCTTAACTCATATTTTCGACTTTTGAGTCATTTTTCGACCTTAACTCATATTTTCGACTTTTGAGTCATTTTTCGACCTTAACTCATATTTTCGACTTTTGAGTCATTTTTCGACCTTAACTCATATTTTCGACTTTTGAGTCATTTTTCGACCTTAACTCATATATTCGACTTTTGAGTCATTTTTCCGACCTTAACTCATATTTTCGACTCCTGAGTCATTTTTCGACCTTAACTCATATTTTCGACTTTTGAGTCATTTTTCGACCTTTACCCATAATTTCGACTTCTAAGTCATTTTTCGACCTTAAGTCATATTTTCAACTTTTGAGTCATTTTTCGACCTTAACTCATATTTTCGACTTTTGAGTCATTTTTCGACCTTAACTCATATTTTCAACTTTTGAGTCATTTTTCGACCTTAACTCATATTTTCGACTTTTCAGTCATTTTTCAACCTTAACTCATATTTTCGACTTTTGAGTCATTTTTCGACCTTAACTCATATTTTCGACTTTTCAGTCATTTTTCAACCTTAACTCATATTTTCGACTTTTGAGTCATTTTTCGACCTTAACTCATATTTTCAACTTTTGAGTCATTTTTCGACCTTAACTCATATTTTCGACTTTTAAGTCATTTTTCAACCTTAACTCATATTTTCGACTTTTGAGTCATTTTTCGACCTTAACTCAGATTTTCGACTTTTGAGTCATTTTTCCGACCTTAACTCATATTTTCGACTTTTGAGTCATTTTTCGACCTTAACTCATATTTTCGACTTTTGAGTCATTTTTCCGACCTTAACTCATATTTTCGACTTCTGAGTCATTTTTCGACCTTAACTCATATTTTCAACTTTTGAGTGATTTTTCGACCTTAACTCATATTTTCGACTTTTGAGTCATTTTTCGACCTTAACTCATATTTTTAACTTTTGAGTCATTTTTCGACCTTAACTCATATTTTCGACTTTTAAGTCATTTTTCAACCTTAACTCATATTTTCGACTTTTGAGTCATTTTTCGACCTTAACTCATATTTTCGACTTTTAAGTCATTTTTCAACCTTAACTCATATTTTCGACTTTTGAGTCATTTTTCGACCTTAACTCATATTTTCAACTTTTGAGTCATTTTTCGACCTTAACTCATATTTTCGACTTTTAAGTCATTTTTCAACCTTAATTCATATTTTCGACTTTTGAGCCATTTTTCGACCTTTACTCATAATTTCGACTTTTGAATCATTTTTCGACCTTAACTCATATTTTCGACTTTTGAGTCATTTTTCGACCTTAACTCATATTTTCGACTTTTGAGTCATTTTTCGACCTTAACTCATATTTTCGACCTTCGAGTCATTTTTCGACCTTAACTCATATTTTCGACTTCTATGTCATTTTTCGACCTTGAATCATATTTTCGACTTTTAAACCATTTTTCGACTTTAACTCATATTTTCGACTTTTGAGTCATTTCTCGACCTTGAATCATATTTTCAACTTTTAAACCATTTTTCAATCTTAATTCATAATTTTAACTTTTGAGTCATTTTTCGACCCCAACAATCATTTTCGATTTTTGAATCATTTTTCCACCTTAACTTATCTACGACTTTTAAATCATTTTTGGACCTCGAATTATATTCCAACTCTTAACCATTTTTGACTTTAACTCATATTTTCAACTTCTGACCCATTTTCAACTCTCGATCCATATTTTCGATTTCTGTTTCATTTCTGACTCTCGACCCATTGACTACGACCTTTCGACCGATCTTCGACCCTTGACCCATATCTCAACCTCTTGACCCACAATTAACACCTTGACCCAGAATCCATCTCCAACCTATACAATCATACCCTGATTCGAAACCTCAGATCTATCAATCGGAATTCATGTTCATTGAGAATTCCTTCCCAACATTATATCAATAAAAACAATTTATTTCTTTGAGTATTGGTACGTCCCGGCAGGTCAACTCTTTCATCCACTAGGTGATAAATTAGAAAGAATTTTAACTTTCATTAGAAATTATACTGGGACGTTACTGAACCTGTTTGACTAGCATAGCATCCCGAGTTCTTCATTTCCCTTACTCCCGGAGGATATTAGCTCAGCTATTGCCTCAAAAATTAGGGACAATAACATTGATGTCTGGAATCGTTTGAGTGTATGCTGCTCGTAAATATTAGATAAGATCGAGTATTAACAGTGACTAGTCTCCACTATCCTGTACTTCGGTGCAGTCGATCAGGCCTGTCATTTGTTCTCTACTCTCATAACTAAGACCGAGTGTTAGCAGTGACTGGTCTCCACCATCCTGTACTTCGGTGCAGTCGATCAGACCTGTCATTTGCTACCTACTCTCATAGATAAGACCGAGTATTAACAGCGACTAGTCTCCACCTTCCTGTACTTTGGTGCAGTTGATCAGGCTTGTCATTTGTTCCCTACTCATATAAATAGTAAGTGAATGGATAAGTAGAGGCACTCAAGCAATTCCGTGACAAATCCAATACTTTAATCAAACTGTAGCATTCAGAACTAGTCCGTTGTCAACCTAACATTAGTTCTGGTTCAGTAACTGAGTTGGCACTCATGGTCCGGTACTCCGGGTGATCGTCATGGTCGAGTACTAGAGGTGACCCTTGCAGCTGGGTGCTTGAGATGACACTCGTTGTCCAGGACTCGGGATGAACGTCGGAATCCAGTACTCGAGGTGATACTCATGATCCAGTGCTCGATATCTTCGGATACTGGACCACGAGAGTCACCTCAAGTACGGGACCATAAGTTTCACTCAGAGTAGTAGACCATGAGTATCATCCCAGATACTTAGTATGGACAGTGCTACTCAACACATCATCTTATACCAACAACAGAGTAGTTTTGATGCTAGGAGCTCATGAATGAATAGGATTTCCTGAGAATATACGATTGAACGTTCCATTTGTCTCCTTTACTGACCTCTAGAGACAAGAATTCGAATTCTGACTGTGTGGAATTCGGGTAACGATACAGTACTCATGGATTCCGAGGACTGGGCAAGAAATGTTACCTCGATCCCTGGGACACGAGTATCATCTCGAGTACTAGACCATCTTGGACACTTTAAGTTCTGGACCACTGGTGTTACCTAGGATATATAATATTAGAAATGCCGCTCGTGGTCTGGTGCTCGAGTGATCGCGAAAGGGTCGAGTATCTGAAGTGATCGTCGTGGTCTTGTTCTCATGGTGACGCTCGTCATCTGAGACTCGGGGTAAGATTCACGATCTAGTACTTGGAGAGACGTTAATTGATTCAGTACTCAAGGTGATCGCTGATCCTGCATTCGCGATCGAGCACTGAGGCAACTTGAATATTGGACTGTGAGTGTCACCTCAAGTACTCAGTTACGAGGGTAAACTCGAGTACTGTATCGTAATGTGAATCTCTCCCTTTTGGTACTAGACCACGACGAATTCTCCGGTTACTCAACGACGAGTGTTACCCCAAGTTCCGGATCACGAGTGTCATCTCGGGTACTCAACCGCGAATGATAATGACGGTGCCAGTTGATACTCTATCCTACAGCGACAACCAAATATTCCTGAATGTTTCCAATCGTTCACGAATTCAACTTCCCGAGAACGCATATTTGAACCGAAAAGTATCCTGCCTCCTCGACTCCAACGACATAATTCAATATCTGGATCTCAAAGCTTTCCCTTCGATTATCTCAGGAATTCGGGAGTGCCCGAAGAGAGTAAGGACACTGATTCCATTTTCGGAATTCAGCACATGATTTCGTAGAGATATGAGGTTCTGGTCTTCGAAACTCGGAATTTTTCTTGTTGGGCTGTCTTATTCATCTCATTGATTCCAAGTTTCAGTGCTAGTTACAGGGCCCAAGATCCCTCGATATTAATCCCACAGGAGATACTTCTATCACAGAGTTGCCTGCTCCCCTTACTTCATGGACTTAATTGGTGAATTCATTGTGGATTGATGCCAAGACAGGATTAAGAGATGAAGCATAAAATTCACGATGTAATGTCTGTGATTGACGTTCGTGTCATCGTTTTAGAGAAGAGGAAATGAAACGATATTCCATGTCTACTCGTCTCCAGGAACATACTTTGATTAACTCGTGATTATTCCTCTGGAAAATAGATCGAAGGTTGAATCAAATCACTTTGTGAGGTTCCCGTCAATTGCAAACCATTGCAGAATCACAGCAAATAAGTTTTCAAATCACGAGACAGATCGACAAACATCTCTGAATATCTTGTGTTCCCTCATTGAGAGCGTTTACCAAGTGTAATTTAGCAGACATTCTCCAAATTTTCTCGACTGAGTTCTCCAGTCAAAGCCTTTGAGTGGATGGAATCCCAGTTGGTAGAAATTGGAGAGATATTGCTAGCATCATTTTCCTCCTCCCCATTTGTCGCGATTCAAAAATCCATGTGGCAATGGGACATATTGTTGAAGTACTCTCCGTTATCGAAGAAGTTACTTCTTCCTGCCATGCGAGCTGTTTTGGATATGACGTGCAATAATAGTATAATTGATGGGGATCACAAACAGAATCACTCAGAATGCACAGGATATCAGAAAGTGATTATAAAGGTTCTAAATTACTACATTCGACGTTCAATCCATGTGGATGAGCGTGAAAAATGAATAAATATCATACAAAAGTTATATCTGAGCTGAAAATATGGGCAGTTCTCCACTCGAAGGAATGGTTACGATTCGAAAATCTCTCATCAAAATCTTCCCTCTCTAGTGGTTGATCACAAGTCTCGTGGTTTGAAGTGAAGTGACAATGCCTCTTTGGCATCAGAACAGAGTTGATTTCATCATTTTGAACCAGAAATACTCAACCAAGACATTTTATTGAAATGAGTTAACATCGCGAATTCAATCCGATTCTCCATGTTAACTCTTCTACCAGTGAACATAACCAGAGTGTGGACAATTCGAGGTTCTGGTTCACGGTTACGATCTTCTTGAAGGATTCGGAATGCATGGATAATGATATATAAGATCAATTTCGTCATGATTATCGACCTGCTAGAGATCCTGATGGAAGGATGTTCATGTCTCGAGAAATAACTATTGAGTACTTCTAGCCCACTCTTGAATTTCAGATACTCCGGTAGAGCTTCTGTAGACGATAATGTGTTTGAAAATGAGTGAACAGAGATATTATGGGGTTGATGAAGTACTGAGAGACCTTTTTCCGCACTTCTCAAAAGGTATCAATCTTCAAAAAGAGGGAAAATTTGCATTTGGGCTCAAAGTCAGATTTGACACGGAAATTCGCAAAATATCCGGATTGTGGCAGGTGAACAAATTCGAGCTCAAGAAAACGAATCAGATCCCTTTTGAATCATATCGATCGGTTCAGATACGCCGCGGAGAGATATTATGCCGAAAAGCATGTTTTCGGCCGCACTGTGGCCCGGTTCCGCAGTCGTCTGTTGATGATTGAGGGGTGAACGCCGGTGATGGTACTCCCAAAATTGCGAACTTACTATTACAAGGGCACTGAAGCCCGATTCTGATGCTTCGCAAAAAGTCATTGAGAATATTTCTTTTACAGTGCTCGGCACTATCCTTCCTTCACTGTAGAAGGGAAACATCACTGGCGTGCGCATCCTTCTGGGTCGGCGGGCGGCTGATGAATCGGATGCTGATTGTACTGGGAATTCTCCATCTGGCCTGGTCTCTTGTTTGGTGCGCCCATCTCAAAGTGAACTCGTTGGGAACATCATGCGAGCTAAACGGACGGTCAAATACAACTATTTTACAGCCAATAGCATTACTTCCGCCCGTCTGCACCAGTCATCGGAAGCTCACGTGCCTGAACGCAAGATATTGATAAGTGAGATGCTGCCACGAAACACTCTTGAATTATTCAAAAGTTTGAGGCCCTTTGCAAGGCAGCTAGGCTTCAAATACGTCTGGCATGGTGGGGGACAATTTTTGGTGAGAAAAGACGTGAGAGCGCAAGCTCATGTATTCAGAAATCCCACAGACTTGCATGCAATCCACACTGCTTAGGTGTCTGCTCCCAGACACTCAAATCGAAGAAAGCCTCCTCAGTGCGAGGCTTCCGAATCTTCAAACAACCAGAGTACTGGTACAACACCAGCATCATCCGATAACCCCTGACTAACTAAACCTGCTGGGAGTTTGCGAGGGAAAGGGGATTTTTTGAGATCGGGGTTTGTCAACTTTAACTCTCTAAGAGATAAAATCGAAAAACTCTGACTGTTCTTAGCTAATGATCCTTTTTACCACATCTTTGGCGTGGCCGAGTCAAAGCTGAGCCCGGATATTGATGACAGCATCATTCAAGTCCCGGGGTACACACTATTGAGACAGGATCGCAACGTAGAGGGTGGAGAGGTTGTCCTGTATGTGCGTAATGATTTCAAGGTTGAAAAATTAGAGTCCTCAGACACCTTTGGCCAAGGAGAACCTCGCGTCCCAAAGTATCTGTATTGCAGTGTACAACAGGGCAACTCTCTCCACATTCTAGTGGGTGTAACCTACAGACCCCCTAAAGATGCCATACAGGAGGATACGGAGCTGTTCAGCTCCCTTGGCCTCTTGTGTGGCGAGTTTAGTCACAAAATCATCATGGGCGGCTTGAATGCAAATTTACTGTCTGATACCAGCTCGGATGCTAAGACTCTACGCAGGATATCGGAGGAACTATCATTTCAAATCGTTCCACACGGAGCGACAAATTGTCATACCGCCACTTCTCACACTTGGATTGATCTCATTTGGACCGACGAACAAGACCTTATACACAGCTACGACACTCAAGTGCTGCCCAGTTTCGGTAGCCATGCGGTCATTGACGTTACCATTAATATTTTCACGCCTGCTCCTCCTGAAGATTCATTCTCTCTCGGGAATTTCAAAAAAATTTCTCCAAAGCAACTCAATGATCTCTTACTCCAATCTGACTGGACAGCCCTCGACAACGACGGTGTTGAAACCGATCTGGAGGGTGCAGTCAGTCTAACTGAGAACCTAAATATGGTTCTAAACGAGCTGGCACCAACACGAACGCTGTCCCCTCGTAAAAAAGATGCTCCGTGGATAACTACTGAGTTGAAACTACCCATAGCCAATCGTGAGGCAACACGAAAGCGCTGAGAACGTAATGAACGCAATCAGCACCCGTGTCCCGAGCTGCGAGCTGAGTATATTAGAGTCAGTGAAGAGTTCGATACATTGCTGGAGCGAGCACGAGTCTCATTCCTTCAAGAACAACTTTCTGATGCTCTCAACCAAGACAAAAACATCTGGAAGGAATCGCGCAATCTCGGCCTCTTATCAAAGAGCAAAGCAGAGGAACTCCACGGTCTTACGCCGGATAACCTGCATGCTCAGTTTGCGGGGGTTTCTGTCTCACCTGACGACGATTTTCAGGGGGCAACTGATGACATCCAATCAACCACTGATGAGGGATTCATCTTCATGCCAACAAATATTACCGAAGTTATTCTTGCAATAAAGCATTTTTCCTCTCAGGCTTGTGGGGTAGACGGAATCCCTCAAAACGTGATCGTGAAGGCCCCTCCGGCTCTGGATGATTTCATAGTTCAGATTTCTGATTCCTCCTTTGCTCTTGGAATTTTTCTGAAAGCTTGGAAGCAAGCGCAGCTGATAGCATTGAAGGAGATAGCAACGCCATCAGCACTTCTTCATTTTCACCCTATTCCGCTCCTATGCTTCCTGGCCAAGGTTCTGGAGAAAATAGCCTACGATCAAATCATGGAGTATCTTGAACAGAAAAAGCTACTTGATCCCTTCGAGGACGGTTTCCGACGGCATCACAGCACTCAAACAGCTCTACTGGAATTGACTTATGACATCAGAACAGCAATCGACAAGAAGAAAGTCACTCTCCTCTTGTTGTTCGATTCCAGTAAAGCGTTCGACACCATCTCACATTTCAAGCTGCTGAGTAGACTCCGTAACCTAGGGTTTTCTAGGATTTCTCTTCTGTGGATCAAATCGTATCTGCAAGGTCGCACCCAAATGGTCGTATCAAAATACGGTAATTCTGGTTGGTTCGCAACCAATCTGGGTGTCCCACAGGGGTCTGTCCTAGGGCCCTTGCTCTTCAGCTTGTATGTAAACGACTCACCTGGAATACTCAACGGAAAGACAGTGTCCCATCTGTTTTATGCGGATGACCTCCAGATATACCTCCACGTCGACAAGAGCAAACTGAAGGAAGGCATTGCTCGACTGTCGGAGGCGGCGCAACTTGTTGCCGAGTGGGCCGAGAGATCCGGCCTGCATCTCAACGCCAGCAAGACTAAAGCGATCTTTTTCGGTTCAATGACAACGTCAGAGATTTGCAAAATTGGAACTTGCCCGGCGTTGAGCTGCAGGACGGAGTATTTGTGCCATTTAGTGATACAATTGTGAGTCTTGGTGAAAATCCCGATAGTGGACTGACGTGGAAACCGCAGATAGATCAAGTCACCAAAAAAGTAAATAAAGCCCTCTACAGTTTGCGGTTTATAAGGGCGTGCACAACCGAGACTCTGCGGATCCGACTTGTCGAGAGCTTAATCCGACCGCAACTCGACTACTGTTCCCATGTGTATCTCGATGCTAAAGAAGAGCAACGCATACGGGTGCAACGTTGGGGCAACTCTTGTGTGAGATAAAAAGATGAGCACATCACCCTGTTTAGAGAACGTCTAGTTTGGTTACGCACGGATTCAAGGCGCATGTATTTTGCAGCGATCATCATGTATAAAATTATCAATATGCGCGAACCTGGGTATCTCGCTGCAACGTTCACCAGGTACGAATCCGGGCATCCTAGGCGGGATGGTGCAGAGCATCAAGAGTTAGAGGTCTTGCACAGGAGACTGAACTATGGCCCGAGATCTTTTCAAGTGCAGTGTGCTCATTTTTGGGATTTTCTCCCCCATCAAATTCGGTCCCTACCATCTTTATCCCTCTTCAAGGGAGCAGCCCGAGAATTCCTGCTTGAGCAAGTCCCAATGGGGGTTCAGAGTTCCCGGCAGTGTAATCATTTCAATCTTTGACATTAGTTCCTCATGAGTAGACTGAGGATAACTTTCTAGCCTGTCGACGTGTCTCCTTATGACCAAAGTATATGACTGTGATAGGGTCTCAATCCCCTAAACTTATCGATCAAGCATTTTTTTCTCTTTTCCCCTTGAGAATTCCATCAAGAAACTAGTCACCTGAATTGTATCAATGTAATTTCATTCAATATCATCCATGTATTCAGACACTAAGACCAAAGCTGATAAATTATTCTGACAAATAATGTGGCAGCTTGCATCTAATACCACAGATGTATATATGTTTTTATATTTCTTATTCATTACGTGTATTCAAATACTCAATTATGTATCCAAAGATTGTTCTTGTAGAGCAATGAATTGGTATCTATCTATCTTTTTTTTTCTTTTTTTTCTTTTCAAGTGGAATATAAGGAAAAATCTGATGACAGGCTATCTCCAATGGATCTCCCACCGGCAGACCATAAGCGCTTTCATTTTGCTCACCCGGTAAACCGGAAGAGCACGAATCCAGCGCCCATGTGCCCTGGGGGCTAAAACCTCCTGCTCTCAGCCCTACGATGTTGGCAAGCCATCATTGGAGAACTGGGGGCAGCTAACCACTTTCTAACCAACCGGGACCGCGTTAGCATTACTGCAGGGTGGGAGGCGTATCGCGTGCCATGGGGCGTTTTTCTTTGGTGTGTCCGCTCTTCTGTCTTCTCTCTTCGTCGTCGATGATCACTCTTCAAGTCGTCGTTGTTCGCTATGCAGCGCCCCTTGCTTGGCGCTGCAATATCCGTTCTCGCTCTTCTTTTCGGGTGATCGCCGTCTTGATATAGGCGGCGGTCTCATCCCATGTCTTTTTGCTGCGGAGCATGAACGGCACTAGATTCTCAGGGGTGATCTGAGATCCAAGCCAGTTCGCGAGCTCCGCTCTCTCCACAGCTGTGTTCATGCACTGAAAGAGTGCATGCTTCACGTCGTCCCAGTCTGCCGCACACATCTGACAGACCGGGGTCTCCCTCTTCTGGAACCGCTCCAGGTACTCTCCAAAGCAGCCATGCCCACTAAACGCTTGCATCAGCCAGTAATCCAGCTCTCCTTGAGCTCGATCGATCCACCTGGCTATGTTGGGGATCAACCTTCGCGTCCACTTCCCTTTCGTTGAGCTCTCCCACTCTTTTTGCCACTCTTCAACGGTCTCCCCCCTCTCGACGTCTCGTATGAGGGCCTTGCGAGTGGGGTTGAGCACGACTCCATCGCTCTTGAGGGTTTCTTGGCGTTTCCATACCCGCACTCTCTCGGCTACAAGCAGTCGAATGGGTGGTGTACCCGCAAGCACACAGGCTGCATGGTCAGACACCGTGCAAAAAGCACTGATCGTCCGTAGCGCGAAACGCCGCTGGACTGGACCTAGCTTTGCATCGATTACGGACCCTCTAGCTACCTGCCCCCAAATTGGTGCACCGTACAGCATGATGGAATAGCTCACGGTGCTGAGTAAGGCTCTTCTGTTTGGCTTGGGGCCACCAAGGTTTGGCATGAGCCGCTGGAGGGCGCCACCGACCCTGTCTGCCTTCAGCGCTGCTTCTCTGGCTTGTGCCTTGTAGCTCCATCGGTCATCAAACCAAACCCCAAGGTACTTAAGTTCCCTCTTGAGTGGAATCTCGTACCCGTTGATGGAGAACACGGGAGTTTCGAAACTCCTCCTCTTGGTGACTAGCAGCGCTTCGCACTTGTGCTCGGCAAGCTCCAGCCCGTTCTCAGGGAACCATTGACCAATGCGGTAGAGAGCTTCATTGGCCACACACTCCACTTACCAAGCGGTTTCGGCGACCACGACTAATGCCGCATGGTCCGCGAAGCCAATGAGTTCTGCCCCATCTGGGAGACTCATGTTCAGGAACTCGTCGTATTGCGTGTTCCATTCGAACGGTCCTGACACGGATCCTTGAGCTATCCCTGCAGATAATTCCAGCTCAACCCTTCCCTCATCGGTGTCACATACGAGGACTCTGTCACGCAGTCCATCGCTGATGACTGCGAGCAGGTAAGGGGGGACTCTTCCATCTAGGGACCTATAGATCCGTTCCCAGCTTGCTGTGTTGAAGGCGTTCTTCACATCCAAGCATATTATGGCACAAAACCCTCCTCCTGGTTGGGGAGCCATTGTATGCGCTCTGTGAACTCTGTCTTGTACGCTTTCTATTGCGTGCATTGTACTGCACCCCTTGCGGAAGCCAAACTGCATCGAGGACATCCCTCCGCTACGCTCATACTCTTTCTCCGCCCGGTTTAGGATCATGCGGTCATACATCTTCCCGATGTTGTCCAGCATATTGAGTGGCCGATTCGATGATGGCTCCGCTGGTTCTCCACCCTTCCCGTTGGGGATGAGGACTAGCTTCTGCCGTTTCCACACTTTCGGGAACACTCCCGCAAGGAGACACTTATTGAACAGCTTCAATAGTAGGGTAGGCTGCTCTCGAGCCACTATTTTCAGGGCTTCATTAGGGATACCATCCAACCCCGGGGCCTTACCATTCGCCAGTCTTGTAGCGGCTCGTCTTAGCTCTCCTTCGGTGAAGAGGGGGATTGGGTCGTAGATGAACCCAGGGAATGTGAGTCTGGGCTCCCCTCTCGGGTAGAGTGCCCTGGCAATCCGTAGAACTGACTCTTTGTCAGTTGGCGCTGTTGGTCCGTCTCTCAATCGCAGTCTGCTCATGACCACCCGGTACGGTGTGCCCCACGGATCTTGATCGACCATGTTGCATAGCTCCGACCAGCATTTTTGTTTGCTGCGACGGATGGCATCCCGAAGAAGCTTCTTCGCCTCTTTGTAGGCCGCTTCGTCTGCTGCCGCTGATGGACGTCCACGTTTGCGCGCTCACTTCGCTCGCCTCCTCTGAGCGTTTGCGCTGCGGCGAAGATCCCTGATCTCATCGTTCCACCAGTATACTTGCCTCTTCTGGAACCGGGGTTGCTTCCTCCTCGGCATGGAGGCGTCGCAGGCTCGGGTGATGGACCGAATGACGCTCGATACCGTCTCCTCCGGCGAGAGCTCTTCTCCGGGGTCCTCTGCTCTCAGGATTGCTTCTCTGAAGCTTTCCTCGTCCAGTTTGCGGACTTGCCATCCCTCGATCTGCCGTGCTATGCCTGCATCTCGGCCATGGTCTATCTTGAAGAAGATATGGCAGTGGTCGCTGAGCGTTTCCGAGTCAAGGACCTGCCACTTCGTGACTCGTCTCATGAGAGGCGCGCTAACAAACGTTAAGTCGAGCACTGAGGATGATGCCCCTCTGTGCCATGTCGCCTTTCCTACCTCGTTGAGGCAAACCAGGTCCAATTGGGCCATGGTTGTTTCCAGCGCGTTGCCTCTTTCATCCTCTGGCCCTCCACTCCAGGCTGGAGCTTTGGAGTTAAAATCTCCCGCTACTATGGCGAGGCCTCTCCACTGTCTCAGACTATCCTCGAGTTCCCGCAGTTCCCGAAGGAAGACATTCATCGGTGCGTTCGGTGAGTAATAACAGCTATACACCGCAATATCGCCGATGACTCTTCGGGCGAAGCCCGTCCCTTCGGTCGGTCTTTTTGTCTCTGTAAGGCTCACGTTCCAGACTTGGATGGCCGATCCCCTCCCAAGGTCTTCCGTGGTTCGTGGTCGCTCTTCTCGGAGATACTGCTCGGAGATGATGAGGACGTCTGCTCCCAGTCTTGAGGCCACTGCTTCGAGTAGACTGTGAGCATCGTTGCTCCTGCAGAGATTCGCTTGCAGGAAACTAGCCATCTTTGCGCTTTTTCCGGCCCTTCCATGCTGCTCGCGCCTGCTGGTAGGCCTTGCAGCACTGCATGCCCGACCTGTGTTTGTTTCCCTCTTTGAGGGCCTCGCAGCTCAGGCATTTCTGCTCTCCGGTAACACATACCGCTGCTATGTGGCCTTCTTCCCCACAGTTGAAGCAGCGTTTTGCCCGCCTCACTTGTGGCTTGTCGCACTTTGCGGACAAATGCCCGTATTGCAGGCAGTTGTAACATCTCGGGATTCCGCCCTTTTCCCGGACCCGCGCGTTAACGAAGTCTACCCGGACTTTCCCTTTTGCCAGCACTTCTTTAGCGAGCCGCTCTGGCAGTGTGATCACCGCAATCTGAGTACCCCTGTATCCTGGGCGGATGGTCCGGGTCGTGATGCTGCCTGCATGCTCTGCTCCGAGTTCCTTCACGAAGGCTTCCTTAACTTCCGGGAGTGTGCTCACGTCGTCGAGGTCAAGCACTTCCAGCGTGATCGTTGGGGAAAGCCGTCGTATCTCTCCGGCGTCTTGGATCGCCCCCTTAAGGGCATCCTCAACGACCTCTGCCTTCACCCCCTTCTCGAGCTCGATGAGTAGATGACCCTCTTTCGTCTTCCGGAGTTTGGAGACTTTTGAAGCCACTTGCCTCGTTTCGTCTCCTTGCTTGACTCTCTTGATCATGTCCGCGTAGGACAAACCATCTTCCTTTACTTCTATGAGGAGTGCGTCGGGTCTAGCCCTTCTCCTATTTCCCTTGTTCTTCCTCTTCTTTTTCTTCTTTTCGGCTCTCCCCTGATCCTTGGGACGCCTCTCGTTTCCCCTACGTCCCCTGTTCCGTCCCGCAAGTTGCCAGCCGGAACCAGCGTCCGAGAGCTGACCGTTATCGGACCAGGTTGTCATTGGTGTCCCTGGCGTGGATGGGGGTGTCCTGAACAGTCCAGCCCCTTGTCCTGCAAAATTGAGCTGCTCCGGTTTGAGGGCTGCTCTCTTTGCTCTTTTGATATCGGCTTCCTGGTCCCTATTGATGGGGCTTGTGCGGCCTCTCTTCGTTTGGCTCCCCCATCCCGCTCTTTGTGGAGGTGGGGCCAGCGAGGATGTTGATCCAGCGGAGTCCTCGGCCATTATCTCTAGGCTGGAGCTGATTGCCTCTCTCATTTCTGTAGCTCTTGTACTAGCAGCTTCTAGCCCTTCACGTAGGCTGCTGGCCTTCTGTACAAGCCTCTTGGTCGACTTCTTTGCTGTCGCGTGCTCGTTGACTTCCTTGGTTATGTCATCGAGTACCTTGAGGATTCTCTTCAGGAGTTCTTCCTCTCTCGTGTGAGCCTCTTTAAACTTACCCCAGCTCGTTTTGAGGTCAGCGGAATTAGTTCTGCGTGACCTCTGTTGACTGGCGCCAGGCGTCTTTCCTTCGCCAGTCTCCATCTCTTCTGCATCAACTCTCTCCTTGTTTGATGTTGATGGTTGTGTTTGGGTGGGACACCCAGTTGGCAGATTCGCTCTGAAAATTTCCAAATTCGTTGTTGTTTCTGCCATTTTTTCCCCTTCTCTCCTATCCCCCTCGGATTACTGTGTCTTTGTTTGTGTTAGTGGTCCCACCTACCCCCGCCCACCAGTCCGAGTACCCCGTTCTTGGATCCTCCCACTTGCCGATCGCGCCTACAGTCCGGTGGCCTCAGAAGACGTTCCAACCCCCGCACCCTGCAGCATGGTCCCGTCCGGTCACCAACCGGCACTACCACAGGAGCGGGATTTGGGGTATCCCCCCTACCGTTGTGCGGGACTGCCTCCCCTCGTGGTTAGCGTGGGGTTCGGGTCCCCCTACTACCGGCGGCCCAGGAGCGATCACTGGTTTTAACGCGGTACCCTCCAGAGTGGGCACGGACACAGCAGTGGAAGGATCCCCTCCCGGGGACTGTTGCACTAGTGGCGTGAGTGACGCGCTGTGCGTGTGGTGTCAGTGTAATGTCAGTCTCGCCCGCGTTTCCACTGGAGTCTCGACCAATCGCCATGCCAACTGGTATCGTGGTAGCACTCCCTAGTTCGGCCGATCCCTATCCCCAAGAGGGTTTTTGTGGATCCTTGGGGAAGATCGTGTTACCACTCAGCGAGAGAATGCCCGACTTGATTCGGGCCCTCGCGTCACTCTTGTGATCCGATGCATATACGATAGAGATACCCTGTATCGACAAGGTCACCGCGTTGCTTCTCACCAACTTTCAGTGTGCCCCTCGAAGCCAGCATGGCCGTCGTCGGTCGGCTCAGAATGTCCACGCGGGTTCACTTATTGTGCCAGTGTGATGTTGTATTGTGTATCTGCGGCCCCTTGTCTGCGCTCGCTTATTTTGCATACTCTGCATATTCACGAGTAACCAGAGATACTGAGGATCAAATCAATCCCCAGTTACTCTGGCCGTGCCACTATCCGCACCCTGTGGACGCACCCAGTAGCATGGAGAATGCTCTACCTCAACACGGTTCCTGGGATCTATCTATCTATCTATCTATCTATCTATCTATCTATCTATCTATCTATCCTCTATTCAGGTAGTTGTAGAGCGGATATGCTGCGACGTACGGAGGAGAGGCACCGGTCAGCCGAACACGGCTGGCCAGCTGCTCCCCAACAGTCTTGGGCTGGAATCCGCATCGATACGGCCAATCCAAACCGGGTAAACCTTGTCTTGCTCCTCCGTTGGCGCCGGCTATTGGACGAGGTAGGGATCCACCAACTTACCAATCCGGCCCCGGAAACGCGTGAGCATTTCTTCAGGACCGGTGGCGTCTCGCACTCAGGCTCGAACTTCTCTCTCCTCACAGCTCGCAGGTATTGTTTCTCTTTCAACAATCTTCTTCCTACTTGCCAGTCGTCTTTCTTCCCTCTCCTCCCTTCTTCCTTCCCTCTCCAGTCCACAATATTCCTCCTGGAACCATTCGACCTGTTCTGTTTGAATCGGCAGGTTCGATGTAATTCGCCTGCCTCGAAGCGCCTCACTTCCCTCTGTCTCTCTCCTCCTTACAGGTCATCACCAACTTGATGTATCCAGTGACTTTATCCCATGTCTCCTGGTTAGGGAGCAAGTACGGGACGAGATTCTCAGGTGTTAGTTGAGCACCTAGCCATTTATCCAACCCGGCGCGCTCTCTTCGGATGTCGTTGCACGTGAACAGGGCATGTTCGGCGTCGTCTCAGTTCTCCGCGCATGACTGAAATGCTGGGGATGTCCTCTTCTAGAACCGGGTCAGGTAGGCACCGAAGCAACCGTGTTCACTCAGTGCCTGAGTCGTCCAGTAGCTCATCCCTCCGTGGGCACGTCCCGCCCACTTGGCTACGTCACGGATCAACCGGTGCGTCCATCTGCCATTTGCAAATGACAATTCCCACTCAGTTCGCCACTGTCCGAGGGTGGTCTCCTTCTCGTTCTCGCGGATGATCTCCTTCGTCGTTGGGGTGAGCACTCGTTCGGCTCCGATCACTTTTTGCCGGTCCCAGATTCTCACTTGCTCCGCGACGAGCAAGTGGAAGGGTGGCATCCTCGCCAACACGCAAGCTGCATCTCCTGACACGCTGCGGTAGGCACGAATGCTCCTCAGAGCCGTTCTCCGGTGGACATGCCTCATCCTCTTCTCGATGACGGCCTTCTCTACTCTCTTCCTCCACACGGATGCACCGTAGATCATGATTGCAGCGCTCACGGTGTTGAGTAGTTTGCGTCTCTCCTGTTTCGGTCCTCCGATGTTTGGCATCGGATGTGCTCCTTGAACGACCACTTGTCGTCGAACCATACACCCAGGTTTTCCAGCTCTGTCTCGCGTGGTATCTCTTGCCCGTTGATGTAAAAGTGGGGCAAGTCGAACTTTCTCCGCCTCGTGATCACTGTGGCTTCGCTTTTCGGAACAGCCAGCTCTAGGAGCGTGCTAATAATCCACTCGTGGACTTGGGCCAGCGCCTCGTTCGCGCGTCTACCCGAGAGTTCTTCGTTGTCGGCCCAAACTATGAGTCCCACGTGGTCCGCAAAAGCCACTTTTATTACACCTTCTGGCAGTTCGATAGACAGTAGACTGTCGTACTGGGTGTTCCAGTTGAACGACCCGGAAACTGATACTAGTCCGATTTCGGCGGACAGCTCTCGAACCTCTTGTCCCTCGTCGGTGTCGTATACGAGGGTCCTATCCCGTAGGTAGTCGCTCGTGGCTGCTAACAGGTAGGGTGGCACTTTACCTGCCTGGGATGCGTAAACTCGCTCTCAACTCGCTCAGTTGAATGCGTTCTTCATGTCTAACGTGATGATCGCGCAGAAACCTTCTCTCCCTTGGTATGGTCTCCCGATCAACGTTTGGACCCGCTCCTGGACTGTCTCAATTGCGTGAACAGTACTGCGACCTCCCCGAATCCCAAACTGCATCGGTGACAGCCCAACACTCTCTTCGTAGGCTTTCTCCGCCCTGTTGAGCACCATTCTCTCGTACATTTTCCCGATGTTGCCGAGCATGCTGAGAGAGGTTGACCTCCTTGACCTTCAGGTATCAGGACGAGCTTTTGGCGTTTCCACTTGTCCGGGAAAGCTCCCGCGCTCAGGCAGGCGTTGAAGAGATCGAGGAGTATATCTGGCTTGTATTTGAAGACCAGTTCCATAACCTCGTTTGGAATGCCGTCCAGGCCAGGGGTCTTGCCGTTCGGCATCCTCTTCGCCGCTATAAGTAGCTCTCGCGTAGTGAAGAGCGGGATGGGGTCTCCGCTCTCCGGGGGGAAGGTCACTCTGGGTTCTCGTGCTGGAAGACGTCTTCCACGATGCTGCGCAAACGTGGATTCGGGAATTTTCACATAAATTTTCAAACGATGTTAGAAGGAATTTTGGCGCGTCGATGGGCTGAGGGAAATACTCGATTTTTTTAGTCCCACTTATACCGTATTTATCCGAATATGAGCCACGATTTTTTTTACCTATTGCAAGATTCAAAAAATCGGAGTGAGGATTATACGTGGGTCCGGCGTATACTCGGGGCCACTGACCATTCATCATGAACGTGAACACCAAAACGCAACAAACTATTTGACTACCCATAGCAAGAATATTGTGCACTGATTTGATCAATTTGTTCATGGAGGGTATAAATGTATTAGAACCATTCAATAATTCAGAACTCTATCGTGAGAGTCAACATCGATGATAACAATCAGAATGGACGAACGTGATTCCTCAATTGATAGGTTCTAACTTTCAACAACTAACTTTGAAATAAACTTATATCATAAATTTTTGGATTCGTTCTGGAATGGGTTCTTGACAAACAGTTCCAACTAACAGTTATGTCGATTCTTAATATTACTCGAGAGGAGAGCGGAGTCGGAAGGAGTCAGTTGTCTTCAGGAGGCTGGAGTGGATACTACAAAGGTCTTGAATACGTAAAAGAAGCTGGCCCTGTTGCAGCTATATATGAGGGTAACGCCACTTCCCAAGTGCGGGATCGATTCCAACCATTGGCTCGCCGCTTCTTGGACAGACGCTTTGTCACATTTTCCTCAGATGTTCGGGCAGAGACAATAGCGCGGATTCGAAAGCTCCGGAGGAAGACTTTCACAGAATGATCGGCGGGCCAACGTTCAAACGCGCATTCAAAGCCAGCTCGCACAAATTTTGAGATCATGATTCAGGAACTGTGTCCCACGCGACAATAAGTCACGCTACTGACGGAATCGGCTTCGCTCTTCTCTACAGAAATCCGCATGCCTGCATGATGCTGTCACATCGCATATCGATTATTGCAATTCATGTAAAATGTATCTAGGATAATGTGAATGGTATTCATACGTTCATACGTGGAAACAGCGTGTTTCTGCGTACAGACGTATAAAACTGCATACGCGTCTCGTGCGGAAACATTTTTCCTCCGGGAAAACCAAGTTGAATGGTGCCATCGCCCACGTCCAGCTCGGTTTCCTGAAGGAAAGAATGTTTCCAGCACTCGACGCATAATGTACTATTATGGTATGATGATTTTGTGGATCGGGTGGCTCGTAAACGCGGGACGCCACACGTCGGGTTTTCTGAGGTGAACGCACTGGCACAGCTCGGGCAGCACCCGAGGATCCGAGTTTGTTCGCAATCTTCCTTCTCCGACGTGACGCCCTGGCTGTAACGATGCGCTCTTCTTCCCGTGTATAATCAAGACGATGATACTTGGGTCGTTTTTCATGACTGAAGACCATGGATTGGCCATGATGTTCTTCGATGAGCTGGAAGAGTTCCATGATGAAGTTGATGATGGTATGGTCTTCACTTGATCGGAGACCAAGTTTGATATCCTGAAAAGTCACCCTGGATTGGAAACTGGATAGTCCTTGACAATCAATCGTAGAAAATTCAGAAACATGATTTCATACTCTTCTTGTGCAACCGTAGATCCCCTTTTCCTAGAGTATTCATCCAAAAAAGCTCTCTGTCTCACCAATTAACGGGTGACTCCCCTATCTTCGAGTCTGAACTGATAATTCTATGAACTTTTCTACAGGGATCGGTGACTCCAGTGAACAGTCATCAACGCATCGAAATCGGCAGACCCTGGTGATCAAAGGTATGGACTATGAACTTAACCCTCCATCGCATACATGCCAGAACCTTGGTACATCCAAAATATCATTTGCGTCCAAAACGCTGGAACTTTCTTACCGTGACTCGGGACTTGGATGTTGATTCATAGATTAACGTATTCTCGCAGATGTGGCCTTTCCAGAATCTTTGAATCTGTTATTATTCCAACAATAAGTATCTGAAAAATCCATCATCGATGAAGGTGGAATCGTCCCTCCTATGGATTTTCAATATGTAATTCAAGATCTTTATTCCTTACAATCGAATCATGTCAAGAGTGAATTTTGCGATCTTCGACTCGACATTTTTGAAAATTGTGAAAATAGTCATAGGTATGCACTCCATTACTGACTTCATGTAGAGTATTCCAGGGAAATTCCGGGATTTCCCGCCCTTCGAAAGACAATTATATTAGTTGCTAGATAATTGAGCTTTGAGATGATACTTTTGTCATGTCACTTACTTCACCGACTTCCGGGGATTAGATAGCATCAACAGGATGTGCCAACACGGGTGGCCTGAAGCGAGCGGGAGTTGAGCAGAACTGACGCTAAAAACGGATCGTGGCATCTGGTTCTTTTCATTCTTCTGAAGAAAAAAGTTCCTCATGCACAGAATCGGATTCGCTTCCTACAACGGTCTACAGAGAAATTTTCATTTTGAACAAACGTATTTGTTTGATTGCATGTATTCTGATCAGCATGGCTAATGACTCAACGGACAAAGATAGCGTAATTTCCTATCCAACGTCACCGAATGGGTCAGAACGGAACAAATATGCATTTTGATAGGAAATCTCCCGTAGAATCGGCTGGTTGAACCCAAATTTCACAATCTGGCTTCGTCTTTGAAACGTGGGCGAAAAAGCTCAAGATTTATTACGAGAGCTCAATCTGACAGCAACGCTTGAGCTCATGATTGTATTGGACAAAAGAGGATGGAGGTCCGAATAAGGCTCTATTGCATAGTTTTTCTATGTATTTTCCCACGTAGATTCCAAGTTTTAGCTCGGTTCCATCCTTGATCTTCATGTTCTCATTTGAATTACGAAGAACATTCTCTATTTTACAGAAATCTTTATAACTTTGCAAATAAATACTCGCAAAGCCGATTCGGAGGACGTTCCAAATGCGTTATCCGATCATGGTAACATCGACATCTTCAATAAAAAAAAAAAAAAAAAAAAAACATCGACATCATGTCCAACGGGTCAATACAGTTGTTGAATGAGTGTTCTACAAAGGTTCTTGGGTAATAGTAGGGAACGGCACTTGATCGAATTGGGGAATTGTGATAAGTTTCTGTGATTCAAATGGGAATCTGAGGACTTAGGATAAAACCGAGCTCAAACTTGAATTCTACGTGGGAAAAGACATCAAAACACTATGCAATAGAGGTTATTTCGACCTCCATTCCTTTTCGCCCAATACAATCATAAGCTCAAACGTTGCTGTTAGATTGAGCTCATCTAATGAATCTTGGGCTATTTCGCACACATTTCCAAAAGGGAGCCAAATTTTCGAAAATGGGTTCAACCAGCCGATTTCACGGAGAATTACCTATCAAAATGCATATTCGTTCCCCTCTAACCCGTTCTGTGACGTTGGATGAACAATCATGCTATCGGTGGCCCTCGAGTGATTAGCTATACTAATCAGAATACATGGATCCAAACGGAGTCGTTTGTTCGAAATGAAAATTCCTCTGTAGACCGTTGTAGAAAGCGAATCCGATTTTGTGTATAAGGAACTTTTCTCTTCAGAAGAACGAGAACAACAAGATGCCGTGAGCCGTTTTTGGCGTCAATTTTGTTCAACTTCTGCTCGCTTCAGGCCACCCGTGCCAAGAGTCTACCACGTCGGTAAAAGTGTAACTTTATTCCACGTGCTTGATTAAGGGTACAACCCATATTTTCAGTGCAAACTCTGAAATGGATATCGGAATCATTCTGATTTGGTCAGACATCTAAAAATAGCATGTCGTATAAAACAGCGTCTACATATCTCCAACTCAACAACGTTCTGCTAACTCTTTATGCGCAAGTCCCAACTCCAACCACCTCTAAATTATGTGACTGTAGCAGTGAGCTTATCGGGTATGTCATGGAATCGACTCATTATTGTCTCTTCGCATTAGGCAGTTTCATTCACTCAAACGGGCAATGAGGTTGGAGTCTTTGTACCTGAGGATGATTCTTAATACAACTTCTTAGCAAAAATAGATCCTCAACCCAAGGAACCTTGCTCGCCTTGGTTCAAAACCAAGGTGTGCGCCCGTATGCATCCAACATGCAATTATGGAACAAACTTATTTTAATGTATCTCTCCGTGTAGAATACGTATCCTGTGTAGAATCCATATCCGCCATCATCCTCCGCATGGGTGTGAACACGATGGAAATGAATTTTCCCAAGAAAACGGTGTAACATCCGCGTTCGAGATATATCACAACATGTACTCATTGATAAAATCTACCATTTGGTAGGAGTTAGAGGTTGATAGGAACGGCCATTTTCCCGAAAAATTAAGCCCTGTAATGATGCAGGTAGTACGTGCATTACAAGGCTCGTGCTGCTGGAAGAAGCAAACTCTATCCCACACTGATTGGTAGATCCGATCACAGAATACAAGATATGCTATCTGTGGTTCCATGATTTTCCTGAGAGGAATGATAACCAAGTGTAGAACTCGAGCGGCGATGCTTACCGACACACAGAGGGGTAAAACAAGGATTTTGGGACATAAATCGTATCCGCGCGAATTCTTGACCCATTGAATTCATTTGAAAAAGATTCTTTTCGTTTCTTCAGTCTCCACTGCAACGTCGTATTTTTATCAAATCCTAGAGAGAGAGTATGAATTTGAACTCTGCAGCAGCCTGGCGGTGATACCCACCTTACCTGATGCTGGTTGATGGTAATTTCTCTGCTTTGGTGAATCTCTCGTTCAAATGAACAAATAAAGAAGTGCATTTGTTCGTTAAAATGAATAATTGATTGATAATGTATACTGTTGGGAGAAAAGGTATTTTTTCATGGATCGTTGTGGACTTCTTCAATTCAATAACACTTGTTCCACTGAGTAATATTTATTCAATACTTGCTCCAAATTCTACGGTCCGTCACACATCTTTCTCTTACAACGTTCTTATCCGATCTGCCGCACTTGGCACAGCGCTCCTCCATTCGCACATATTTATATTCATCATCTCGTGGCGCCGTCGGCAAAGTCGATATAGCAGTTTCCTTGAACTACTACCTAATAGCTTCTGCTAATATCGGTGTCGCAGCTAAATTTACACATATCTCAACACGCCTCCTTACATTCATGCTGTTACAGCTGACTTACAATCATTTCTTAGTTACTCTATTTCACAGTCAATAGATTCCTGAATTTCTCAAACTGGACTCTCCCAAGTGCTTTAGTAAAGATGTCAGCTATGTTATTTTCTGGATTTCTCTTCTCCATATCAATTATGCCATCCATGTATGCTCCATTTACAAAGTGATAGTGAACTTCTATGTACTTACAATCTTCAGTATAGTTACCAAATTTAGCTATACTTATAGCAACCGAGTTTTCTTCATATACGTTAACTGGCTCATGACATATACGTTAACTGGCTCTTGACATAACCTCAGAAAACTACGATACTATGGGAATTCTCGAGGAATTTCGGACTGGGAATCTCACTAAGGTATTTCTATGTTTGTGGGGTCGCTGAATTCGAATCCAGGATTGATTTTGCTCTAGTGTGTCAGGATTTTGACATAACCTCGAGAAACTATGATTTTTCCGGCGAATCTTCGGAAAATTCTGGACTGGAAATCCCGCTAAGGTATTTATAGGTTCTTGGTTTGGATTATCACTCGATCCATATGAACGATCGTGACTCTCTTGCTCGCGGAAATTTCGAATGATATGAATTGTCTGATTTTTGGCCTTTGCGAGCTCAATAATCAGCAGGTTTGCTGGTTTTTATAGCTCGATATCGGATTACTCGGGTTCGAACCATGTACCTTCGAGGCACTTCTAATTCGGAGTTGCAACTTGAAGGGTTTTGATGGAAAGAAATCATTTAGAATAAGAACATACGAAAGAATTGATGTACACATAGAGCTCTTAGCTCGCAAAGCCCGAAAATCAGAGAATTCACATCATTTGAAATTCTCGCGAGCAAGAAAGTCACGATCGTTCATATTGATCGAGTGATAATTTAATCCAAATATCCACAGGCTGTCGGCCTATTAACGACCGAAATGAACCATATCAAGGATCATATGAAAATTGCGGGTTGGAAAGATCTTTCTCGCAAACGGTTGGGCATGAGTGACTTTCACATATGAGAAAGATCAAAATTCTCGATGACCAAGCCACTCAGGCTAGGTGTCTTCCGGGACTAACCTGACAGATCCCTTTAGTACCCCTGAAGAGGCGGATCTGTCGAGGGAAGGCGAAACGCGCCAACACCATGCGGAGAATCAAATTTAGTCGTATGTTCTCATTTCAAATCATTCCTTTCCATCGAAACCCTTCAATATGCAACCTCGAATTAAAGGTGCCTCGGAGGTACACTGGGGAGCAAGCTGAACTGTCCACCAACAGCTCACTTCACGATCTTTCTGTCTCTTTTTTTCCCACCTCGATTCATGACTGCGAGTGAGACAGCGCGATGTCGAGCTTGGACAGTTCAGCTTGCGCCCGAGTGTACATGGTTCGAATCAGAGTAATCTGATATCGAGCTATGTAAAATCAACACGCCTGCTGATTAATCAGCTCGCGAAGGCCAAAAATCAGAGAATTCACATCATTCATAAGTTTTTGGGGTCACTGGATTCGAATCCTGGATTGGTTTTGCACTAGTGTGTCACAATTTCGGAATAACTTTAAAAAACTATGATTTTTTCCCGGATTCCCGAAAAATTTGAGTCTTGGAATCTCACCAAATTACTCAAAGGCTTTTGGGTTCTCTGAATCGAAACCCGGGATTGATTTTGCCATAGTATGTCACAATCTTGACTCAACCTCAAAGAACAAATGGGAGACAAGATTTGGAGTAAGTGAGCAAATGACGCTGTCTGATTAGTTCGACTCCAGCTTGTGACTGATCTTTCGTCACCGCAGAAACCATAACTGAATAGAAGTTTCCTGGGCACAATCCTCCCATAACCTCAAGAAAGAACGATCTGATAGAGAACTTTGGAGCTGGCGATCAAGGTACACTAGTTTGATGTTAATTGTGTCACTTAGTTGGAGTCTGTAGCTTCTTCGATCTAAGCATCGAGTTTCCTAATCATTACCTCAAATCATTTGATGGAAAAACTACAGCAATGAAGAATCTCTCCCAGTCATGGTAGGTGGATCCGTTGAACTTGCTTTTTGGTAGCTATTATTTCTTGCTGCTATAGCGAGTTCTCTTCTCTTCATACAACCTATGTAAATTTCTGAGTTAACTTTCTCCTCTTAGTAGATTCCGCTACAGTATACAACAAAAATCTGCCATCATGTTCACATCCCACCTTCTTTGATATCGAGTCTCCATGACTTTGACATCTTAATGGGAACGCTCGCCCTTCTCCTTGCTGAAGTCCCTAAGATTATCTGGGAATTCATATACAAGTTGAACATTTGGTCTCGTCGATCTTGACGGACAAAGTTCGTTGACCCCCCGCTCTCTTTCTCTCTCCCACATGCACTACTTTTCATATATATGTCACCTACTGTACACTGCGATCGCGCTAATATAAATATGAGTGAAAAATGAGACCGATGACTCACTCTGTTTACTTGTATTGACAGGAGCTAGACGTTATGTCTGTGCTCTATTACAAGATCGTTCAAAATATCATGACGATCTAAAGAATAACGTAAGTTGCGCATCTTGAATATTTATACATCCATCATTTGTGAAAAATTTCATATTTTCTATCTTTATACATATGTCGAAACAGAAACCTGAAGCCTGATAAGGTCCACAATACCTAGTGGACGAAACGTTGCAATAAAATTTCCATCATGAAATTTCGGGAATTTATTTAGTTCCCCACCGTCCTTCAAGATCGACGAGACCAAATGTTCAACTTGTATATTAACCATCAAGGACAAAAAAATCTACCAAAATCACTTAGGATATCTGGGAATTCGTCCGAATGTCCGTCCAAAGAATGTAATTCCAAATACATGAGACATCCTAAGTTTTTGTAGTCTTGAACCATCTTCGCAACAATACTCTTCTACTTTGGACTTTTTCTATTCCCTAAGAGATTCTGAGATACATTCTTGGAACTATTCCAAGCCTCCCTCTCAAGTAGAGTACTCACTTCGAGAAAGTTCGTGTCTTTGAACATTAAACGGATTCGTGGACTATCAAACACTCCTTGCCTGAGTTTCGGAAATTTTGCCACAAGATATTTATAACATTCGCCCTCTCCATCCAAAGCCTTGACCCATTGCTTCATCAGGCCGAGCTTTATGTGCAACGGTGGCATGAGGATTTTTGATGGATGTACTAGAGGTTTCTCAATCGCATTAGCCAACCCTGGAGTGAATAAGGTTATCTTTCCCCATATTTTTGTCTCACTGTAGTGGTTGTCTCTATTTCTACTATCCCATAGGCACTTATAACATGGAGATTTGACAAACCCTGACTTTTGTCCTAGAATCATCGATATTGTCTTCAAATCACCACAAATCAGCCATGAATGCTTCTCATACTGGATTTTTTGAAGAAGTATTTGGGGAATTCTTGGGCAAGCTGGACGAAATCGTCACCAGGGGGGCCGGGGAGAAATCTGAAAACATCTTTTTCTGTTTGTACCACGTTGATATAGTGCAAAAAAAATTTTTCTCGATTCTCCCCCCCCTCCTCCCTGTGGGTCCTGGAGTCCGTAAAGAGGCCGTTTTAGGCCCTATTTGGCCTATTTTGGGAAAATCATAGCTCCAACGGAATTTGATATCTTTTGACGTAACTGGGCGCTTTTTTCGTAAATGCAAGTCCTTTCAGAAGAAGAATTGCCTAAGGCCGATAATCGTCCCTGGCGACCTCTGGGAGCTATTTACTGAGAGCGAAGGAGCTGTTGCAAATGAGGCCGAATCTGCTCCAGAGAATTGGGGGTCCAGGTTGCACTGGAATGCGTGTTTTGGGTATCTGAATACGCATATAAATTTTCCCCGCGTCAAACTAAAGCGCCTCTCAGGACTGGTTGGAAAAGTGTCCCATTTGAAATACACGTGAAATGCACTTCCTAGCGTCCCTCCCAAAATTGGCCCAATGGATTATAACGGCTCCAATGAGGATTTGTTTTCGAACAGAAAATACAACTTCTAGGGGTTTCTTCATGGACGGGTAATGTTGCGCTAGTACCAAGAAACCACTTGGAAGATGGGAAAATGCGGAAATTCGACGTTTAAACCGGGGAATACTCGAACGGAGTGGAATTAATCGGGAAGTTGCAAAGGACCAAAGTTGTAGATTATGTCCTAAGCTTCCATTTGGCATCCGGTTCTCATGCATGTATCAATTGAGGGTTCCCAAAAAAATGACCAAAAGTCAAAAAAAACCATATTTATTGGATTTCTAGGCGATCTCGGGACAAGAATGGACTAACAAACTATTATGTCTTGCAGATCACATGAAAAAATACATTTTCGGTTCCCATAATTTTTTTCGGAAAAACGGACCAGTTTATACCCAAAAAGTTCCGAAAATAGGCTTCTTCCAACTTTCTTACGCAAAATACTCGGAAAACTTAAATGGAAACCCCATATAATAATTGCGTGAATAGTTGCCTTTTTCATGTACTTTGAAATGAAAGAAATTCATAGCGTTCCGATGTTCTTGCTTCGAGGAATATGCATTTTTGAGCCAGATAACACGTTTGAGTAAATAAATTTATGGTTCCAGCATGCTATATGCAATTCTACGTCAATGAGTCATACAACCACCAGGTATCACCCCCAACAAATATTACTCACGTATGAGTAGTAGGCCTAAAGTCTGTAAAGTACTCGACCTCGTGATGATAGTTCCGAAGTGCTCCCGTGAAACTGCGTAGAAGATGAAAAAATACCTAGCTTTCTCGAATGACTGTTCCAATTCATGTGCACCAATCCAAACAATTATTGTGACAAGGCAGTACTCTTCGAAGTCAGGGTGACGTAAATGCCCTTGATATTCCTTCAACGAGGTGATTGATCGTCATTTTGGTTCACAGCTGAAGCAAGCAAGATCATACATAGACGAGCACTGTGATGATGAAGAGATTTATTCCTCATTCTACCATGAGGATGGAAGGAACATCATACGGATCAAGATGCAGTCACGCCACACATCCTCGAAAGTGTACTCTCTTTGGATAAGATATGACGAAGATGGAAAATCCATCAACGGTTGGTATTGTCAATGCTGGACAGGTAGAAGCACGGTTGGTTGCTGTGCTCACATAGCATTATGGTATCTCGGTTATGATCGATATCGGGAGAATCGCAGGGAGAGATTGAGCCGGAACTATGATTCGTTCGTCAGCAATGTCGACCATGAGTAAACCAATGAAGAGTTCCTGGCTGAGCATGGAGTTTTTGAGTCAGTGGCTACAGATGAAGATGACTCTGAGTCAGATTAAACCTCAAAGTCACATATGTGATATCAAAGAAAACTATAATTATAATAAACAGGTGAACTGACTGATACGTGAGTTTCCATTTGAAACGTGAAGAACGAATAACTTCCGTTGTCGAATTGCTCAGAAAACTTGTTCTACCAGTAATAACGTCGTCTATTTCGACAGGCGAACTAATGTCGCGGCTGATTTAGCAAATTCAACTAGTTTGAAAATCTTCGACATCAATCTGTGATATTATTCGGAACCATAGAGTATGAGTTCTCATGAACGGTTATTTTTGTAGTTTTGTACACTACAATATTCTCATAGTTGGAAGGAATTTTGAGAAAGACAACAATCCTGGTGTTCAAAGTATGATGGGAGGAACGGCCGAATTGCGAGGCATTTCTCATCGAAGCGAGATTTCTTGACAGAGCTCTCGTCACTCTGATTGTCTGGGGAACATACATCCCCTATAGAGCCACAGAGCCATCGGGAAGATATCAAGAACCCAACTTCAATATCATTAATAGTCTCAAATGCGAGGCTGATGGTAGTTTCCATCCTTGTTTCTACACCGTACTGAATTATTTAAACTGTGAAATAGATGTGTGATATTAAGTGTGTGTTTCGCCCTGGTCTCTCTCTTGGGCTCGTCAGTGAGACGAAGAGAGACCTGTGTCAGACACTATTGTGAATCGGGTGGATTGACATCAGATCAAAGAATGGTTAACATCGAAATTTTTGTAAACCAACCATAAATTGGGGTTGCCATCTAGTGATAAAGATACGAAGCAGATGTTAAGCTTCGAGTGGTAAACGACTTTGTACGGCCTCATGTCGTTTGGTGGAATAATGAAAATTATACCCTCGCTATGTTCCAATATGTGATCGGAGGAACGGCCGAATTGCGAAACATTCCTTATCGAAGCGAGATTTCTTGACAGAGCTTCCGTCACTCTGATTGTCTGGGGAACATACATCCCCTATAGAGCCACAGAGCCATCGGGAAGATACTAAGAACCCAACTTGAATATCATTATATCAAGGTATCAAGGACCCAACTTCAATATCATTCCTTAATTTATGGTTGTTCGATGTTAACCGTTCTCTAACATGATGTCAATCCACCCGATTTACAATAATGTCTGAGACAGGTCTCTCTTCGTCTCACTGACGAGCCCAAGAGAGAGACCAGGGCGAAACACACACTTAATATCACACATCTATTTCACAGTTTAAATAATTCAGTACGGTGTAGAGACAAGGATGGAAACCACCATCAGCTCTGCATTCGAGACTATTAATGATATTGAAGTTGGGTTCTTGATATCTTCCCGATGGCTCTGTGGCTCTATAGGGGATGTATGTTCCCCAGACAATCAGAGTGACGGGAGCTCTGTCAAGAAATCCCGCTCCGATAAGGAATGCCTCGCAATTCGGCCGTTCCTCCCATCATATATTGAAACATAGCGAGGGTATAATTTTCATTATTCCACCAAACGACATGAGGCCGTACAAAGTCGTTTACCACTCGAAGCTTAACATCTGCTTCGTGTCTTTATCACTAGATGGCAACCTTAATTTATGGTTGATTACAAAAATTTCGTTGTTAACCATTCTTCAACCTGATGTCAATCCACCCGATTTACAATAGTGTCTGAGACAGGTCTCTCTTCGTCTCACTGACGAGCCCAAGAGAGAGAAACCAGGGCGAAACACACACTTAATATCACACATCTATTTCACAGTTTAAATAATTCAGTACGGTGTAGAGACAAGGATGGAAACTACCATCAGCTCTGCATTTGAGACTATCAATGATATTGAAGTTGGGTTCTTGATATCTTCCCGATGGCTCTGTGGCTCTATAGGGGATGTATGTTCCCCAGACAATCAGAGTGACGGAAGCTCTGTCAAGAAATCTCGTTCCGATAAGGAATGCCTCGCAATTTGGCCGTTCCTCCCATCATATATTGAAACATAGCGAGGGTATAATTTCCACTGGTGTTCAAAGATTCGATCCTTATCATAACCTTATATAGCTCTGAATGGTGATCGTGGATGGAAATTGGTGATCTTGCATGTCCAATTGATGTAGTTGTATGATTTATTGACGTAGAATTGCATATAACATGCTGGAACCATGAACTCATCTACTCAAACGCGTCATCTGGCATAAAAGTGCATGTTCCTCGAAGCAGGAACATCAGAACGCTATGTATCCTCTTCTCGTTTCGAAGTCCATGGAAAAAGGCAACTTCTTACGTGATCATTATAAAGGCTAGTAGTATAAGTACCGGTATAGCGAGACATAACGAATGACGTCATCGCTTATCTCATCTTATCAGTGACGTCACGGTGGTGTGGGGTAGCCGAGCCTCGCCGAGTGACTTATCTCATCTCTTTTCTTATCAGCGCAGTGGTGTGGGGCAGCCGAGCGTCGGCGAGTGGCTTATCTCATCGCTGACGTCACCAAGATCAGTGTGTGGCGTAGTATTTTCTTATCTCTATCGTTTAGTGGGTCACGGCGATAAGGAGGGAGTAATAACATTGGGAGTGGCCGGCGTAAGCGGTTATCTCATCAACTGATGGTGTTTACGCATTGTTTACAATGAATAGGTGGTGCGCCCAAGGTCATGGGGTGGGGGCAAAAAACAAAAGGTGGGACCAAGCAGGTGATGGTCCGAAGTCCCGCTGGTGTAGCCGTGTGTATAGCTATATATATCGCCACGATATATAAATATACACATCACGGTGTGACCGAGTAGTACGCTGAGTTCACGCAATGTTTAAATTGTTGATAATCAGTGGTCAAGGTTAGGTGGTGGGGGCGGTGAACAAAATATGGGACCGAGCAGCTGATGGGCGAGGTCCCGTTGGTGTAGCCACGTGTATAGCTATATATATCTATCTAGGGTCACTAGAAGGGGGTCTCGACACGGTTCTCCTACCCCTGGGTAAATCGCCGCCATATTCAGACAAACTAATACTTTTTGTATACCTATATATACCGAATTTGTCTGAATATGGCGGACCGTGTCGAGACCCCCTTCTAGGGACCCTATATCTATCCATCGTGGCCAGGTGGTGGGGGGATAATTAACAAAAGTGCTGTACATGGGCCTGACGGATTGCAGTGCCATCTGGATTATCAACGGTCGGTAAGTGGAAATGCGTTTGAACGCGAGATGCCCAAAAATATTTAGAAAAAACTATCAGAGGCGGGATGGGGCGCTCGAAAATTGAGGGGAGCGTGGGAGCGTGCAAAATCACAAGTCACTCGGTTTTGCTGAATGAAAAGGTGAATCATTTATTCCTTGTTTCGTTCCACTACATGTGTTTAAAGACAAGGCGCGAGAGAAGTGAGGGGTGAAAATTAGGCGCGAAGAGGAAAGTCGCGATGAAAATGCGATGGAGCTCCCGGCGCAAAATTGAGCGAGAGTCAGGCTTACAATTTTGCCTGCTCGGCGGTCCGTGGTCAACTGACTATTCGCCGTAGCGAGATCACAGTCGAGCCCGAGAGAATCCTGAAAAGAGCGATGTTGCCAAATTTCTAGGAAATTTGAATACACCAATAGTTAGGCGTCAGCAAATCATACGATTTCAAGGAGAGGTAATTCCATCGCACTTACTCCGATTCTCTCGCTCTCGAATATTTGAAAATTAACCGATTCTCCCGAACATTCCGCCTCCCTTGCTTGCTCATAGCAAGCAAACCAGGAAAACAATACTCATTCAACTTGACAATACAATTGATGAACTGGGTGGGCGAAATATTCGAAAAATTCGACCGATTCAAAAGTATTCCAAATTTCACAACCGTGATTTACTGAATTCAAACGAGTCGTCAATCAGTAGAAAACTAGTACATAAGCTCTCAAATTGCAAGATTGTTAACTCAAAATTAAACATGAATTGAGAAAAAAAACTTCACTCGACAGTGACCAATAACAATACTGCAAGAAAAAAATCGCCTAAAAGCAAAAAAATTACAATAGATCTATGATAAAGTTTTGACCGATTTCTATGCTTCAATATCATGATAACTAGAATCCATTCTCTGAGAAAAGGAATAGAAAAAAAAATCATAACTACATAAACTCCAACGAACTGGTCAACTGATCAATTAGAACAATGAACATAACGCAATTGGATCAGTTGCCAACTATAACAATTCATACAAAATTCAAACAAAAAAGCTCGACGAGACATGTCTAGTCTCACATTGATCATAGTCAATCAAATATTTCCAAATAAGTCCGAATTTGGTCACGCATTAATCAATCGCTAGTGAAACTAATTGAAAATGGTAGGCTTCTAAATGATTCTAAATTGAAAAAATGGGTTGAAAGGTGGACGAATCACTGTCGATTTCGCAGTGATTTCACTAGGTGAATGAAACTATTGTGACTCTACTGAAGCTCTACGAGTACAAATCACACAATTCTTGGGGCCAAACGAACGACATATGAATCGCGGGTGTCGCGAAACGAGGAAAAAAGGTGTAGTGAGGTGTCGAGATTATGCGCAATATCTTCTCCATGATTCTTCTTGTTCCTGGACCTCTTCTGCGGATTGCTCCGAGGGCTCCCTGCCCTCCTCTCCAGATTCCATGGGCAACTTGATGATCTTGGTGAGCGCCCGACGAAGAGTTGTGGTGGCGGTCTTGAGATCGACCACACGCACCAATCCATCAGTTCCTGGATGGACGGCAGTGACCCTTACCATGGGCCATTTTGTAGGCGACGTAAGCTCGTCCTTCACCAGCACGAGATCTCCAACTCGAATTTGCTCTTGTACTGCTAACCATTTGGACCTCAATTGATAGTGATGCATGAGTTCCAGACGCCATCGATTCCAAAAATCATTCCCCATGCGTTGTATGGCTCTCCATCTGCACTGAGAAGACTGTGTTACTTGTGCATCATTATATGGTTCAGGTAAAGCAGTCATAGATCTCCCAATTAGCAAATATCCCGGAGTAAGAGCTACCAAATCCGTTCCTTCGAGCGACAATGGGCAACGTGGTCTTGAATTAAGACATGCTTCTATTTGGGAACTGAGTGTTTGCAATTTTTCGAAAGTTAACCTAGAATCACCTACGACTCGTTTCAGATGATGTTTGAACGAGCGCACGGCCGACTCCCATAAACCTCCAAAGTGAGGCGCGCGAGGCTGTGAAAAGTGCCAAGTGATTCCCTCTTTTGATAACTCTTCGCCCAATTCTATTGCAAATGACGAAGTTTGATCGAATAATTGTCGAAGCTCTCTTTCTGCACCTACGAAGTTTTTGGCGTTATCGCAATAAACATCTGTACATCTACCTCGTTCCGCGACGAATCTATGAACTGCGGCAAAAAATGCTGGAGTGGTGAGATCCGAAACGGTTTCAATGTGCGTTGCTCGCGTAAACATAGAAACGAACATACAAAAGTATCTTTTGGTGGTTTTAGCACCTCTTCCGCGAGAAAATAGGACAGATATTGGGCCTGGATAATCAGTTCCACAAGCTTGGAAGGCATACTGTGGTGTGATTCTATCTGCTGGCAATGGAGCCATTTGCTGAATGAGTGGTCTACCTCCGTGCCTAATGCATTTTCCACAATTGCAATACACCTTTTGAACCACGTGTTGTACTCGAGGTATCGAAGCCCATCTACGCAAATCGCTGAACATGAGCCGAATTCCACCATGTAACAAGTCTCTATGTAATTCTTCGATCAAGCGTTGTACAAAGATGCTTCTACTTGACAATATAATAGGATGTATTTCTCCATACGAAAGATTTGCATTCTGAAGTCGTTCGCCCACTCTTGATACACCACGAGGATCTAAAAATGGCAGCAATCGTCTTATGCCACTTTTAGTCGACAAATTTAGACCTTTTCCTGAAGCTTTGATTTCTTCAGGAAAATGCTGCCTTTGAATGGCTTTGAACAGTGCGATTTTTGCAGAGTTCAATTCTATTGGACTCAAGAACGATTTTCGACGATCCTCAGATTTGCGAGACGCATTGAATCTCCACCGAAAGATGTGAGCCACTATTCGGATTATTTTTGAGAAAGAACTGACATGTGATTGAAGGTGTTCTAAAACCTGCGATGATTCCACAACTAAATGAGCCAACGCTTCCGCGCATACCGGTTCTGAAGTTACTTCAGGCCATTCATTCTTCGGCTGAGTCACCCAGTTTGGTCCATTCCACCAGATATCCAAATTTGAAAGCTCTTTCGCGGTCACCCTCCGGGTTGCGCAGTCCACGCAATTATCTTCCGAGCAAACATGCCTCCATACAGCTTCTGGTAAAGTAGTGCTAATTGTACTCACTCGATTGGCCACAAAAGTCTCCCATCGAGACGGATGACAATTGAGCCAATCCAGGACCACCTTTGAATCAGACCAGCAATAAATAGCTGATGGTCGAATTTCCAAATTACTCATGACATGTTTGGCTAATTTAACTAACAAAACTGCACCGCACAACTCGAGTTTGGGGATGGAAAGTGTTTTAACTGGAGCCACTTTGATCTTAGCCATTATCAATTGTGAAGTCTTTCCTGGAATCACCAAGTAAACCGCGGCAGCATATGCCCTTTTCGACGCGTCTGCGAACCCATGCAGTTCCCAACTTGAACTCGACAGTGTCCCTAACCAACGAGATACTCGAACTTGGGACAATAGTTGGACTTGTAACCGTATTTCTTGCCATTCAACGAGTACTTCACTGACTACCGGAGTGTCCCTATCGATCTTCAAATGCCACATATTTTGGGATAAGATTTTAGCTTGTATTAAAAACGGAGCTCACCAAGCAAGTAGATCGAACAACCGAGCTACTTCTGACAGAATCGACCTTTTCGTAACAATATCAGGAGCTGAAGAAATCGATATCCGAAAGAAAAATTGATCATCATGCGGAGACCATTTTAATCCAAGGGTGGGAACGACATCGTCGAGTTCTATCGCAATGTCACCTGAGTATTCTGAAGAGAGCCCTCTCAACAAATCCGAGTGATTTGCCGAGCACTTTCCAAATTCCATACAGGCGCATGACATGATCGAGATCAGCTGGTCTCGAGCTTCCAAAGCGGCTGGTAGAGTATCCCCTCCCCCAAACAAATCATCCATGTATCGACGAAATAGGATAATTAAAACTGCGATAGGAAACTCATCTTTGTCAATCTCTGCCAAATGAAGGAGAACTCTAATCGCCAGATACGGCGCACAAAGTGTACCATAAGTGACCGTTAGCAAAACGAAGTCACGGATTTCTTCTCGTCCCAATGACCGTCAGACAATCCTTTGCCAATTTACATCCTCAGGATGTACCAGAATTTGTCTGAACATTTTTACTATGTCTGTACAAAATCCATATTTGAAAAATCTCCAGCGAATCAATACCAATGTTAGATCATTTTGAAGCTTGAGGCCAGCCAATAAAAAATCCTTTAAACTTTTACCATTACCTGTTTTATGCGGAGCATTCAGAACGACTCGAATTTTGTCGCTGTCCTTACGAAAAACTGGATGATGTGGTAGATAAGATGGCACTGGAGTCGTCCCGTAGGTGACGAGCAGCTGGGAGTACATCGATTTCCCAAAATCTAGTTAGCTGATCTGACAGAGAACTATCAACGCCAGCATGCAAAGACAAAACGACACGAGGATTGACAGTTTCCACACTCGACTCCGTGCCTCCAGTAAGAATCCAACCCAATGCTGTGTTCTGCGCGGTAGGAGTCTTTGGTGGGCCTTTTACCAAACCTTCCCGAAGAATTTCGCTATAAACTTCGGTACCCAATGAGCAATCGACTTTTGCAGGAATGAAATATTCCGGATCAGCAAGCGTCAATCCATGCAAATGCGACCAATTGTCACATTTCACGGTTGACCTAGGCAAGAATGAGGTAAGTTCAGGAAGAACTAGTGCCTCGATCTCGAGAGAGAATTTTGAATCGATTTTCGACAGCAGCGTGAGCGAGACTTCACTCGTCGAAACGACTGTGCGTCTATCTCCAATAGTATTGATCCCCAACTCAAGTTTGCGAGACGGTAGATTCAACACTTGAACCACTCTATCCGCGACAAACGAACAATCCGAACCTGGATCGATTAGAGCACGAGCTTCTATCTTTTGTCCATGAGGACTTTGCAACCAAATACGCGCCGTCACTAATGAACGCGCTTGCTTCGACAGAGCAGAAAAACTATGAATCAGATGACAATCAGTCTGCTGCGATTTGCTTTGAGCATCCTCTGGTTTGGGAGCACTCGTTGATTCCATATGTAATTTCGTGTGATGTGGCCTTTGACATTTAGAACACTTGTAAATTGATTCACATTTTTCTGCGAAGTGATCAGACTTTTAACAATTTAAACATAAACGATTCGATTTGCAAAATTCGAATCTTTGATGGACAGACAATGCTAAAAATTTATCACAGTCATGCAATGCATGATCATCTTTACAATTACAACATGAAAGTTGACTGCCGGATTGACCCTTATTACCCTGGGAATTTCTAAAATTTGAATTCACATTTCTTCGACTTGAATTATTTTGAGACCAGCCAAATGACGACGAATTAGGTTTTGAATCATTGGAAGGGACAAAACCCGCATGAGCTGCATTCAGCGATTGAATTCGAGTCTCCAAAAAGGAAGATAATGATGCATATGTTGAAAAACCCTCAACGTGTTCTTGAGCAATTGTCCAGCTTTCTCTGGTACCAGGGTCTAATTTCCTAACTATCAAGTGTATAAGCCAACAATCCCATTCATCCACCGGGCATTCCAAATCCCGCAACCCCTGAATTGCTTCCTCCGCTTGGTTCATTATTGTTACGTAGGCTTGCGCTGATTTCTTGCAATTGGAGTTAAATCGATTAGTGCATTAAAATGTGTGTTCAATCTCAACCGAGAATTATCGTAACACCGACATAATTTATTCCATGCAACCACAAAACTTGTAGAACTCGATTTTACACTTTCCATCATTTTCTCTGCATCGCCTTCGACTGAGTTAAGCGGATGGTTCAATTTAGCAGACGGTGACAAATCAGGATTATCACCAATTACGGACATGAAGCGTTCTTCGAAAAATTCTCAATCAGCTTGTTTACCCGAGAACTTAGGCGGTTGCAGCCTAGGAATTGACTGCGATTCGGACGATGCACGTATCAGCTGTTGCGCATCGAACGGTTGGAACGGATAATAATTCTGATTTGGTGGGAAATTAGCAGCAGCATCTTGTTCTTATACCGAATTGTGGACGGAATTATGCACTGAACCATTTTCTGACGTTGTTTCCGGTGGAACTGATAGTATGGCAATGTTGTCTAATAAATCAGACTTTAACTCTGAATATGTACCTTCTATATCAAGAAACCCTAATTTTGTGAAATATTCTTCATCTTTTAGTTCATTGGCATACTGCTGTGAATTCAAATCATTTTGACAAAATTCAGTCCAATATTTTTCTAACAACTCTAAGCGAGTTTTGAGGTAATTCACCGTGATGTTTTCTTTGCCTTTTTTGGCAGTATTTGTATTGAAATTACAAATGTAAGCTAGTAATCTTGGTTGTCTATCGAAAAGTAATCTAGCTGCCATAATTGTAATTAAATATCACAGATAGGACGGAAATTAAAAACCATTCAAATTCCAAACTACGTTCGAGATATAAATCCCACACGAAATACACAAAACCACTAAAATTACACGCACACTAACGCGCGAGACTAAAACCGATCAAGTAATAAAATTCTCTCAACTGAAGGAAGGTTGGGATGGATCAGCTGCTTGACCAACACAGAGACACTAGACCGTTGGGTCGACCGATCTGCCCCGTCCAATATCTATGAATAAATTTATCGATTACGTCTAGCTTCTGCTGCAGCTTGGCCCTAATGTGCCACACAAAAATCAATAACCACAACCATTTATAGCTGACCACGGACAATATTTATATGTGGAGTAGACATATCATTCATGCAATACTGCGAGCCTCGCGAACGCCTAATATATGCGTCGCGTGCGATTCAATCAGCTGTCGTGGCTCGCAGCTGAGCGTATAAGAATACTAAGTGCGAGAGAGTCCGCACGACACACATTGTAGACTAGTAAAGGAACGATACGCTCACCAAATTACTCCGCGATGACTGTGTCACTGAACAGCCACTTCATCCCCATTCTTTTACTGTGCGCCGCTCTCCAAGTAGTATGCGCGGCCCGCGCAGCAGCGAAGATGACGGGTTGAGGCGAGCGGGCAGGAGAGAGCAGCGGTGGTGGAAAGCAACGTCGATGTGACGTAGCTCCGGCTGGCAGCAGGTGATGGCGCGATGCGCGGGATGATACCCGGAAGCGCGCGTGAAAAATCCCACGCGGCTTGCCCTGCTGCAGCTCGTGACGATGTGCTTACCAGCTAATGCTCCTTTTTTTAGCCGCGCTGCTGCTTGCTGCGGGGTCGGGGATGTCTGCAACTCGTAGACTCCGGTGTCGTTGCCCAGTAGATGAGGCTTTTATCGCCTCGTGATGTCCTCGCGTTGAACTCCAAATGTCCAACGGCCACGAGCTCCTTTCTCTTCGCGCACTCACGTCACTTGCACTCGCGCGACCAGATTCACTCGAAAACCAACGATGCCACTATTAAAACGCAGAACCGAACTTAGAGCCCCAACCACGCTCTGCTACCAAAATGAACGCGAGATGCCCAAAAGTATTTGGAAAAAACTATCAGAGGCGGGATGGGGTGCTCGAAAATTGAGGGGGGCGTGGAAGCGTGCAAAATCACAAGTCACTCGGTTTTGCTGAATAAAGAGGTCGAACATTTATTCCTCGTTCCGTTTCACTACATGTGTTTCAAGACAAGGCGCGAGAGGAGTAAGGGGTGAAAATTAGGCGCGAAGAGAAAAGTCGCGATGGAAATGCGATGGAGCTCGCGGCGCGAAATTTAGCGAGAGTCAGGCAATTTTGCCTGCTCGGCGGTCCGTGGTAAACTGACTATTCGCCGTAGCGAGATCACAGTCGAGCCTGAGAGAATCCTGAGAAGAGCGATGTTGCCAAATTTCTAGGAAATTCGAATACACCAATCATTAGGCGTCAGCAAATCATACGATTTCAAGGAGAGGTAATTCTATCGCACTTACCCCGATTCTCTCGCTCTCGAATATTTGAAAATCAACCGATTCTCCCGAACAGCGTTTTATCGATGTGTGGTAATATATGATGATGTATAAGTAATGATCGTTATCGGTCGGTAACAGGTTACCTTCCTTACCTACGCGTGATATTTTTTCAGGGGAATGGTATTATTGACATTCTTGGGGGAAATTATCCAAATTATCGATGAGGACATCGTTTCTGCACCACCCAACGAGGTAGATGTCTCGGCGTGTTTTTGTTTACGTGGTATCCCCTGATGCGGGCCTAATCCACGATCCGTTACTGTTTTCCTAAAACTGGAGAAGTGTAAATGAATTCATATCTTAGGATTTCTCGTACCTTCCTTCCTCTTTGTCATCTTTTGGGAGCAGACGAGTCTTATCGCCCACGCTATCCGGAAACTTGCCTCAGGTTGATGGTTCTTCCTTCTCTCCTGGTCTCTGCCTTCCGCTCCTGTCGCCTTCCGAGCGGGAGTATTGACTATTGTCTCGACCCATGTTGAGAAAATGCTTTGCACGAAAAGAATTTAATATGCACGTCCGCTCTATGAGGCGGTGAAGAACGGCCTGAATGACGATGTCGCCCGTCTTTGATTTCATGTTTTTCGAGAACATTAAGAAAGTTGGATATATGAAAGCGTATTGAAATAATTTGTCTTCTGGACGAGGTGATTTGATGGGAGGGGGTAACTTGGAAGGAAGATAAGCATAAGAGTACAGATCATCTCATTCTCATCCCCATATTTCACTATGTACAAGGGAGTCGAGATATTCATTCATTATCGCTTTACAATTGAGCATTCGCATCCATGTGATCAAATATGTCTTTTGCAAGAACCGCCATACCAAATGCACGCAGTTCCAAGAACAATATATTCAAATTTTCTTTACCAAATGAATAGTCGAGTCTTGATATAACATCTTTTTCGATAAGTTCGCTGTTCATCGTGAAGAAATGACGGAATGAAACCACATCTTTCAATATATTGAATCTCATCTCGGTAGATTCTTTCTGCATCAATTCACGTACGAAATTGTTCACGTATTCTTGCACGGCTCCTTCTTTTCATGTTGCACCTCTTCCTCGATGATTGACAGTCGCACCACAGGAAGTTGTGGCCGTTCGTCGATGAATATTGCCCTCGATTCGTACGAGGTGGTGGAGACGATGTCGTGGGATGTCAGGAAAAGCTTTGATCCGGTTCCAGGATTTTGCGCCAAAGAGTAGGAACTTTCGAGATATCCGGTAATTGCTTCTATCTTCTCGAGGGAGAGCTCCCAATTTGCCGCATCAAACGTGACGTGCTTGAGGGTGTTCCATGGCTGCCGAGCTTGACGACGGGCCGGTATGTTCCTCCCAAATATTCTAATCCGACAAAGACTCTCTTGGAGTCGGACTTGTTCAATGCGTAAGTGGTCGAGAATTGTAAGTTGGGTAAATCACGAGCCAGTTTTACCGCTCTGGATCCGTTACGTGACACAGGTGCAGCAGGTGGAGCCATATTCTCCTTGGCAGCTTGAGCGTCGTTGTGAGACTCGAATGGTTGAGATTCAGGAATGTTAAGATCAACCACTTGAGGATCGGGGATGTTGTTGCCCAACTGGTAAGCAGCAACGTCGTTGAAAGCGGCGGCAGCGGTGGCGAGGGCCTCGTCCTCGATGTCAGCTGAAGTGGCGCACAGTGGGGCCAAGATGTTCTTGGATAATTTGCCTTTACGTGAATTTGCAACCAATCGACATATGCGCAGACGCAGGAGGTTGTTCTCATTCATCCAAAAGTCTTTTGTTTGCGCATATGTCGATTCGTTGCGAATTCACGTAATGGCGTATTATTCAAGAACTTCTTGACCCCACTGTGCGGCGGCGAGCGTTATGAGGTCGGTCATCTTGAATATGGAGTAATCAGCGATCGGACTAGACTCGCGGACTCGATTATGACGACTGTGTGCCCGGCAGCGAGCGCACGGGCCCCTTATACCCTAGTCTCTCTTCTTGCAGCATGTCGTGGTGGAGGAAGAATGTTGTAGAGAGAAGGGGGATACAAGAAGGGGAACGACTCACGGCGTGTCCACGGTTCTCTCGATGACTCATCGACCGAGCATCTCGAGAGTGACCGTTAGTGCAACATGAGCAGATGAGTGATAAGACGCATGTGAACCGAGTCTCGCAACGGAATTGAGTAAGCGTTGGAGATATCGATATCATATAAACATCTTATAGTTCTGCGTGAGCGGACGACACGTGCAGGAATTCCGAGATGGTACGCTATATTGATGAGCAATAAGACGTATGTAACCCGACGCTTGCAGAGGAAATTAGTGACCGTTGAACATATCATATAAACATATTTTCAGACGTTGAGATTCATGATTATCTTATCTAAACTACTTACCAACCGTTTGTATGCTCAGCAACGACGGAGGATGAGCTTGGGGTCTCGAATTACCCTTGGTATCGAGATACTATTTGCGTCGTGGGATTTTCCAGCCGTTATCTCCGGCTTGCTTGATAATTGAGCTATTTATCATTCAATAAGATATGATGTACTCCGAACATTCTTCGTTACAGAAAAACCGTTGCAAACTTTTTGAGTGAGAGATGATTGTCATAAAGCTTGAATGGTTTGAATAACTCTCTTTATATGTTGTCGAGGGTCTGCGTGGATAACGAGAGATCATTTGTATATTTGTCAAATTTATCCAATATAATGAGGATTCATACATATATAACATATCAGAGATGTGTTGATTGAGTCTCGACTGACAGGATTGTATACGCGAGCCCGAGCCCACCGAGTTTTCTCGAGGGAATTTATGAAATCTATTCTTCATCGCGCGTGCGCGTAATTTCTTCATCACATCGCACCTAAAACGCGCAACGATCTCATCGTTTGAGCGGGTGTTGGAAGAAGAGATGCGCTGAAACGCGCGTAGAGTACCACCGCTGCACATGAAATACAGAAACGTAACACAATATTCACCACAAACTTGCGAGTCATAACTCTGCATCGATTTCTTGTTCCATTCGTAGCGGTTGCAGTTTCTCTTGAGACGGTCGAGATGATGTGGTGAAGAGGGTGGTTGACCGTAGCTGTCGGAATATTTTCCAGGTCCCCTCCTGTCAATATAGATCCTAATCCAATGAGAACCCGGTTTGTCCGCCGTATCCAGATTCGAGATGATGGCGGCAAGCAAACTCAAGGTCTCCGGCACGTGATCGGCTGTGTAGACACCGATTGAGTTTGCCTCCAGGCCTGTAATTGCTTGCATTACCTGGCGTGTGTTCATCGCTGGTTGTGGATGTGGCTGTAGATTCACTCGCCGGACCGTTGATTATGTCTTTGACACCCTCCTCGCCGAGGGACGATTGAGGGCGGTCGTGCGGGCTACGTTTGATATAGTCCACTGTACCACGGCCTGCGAGAGTTGCAGTTTTTCTTGAGAGTATTCCGTAATACATTAGAGCAAATTGAACGTCTTCTTTCTGAATGTCGGATCGGTCTCGAATCTCAATCGGTAGAATCGCACGAAGCTACTTCCTGATCTGTTCAGCGTTATGTAGAGCGCATCTGTTCTCCACTTGATTGGATTCGTCCATCACTGTCCTGAAACCGTGATGAGTACACGTTGCGTTCCCGATGAAAACCTTGTTGAACTGTCTGAAATTTGGTCCTCTGTGCTGCTCGAGGTTGATAATTTTCCTGCCCATAATTGACTCGAGGTACTGAGTTTTTATACGGCCAATGGCGTTTATATCACCCAAATTCCTCGCAATTCCGATCAACCGAGCACGCAGCTTGTCAATTGATATATCTCCATTCACCCATTCCAGTCCGTGAACTCGGCTCGTGCAGTAGTTGTTGGTAATATTCATATCCCCAGTGAGGAGATCGAAAGCGTGTGGTGGTTTCACTATCTAATGCTGAACGATGCGGTTCGGCAGCAACAACACGACGACTTCTTCGGGGACGAACTGCCTGGTCGCATCTCGAAAACCGTGAATATCGATGGCAAAATCCACGACCATGGTTACTAGCTTGGTGCGTCGATATTGTAACTGAGCGAACTGATGCTCTCGGCCGGCCAGCAGCCACCCTTATACACTTATACCCTCCATCATCCTCTGTCCCACCTCATGCGCCAAAGTCCGATATGATTTGCCTGCTCACGTCGATTTCGAGGACGTTGTCGTACTCGGCGTGAACTATGCACTTGATGGTCTGCGCAAGCGCCTCGTCGAATCGGACTTCTATGCGCACGCTACCCGAGCGAACGAGATTCCAATGTGTTGTAGGGTGGGCTGATAGATCGGAAGTCAGATCAAACGCTGTGATTAAGTTTCCTATTCTGTAGTTGAGTCGATCGATGCCTATACCCTCGTTTGCAAAGTGAATTCCCGTGCCCGATAAGAGCGTTTGGAAAGTATCGATGTAGAGTTGATTATTTCCGGTGAACTTCGGCTGTAGTGGTTTGCATGGAACCTGAACACCGTCGACGTATAGCGATGAGTAATTGATTTCAAAATGTTGGGAATTGAATGGGTGGATTCGTCGGTTTCCGTTGAATGCTCTGTTGTCCACGAATCCGATGATGATCCGCTTAGGTAGTTGCCCGAGAATCACGTCGTCCAATGAATCTCCGAGGATGCCCGTGTGCATCGTGAAGGATTTTACCTCGACCCTGGTGATTGGATATTTGGTCGTTGATTTGGATAGCGCGTTTGCGTGACCCACTTATACTCCAGGGCTCATTCTAACTCGACGAACCACGAGAGATGCCCCTTTGATTTAAACGCTAAAGCGCCCGTCGTCGGAGGCGTCAATGAGACAGAGGGCGTCTTACTCTCATCTCCACACCGTTGATGAGCATACGGTCTTGGTCGAACAAACCGCAATGCAAATGGCCAATCATGTTGACAAGTCTACCACCCAACGTGAAATACCGACGATAGGCTAGTCCGTTGTTGGCTGCTTCTCCCTCTGCGTTTGCAGCAGCATCGGATTCATTGCGTGTGTCCTCTCGCCATGAGCACGATGTCAAGTGGGATTCCTTAGCTGCAGGACTATAGTTCAGCAGAGATTCCAAGTAGGCGCGGTATGGGTAGGCGTTTTTTGGTGGCGAGACAGCTTTTTGATTGAGGAATACATCAACCTGATAGAATGGAGAGTGTAAAAAGTTGTTGATGGGCGCTGCCTTACGATTCGCGGCTTCCGCGGCTATGGGTATGATTTTTGCTTGCACATGGAGCATAGTATGAGCGAGATCCAGGTAATGCTCGCTAGCGGAGGGGGCGACGAATTCGATTGGGGCGTCATCCCCGCTGTCAGCGGAGAAACAGGCTTGTAATACAGAAAACTGCTGCTTTCGATCGAAGTTTGCGTCGAGGGCAGGGAGAAATTGTCCAGCTCGCTCGACATGCACTCATTCGAGTGGGTATGTAAGAACGCCATGTCTACTCTAAATACCGTGCGGGCCGCAGATATCCGACAAATTCCTCACTCTCGGGGTCTTCCGCTTCACAGATGATCTCCCAGTCTTCTTCTCAGCTTTGCTCCGAGTCACTTTTTTTTTCTTGACCTTACTGCTGCCTTGAGAGACTACGGTGCGCACGGATCCACGCGTTTTACGAGACTGTCGGCGTCGCTTCGCCGCTCGCGATTGATAGCCAGAACCTTCCATCATCTCTGTCAATTTCTCAGCTGCTTTCTTTTCGAGTTCCTTACCAGATTCCTTAGCTCGGTTCTGCAGAGAATCCATAAAATTAATGCCGTTATTCGCCACGTCGGCCAATACGTGGATGCCAGTACGCATGGCCTCTTTACCCACCGCTTTGACACCACTAGCGATGTACGGTAGATTCCTCCTCGCGAGCCCGCCTAGCCAAGCACAAACACCTCGGCCGCGCTGATAAGTGGATCCCGTGGAGTATCTTTTCACACCACCACTAATTTGGTCCTCGTAATATGCTACGTAATGACTCATGATATCATTTTTAGGGGTTGCGCTTGAAATGAAGCGTCACCGTCAGCGTACCGTAGTCGAATGATATGTGGCGCCCATGTTGATTCCTCATATCTATCTCTATGCTCTGAATACCGTGTTGGAGCGGAGGGATGTAGTTAATCGGTGCAAACTGTTTGGTGATATTGCCGCCAAACTCGTATCGAGAACCGTGAATGAGACGATTCTGAGTAACCCGGCTTGGGTGTCACCTACTGTGTACGGCTCACAAATCGAGCTAACGAAGCGGGTCTTATTCCCACCACAATGGTGTCGGGTGATGTTTTGAATGTACCCGTGTTTCGCTGTTCGGGATCTTCGAAGCCGAAGATACGGAAAATGTTTTCGTGAAAAATCGTATAATGCGACTGTGTGCTCGAACAATTTCGCCTGAAAACGTAAGACCCTTTCCGCAAGTCAGCAGGTTCGAGTACGTCATGTTTCTTATCTATCTGCGAGCTATTGATTTCGGCAGCCAGTTGTTCAATCGTGGAGTATATACCAACCGGTTTGTAGAGTTTCTGATCAAAGTCGTCCGCGATTCTCCTCCGGATTTGTTGAAAATGTACGTGTTCTCGTTCTCTTGAATGTGCATTATCGTGCAGGGTATATGGATTTCGGCGAGGCCAACACGCCAATCACTCGCGAGCCGAATCTCTCGGGGCAGATGGATGGTGAAGCACGTCGTTGCGTTGTCGGGATAGTATTGCATGCTGCCGTTGCTCGGCAGGACCAACTAAAAATTGTCTTGAAATTCTATCGCGAGCCTTGTATCTCAAATCGACTCTAACTCGCTAGCTCTCACCTGACTGTTGAATTTGGCAGGGTATCCAAGCCACTTGACGAGTGGTCCTCGATTTTCCTCACGTCCTCTGGATTTTATGACACTCTCTACCTTGAAATTCTGATCATCCGGCAAACATTTTTTTCCAACCAGGGTAGGTCCTTCGGTATAAAAATACCCGTCGATGATCTCGTCGTTCGATTCTTGGAGCTCGTACGTGTACAAATTCTGAAGGAGTGAAATCCTGCTTATTTTGAAGATTTCTTCGCTGTAGTTCCTCTCGTGATCTTTCTCAAACGTATGTTTCGTGCAACTAATGCGTACTTAATCACCGACCTGTATTTAGCTGTAAATCTCGCGCTCCTTTTCCTATTGACGGTTTGGCTCAGCGCACGCTGTTCCGAATTTCCTCTAGCCACTCTGGCGTTATGAATCGTGACCATGACTAGCCTCATTTTCGTGCCGGTGTGCAAAGTGTAATTGTACGCAAGTTATATATCCTGTCTGACGTCGATGTAGCGCTTAGTGTTTTTGTGAGTTGAATAGCGCCAGATACGCTCTTTTAAGTTCTGGTGAGACGTTCGACGCACGCGGACTTGATATCGGGATTCCTCGCAACTCTGAAACTGATATCTCGCTCCTTGGAAAGCCTCTGAAACGGGACACCGAAAACTCCTTACCGCGAACCGATTGTTAACAGATTGGAATGCGACCGTTGGCACTCTTGAGGATGTTTTTGAACGCTGTTGCTACGGCCGAAGCAGTCTTATCGCGAAGTAATTCTACCCACGCGTATTTACTCAGCACGTCGACGACAACGAGGCGATAATTGAAACCGTCGTTGTATTCTTGTAGCGTTGTGAGTTGCATCAGATCGCATTCTCATACGTCGTCGATGTTGGTGACGTCATATCGTCATCTCGGGAATCTCCTGCGGATTGGCCTGTGTAGGGTATAAGCGTCCTGGTTGCTCAGCTATTTGTACACTTGTTTCCTCTCTTTATCGTCCGCGAGGGGATTACCTTTTCTGTTTACGCGTAGCAAGTTCCGTGCACCCGCGTAGCCAGCCTCGTGGGTGGGATCGTAACATTGCTCCGAGTAGTCGCGCATTTCTTTCACCACAGATTCATTCTCTGCCATTTCCTGATCTTTCCTTCCGCTGTAGGTGACGCGTCTTAAGCTTAACGAGCGTTCAGGCTTGCGGCTGCTTTGGCCCAGGGATCAGGGACTGAGCGTGCGACGCGCCGTTTTGCTGAATTCATGGGGTCCGTCAGCCTTACCCTATTCGCACGATGTTTGCGTTACCGATTAATTCGTTCGGAGTACCGGTGATTCTTGTAAACTTTGCGAATCCTAGCTGGCCGACGGGCAGTGCGGTGCTATCTTCATCTCCCTCTGTTTTTCCGCCTCTTTTGACGGGTCGTTTCCGAACGACATCGTTCAAGAGCTCGACAATATTGGAAGCTTGAATCGTGTGACCATCTCTGGTAACAGTACCCGTGTCGTCCCTCTTGATCCGGTCAGGGGTTGCTATTTTTCAATGCTGTAGGAGTCTCTTTGCTCGGGTTTAATAAGCGCGGGATATTGCTGAAAATCTCTCGCTCACTCAGAGGTAATAATTCGGAATCTGGCTCGTTTGATTCTGCTGTTTCGGACTGTCCGTTTAATCCGTCGCGCAACACGCGAAAACGTCGCAGCACTTGCAGATATCGTTTGCATTTTTCATCAACCGTACCAAATTCTTTAGTGTGGAGAATATCAAACATCTCCGAGTCAAGTCTCGAAAGCGGGTCATCAGGTGTTTGAACGGATTCCATCACCATTTCATGAGATTGTTTTGGGGTATCTGACGTTTGCGGGGCCGAGTGGTGTTGCTGGTGGCGATTGAGTCGATCCAACATCGTCTCGGGCACAACGACCATTTTACGGAGTCTGTCCATGTCACTGTATAAGTTTAGTAACCAGAGCGCCGAGAATCAGACTCAATAGTATCGGTAGAAACGACCCTTCGCTCTGAACAATAGTCTACTCCTTTTTGCGCCAATCCGATGTATTTTTATGAGCCAACTGTCGTAATACGTTCTTCTGCCATCGGAGCCTCTTCTTTTTGTTATTTTTTTAGAGATACAACACCGTGGAGCTCGTTGAGAGCGCACTCGCAAATACACTTCACCAGTATCTCCTCGGCTTCGCGCAACAGCACAGCTCGTTGACGGGGATCAGCGTGTCAGAGAGTTTGTAAAAAATCGATGCATTACTTCGTGAAATGCTCACCGGGCAAGCGCGCGCTTTCCGATTCTGCTTCAGCCATTGTTCGCGATGAATTGGCGCATTCGGCTATGTGAAGGCAATACTCGTTCTCGGATCGTAGTCATCCTCAGGAATTCAATTTTACATACTTTGGCACGTTAGCATAGGGGACTTTATTATTAGGGAGGATCCCGGTGCGGAATCGGAATTCGTCGAGAGCGTTCTGCGAAAGATCTAGAAAAAAGTACGAGTGTGGCTCTCTCGTTGCATCCAGATAAGCTTCGCGTAAGAATCGCGGATCTTCCGGACAAACTTGACGCGCTAGATGCTGTATTCGCGCTCTGTCTCGAGGATTTTCGAAAATAACCAAATATTTCGTGTTCAAGCTTATATCTCTTTGCGCTTTGCGTTGATGAAACATATTCTGCGTGATGAAAATGACACTGATGTCCCGATGATGCAACCCCTTCGTGAATGAATCCAATACCAGGTCATTCGACGATTCACGCATCAGGTCATCCAGGATCAGCAGCTTTTTCTCCTCGTTGTTGTTCGAGTAGTCACTTGGTTGAGAAAGACCTTCTCGAAACTCGATTTGGATGCCGGAAATACCCGGTTTTAAATCCCTGGAGTAGGTCTCCTACCATTCAGCGTAATAAAATAGAATTCGATCGAAGCGCACGTTGCAAATATCCGGCAAATGGGCGAGGAATCTACGGACCCACTGAGTCTTACCACATGAAGTATGTCCGCAAATACAGCTCGTGAATAGGTGCTGCCACCTCACGTCCATGTTGACAACTGAGAGGAGAAAGGAAAATTTCGCAATTTATATCATCTGCCAATGAAACTCGCGTCAGTCATCTCTCGCTACGGCCGCTAGACCAGGCCATACCCGCTGGCGGATGGCGGCGGTGGCGGTGGCGGCGGCGGGATGCGGAACGTGCAGCTATGAGCCCACGGCCGCACGCGCGTTCCGCAAAGAGCTAAGCCGAGTCTCGCGTGAATAAGCTCGGGACCATGAGGATGAGCTCTACCCTTCCGCAAGAGAGAGAGGAGCTTACCCACGCCTAGATCAGCCTTCGCGCGCGAGAATCAGCTCAGCCACGTGAGTTGGAATCGTGTGTGCACGCGTATTATCATCGCCTAGGCGCGTGGAGACTTCAAGCTGGAGATGTAGGATGGTTTCAATGGAATGGGGAGCGTCATCTATGGTACGAGCAGTATTTATTATTTGCATCATCATCATCATCACAACTATCAAATATATTCTCATATTTTACACTTATCGAATCTGTCCAAGTAACGTCAGATGATCGCGTATCGTGATCGCCACGGTATCCGAACGGGAAAGAGAAGAGTTGGTGAGATATAACGCCTCTTACGCTGAACTACGGAGCAAGTTTCGAACTCCTCACGCGTCATCACGTTGTGCAAGCGTGTTCTTCTAATCGCTCTGAATTCCAATCTCATCGGGTCTGATTACTGATCAGGATCTCTGTCAAAGCACTGGTCCACGAGATGTTTCATACTGCCGAGATTGATTCCTTCACTGTTATCGGAATTCAGCGAGGTACCCTTGTCTTCGCATGTTTCGAATACCTTGTCGTTACCCGGGATAATCACCTCGTAACCGTAGAACTTGAGTTCTCTGGATACGAACGCGCGAATGTGAACGTTCTCGCCGTAGCATTCCAACTCGTCGGTCATGCCCCCGAGAAACGCACCGGGGTGGGGTTGTATTCTGTTGGATCGTCTTTGCGAGAAACGAAGATACATGAGTCCGTGTCCATGTAAAGGGTCTGTTTCCCGAGCTTTTCAATCTCCTCGTATAGTCGGAGACGCGCTTGCGCGGTGGTATAAGTAGCTAAGAGTACGTTGGTGTTGGGAGAAGACCCAACCGCTTCGTTTCGATACCGCCAGCTGACATACAGAACTTCATCGCTCGCGATCAGAATGTCGTGGATTTCTTCTTTTGGTGCGTGCAATAATTTCATGAGTGCCCTGCGTGATTCCACTATCTCGGTCTGTAGCAAGTTATCTCTCTACCCCTACTTGCCCCTGCTTGAATGAAAATTTAAAGATTGTTTTAGATGAACTAGCACCGGAAAAGACTATAAGCCCGCGTAAGGACGATGCTCCTCGGATTGGGCCTGAGTTGAGGGTGCTCATGAATAAGCGTGACGCGATGCGCAGGCGCTGGGAGAGCATGCAACGCAACCAGCACAAGTGTCCTGAGCTTCAGAATGAGTACTTTCGGCTTAGCGAAGAGGTCGATCTGCGCATTGAGCAAGAGCGTAATTCTTCCCTTCAAAACCATCTTTCAGACGCTCTTGATCAGAACAGGAACATCAGGAAGGAGATGCGCAATCTCAGCCTCTTGCCCAAAAGCAAAGAGGAGGAACTTCACGGTTTCACACCGGATGAGTTGAACGCTCACTTCGCGGTGGTCTCCGTTTCGCCTCACGAAAATATCGATGGAGCAACGGACGATATCAACTCTGCACCGGAGGAGGGGTTCAAATTCAAGCCCAAAAATTTCAATGATGTAATCCTTGCTATTAAACATTTCTCCTCGCAGGCCCGTGGGGTAGATGGGATCCCCCAGAGCGTGATCGCGAAAGCTCTCCCGGCAATTGGTGATCTTATAGTACATATTTTCTGAGGCTTGGAAGCAAGCGCAGCTGATTGCATCGAAGAAGACTGCAGCTCCATCAACGGTCTCGGACTTCCGTCCCATAGCGCTGCTGTGCTTCCTTCCCAAGGTTCTGGAAAAATTGCACATGACCAAATCACGGAGTATTTGAGAGGAGAGAAACTTCTTAATCGCTCTCAGACTGGTTTCAGGCAATACCATAGCACCCAGACAGCCTTACTAAAGTTGACGGATGACATCAGAGTAGGCATTGATAGGAAGGAGATCACCTTACTCCTACTATTCGACTTTAGCAAAGCTTTCGACACAATAACACCTTCAAAGCTGTTGAGGAAGCTCCGAAACCTTGGTTTTTCAAGATCGGCACTCCTGTGGAAAATCATACTTACAAAGCCGCACCCAAATAGTCACTTCAAAATCCGGTAGTTCTGATTGGCTCGAAACCAATCTGGGTGTTCCACAGGGATCCGTTCTCGAGCCTTTACTCTTCAGCTCATATGTTAATGACTTACCTGGTTTGCTAGACGGAAAGTCGGTATATCGTCTATTCTATGCGGATGATCTTCAAATTTATCCCCAAGTCGAGAAAACTGAGATCAAGGAAGGCATCACTCGGCTGAGAGAAGTACGATGACTCATTGCTGAATGGGCCAGAAGTTCCGGCCTGCGTCTCAACGCTGGCAAGACCAAGGCAATCTTCTTCAGCCCTGAGAGGGATATCAAAGATCTGAAGGAAATGGACTTGCCAGGGGGTGAGATACAAGAAGGAAAGTTCATTTCGTTCAGCGATACGGTCGTGGGTCTTGGTGTAACACTTGATAGTGAACTGTCGTGAGAACCGCACATTGACCAAGTAACTAAGAAAGTGAACAGAGCCCTGTACGGATTGCGGTTTTCAGGGCGTGTATCACCAGACCTCTCCGAATTCGCCTTTGTCGAGTCATTTGTTCAACCGCATTTAGATTATTGCACAGTCGTGTACCTCGACGCCACGAACGAAAAGCGGCAACGGATACAGCGACTGAGCAATTCATGTGTGAGGTACATTTTTGATCTTAGGAGAGACGAGCACATCACCCCGTTTAGGGAGCGTTTGGGTTGGTTACGTACTGATTCGCGGAGAATGTACTTCGCAGCTTTTTTAATGCATAGGATCATGCATCTTGGAGAACCTGGCTACCTAGCTGCGATGTTTACCAGGGACCAATCTGAACACCCCGTACGTGGTGATGCAGAAGAGCGGGTACTCAAAGTTCCCAACATGAGACTGGAGTACGGGAGAAGATCATTCCAGGCTCAATGTGCTCATTTGTGGAACTTCCTCCCTCCGGGCTTTCGGCAGCTGGGGAAAATATCAGAATTTAAAGAGGCCTTAAAAGATTTCCTTCTGACTCAGTCTCCTCAGAGGATTGATGTGGAGAGGAGGCATTATTTTAATCTCTAAACTGTGATATGTTTGGGCTCTTCTCAATCAGCGTTTCCTTTTTTAAAAGAGTAATACGTGGCTACTTCGTCACTGTATTGTAATTCCTGTGATATTCCTGCTGGTCCAAGCCTTTTATATGCCTTTCTACGTGAGAATGTTTTCCTCTCCTCGATCGTTCTCGTAATGACTGATATATGTATATGAGAGTGTATTTCATCATTCTCTTCCTTGACTTCCATGCATCTCTCGATGCCTCAAAATGACTAGTCACTTTCTGTGATAATTCTGATATTCCTTGACCAAAAAGACAAATATTTATACTTTTTATATATTTTTTTTCATGTAGGTGAAACATATGTGACATATAACACTGTATTTTTCTTTAATTTTGCCTTCGGGTGAGTGAAGGTTATCAATCAATCAATCAATCCCCCAGAACGAGTTAAGCGCCGTCTTGGCAACGGAGCAGAGCCCCGGATTGTGCTCGATTATGTCGATATCCAGTTTGATACCCTCGGCCCGCTCGTACTCTTCTATGTACCGCTTTTTACTCGCCTCATCGACGCATCCAGGCGGAAACCCGCTAACCTGCTGTTTACTCTTCAACAGCATATTCACATACTTCAGAAACAGGCCCCCCTGCCCCGTGAGGGGGTCAAACTGCGTGATCTCATATTGCCATATGACGTGTATCTCGATAATCCGGTATCCGAGCTCGACAGCTTTCCTCAGTCCGTCAACCACCCACTCGTTTCCGAACGTACGCTGATCGATGTTCTCGTAATTACAATCTTCTTGACGCATCTCCTTACAGCATGAGCGATACAATGCAAAGAGTGAGCGACCGTGCATCTTGATTGAAAGAAGTGGTAGGTGTTGGGGCGGGGTGTTCTAATCGAACCCCGGAGCCCATTGTAGTGTGGGCCGATCGTGTATGGGAAGGAAAGGGGTTCAAAATTACCACTCACAAGTTATAATGAAAAAAAAACGTTTCACTATATTGTCGTAAAAAAAGTGTGGAACAGAGGGTATAAAAGATGGATGGCGGAGAATCGCGTGCGCGGCGCAGGAATAATATTAGAGAGGAAAAACTATACTAGTGGAGAAAAGTAAATTGTCGCGGGCGGGCACCGGCGTGATCGCGAGATAGATGATCGGACGCGACGTCGCTCAAGCCGCACATGTTGCATATTCGCAGACCAACGGCTAATCAGCGCAAATCGAGTAATGAGTGCAGCTCGGCAAGAGGGACCTGGGCGTTACACTTGTCGCCTGTCTCAATTTCGGTCAATAACGTAAGAATCTCACCTCGCGTGAGAACAAGGGGAAGAAAGGCAGCGACCGAGGACGTCTTGCCGAGCAGTTTCTGAAATATAGGTATATTACGGGTTTGACACGCATACGCACGAACATACCGTCCCCTTTGCTTGCTCGAAGCAAGCAAGATCAAAAACAAATCAAGATAAGTATAAATTCCAAAAATATATAGACAAGGTACGAGACTGCGATATATTCGTGCATTGAGCGAGCTCAGAAGAAATGAGTCATGGAAAATTATCAAATCAACTAACTAGATCCTCAGAAGGAGAACATGAATCAAACTAAGATTTGATATTCAACTTGACAATAAACAATGGACAACAAAAATTCAAAACAATTACAGCAAGTATAGCTGAATTAAACTTCTCAAAAAGTTGATACAAATCAAACAGTAGATATTGAAAGACAACAAACAAACAAAAAATATATCCATTATGGCCACTGAATAGTGCCATCAAATTACGATCAACAACCATTGAAAAAAAACTCGATGCGCTCACAATTCCCTAAATTCTCGGAATGAACGCAACGTAAACATAATGTCATGTGACTGTGTCACATTTGGCAATCAATCCCAATCGTTGATACGGATGAAAAATTGCGAAAAAGGTCATACTCCTCAAAAAGAACTAAGTTGTGAAATACTTTTCGCGACAAAGGACGAAGCTGATCCTTTCAGCCACGCAGCGTTCCAGATTCAGCAAGCGCCACTATTATTTGCTTGAAAAGCGTGACTCTACGAGGGAGTATGATGGTATATACCTATATCAGAGCATCAAACTTTTACGAACAGACGATATTTTTCGCGGATGTAAAGCGAAACGAGGAAAGTGTGTGGTGAGTTGTCGGATAATTCGCGAGTATTATGCAGAATCATCATCAGCCTGGTGTTGTTCGCCTTCGACATCTTCTTGTTCGTCCGGTTCGGTCGGCAATTTGATGAGCTTGCATGAAGCTCGAGTGCACGTGGAAGTGGCGGTCTGGAGGTCGACCACCCGAACAAGCCCATCTTTTCCAGGATGAAGTGCCATGACCCGAGCCAAAGGCCATTTTGTTGGTGGTGTTGACTCGTCCTTGATCAATACAACATCTTCCACTCTCAACTGCTCATTGACGTTGATCCATTTGCCTCGTTTTTGATGATGGTGAATCATCTCCTTCCTCCATTTGTCCCAGAAGTCATTCCTCATTCGTTTGATTCAAAGCCATCTACAGAGAGGTGAAATAGTTACATTTCGGTCATTAAAAGATTCTGGAACAGCAGACATGGATCGACCAATAATCAAATATCCAGGAGTGAGTGCTACTAAACCAGCCCCCTACCAGCTGATAGGACAGATGGGTCTAGAATTCAAGCGAGCTTCTATTTGAGAAGAGAGTGTTGAGAATTCTTCGAAGGTCAGGATCGAGTCTCTTGCAACGCGCTTGAGATGATATTAAGCTTTTTACGGCAGCTTCCCGAAGGCCACCGAAATGTGGCGCGCGAGGCGGAGAAAAATGCCGAGTCACTTTTTCGTCAGCGAGTAAAGCAGCCACATCAGTTGAAAACGAGGATGCTTGTTGGAAATGCTGTTTCAATTCTCTACTGGCACCGGTGAAATTTCCAGCATTATCACAGTACACGTCAGTGCATTTACCTCTTCTAGTCACAAATCATTGAAATGCTGCTAAAAATGCCGAACTAGTGAGATCCGAAACTACTTCTATGTGAATTGCCCTCGTCAACATACAGATGAAAATAGCAAAGTATCCTTTGAAAGACTTCGCACCCCGACCGCGAGAAAACAAGATTTTAATTGGTCTGGCGAAATCTACACCGACACCTTCGAATGGCATTTTTGGTGTTAGTCACCAAGGTAGTAAGGAGCCATTTGCTGTTCCAAGGGTCTAGCAGCAAAACGCGTGCAGCGTCCACAATTTCGGAAAACTTTTTGGACAATGTGCTTTACTCTTGGTATCCAAGCCCAACGAAAAAGTTGACTCATCATATGTTGCACACCTCCGTGCAAGCAAGACCCTTGTAATTCTTCCACAAGTCTACGTAAGAATATAAATTTAGTTGGCAAGATAATCGGATGTTCCTCATTGAAAGGCAAGTCAGCATTTTGTAATCGACCTCCCACACTAAGCAGGTTTTGCGGGCAGAAAAACGTTAATGAACGCCGTAAGTGACTAGATGCAGGGAATTTCCCTTTATCTCTCCTGATTTTGATTTCTTTCGGAAGGTACTGGCTCTGAATGAACCTGAATATTCCGTATTCTGCTGCAAGAAGTTTGGATCTCAAGAGGGGACTGACTATTCGTTTACCTTTCTCTAATTTGACATTGAATTTCCATCGATATATGAAAGCAACAATTCGATTAATTTTTCGAAAAGATGAGGATTTTTCAAGATATTCGAGAGCATTTGGATCTCTTTGGACTTCAAATACAGCGTGGGCACGGACCTCCAAGTTTGGCTCTGGCTTGATGTTAAGCTGAGACGGCCACTCGGACTTGTCTGCAGTTATCTAACGAGGCCCGTGCCACCAAAGGCTAGAATTTTTCAAATCTTCTACTGTTTCCCCCCGGGCTGCGAGGTCCGCTGGGTTTTCACGAGTCGGAACGTATGACCAGTGTGTAGAATGAAACGATCTTTGAATTCACTGACTCGGTTTGCTACCAAAGTTTCCCAACGCGAAAGCTCACCCGCCAGCCAGTCGAGAGTTGTCTTTGAGTCTGACCAACAAAAAATCTGCGTTGCTTTATTTTGGAGCTATGGATGCACATAATTGATCAATTGTACCAGTAAAATGGTTGCACAAAGCTCCAACCGAGGTACAGACAATGACTAAGTAGGAGCAATGCGATTTTTTGACTTAAGTAAGACTGACGAATGTCCTGGAATGACTAGGTAAATAGCGACTGCATAGGCGTGAGTTGACGCGTCGGCAAACCCGGGTAACGTCCATTGAGTGCTCGAGCAAGTTCCTAACCAACGGGGTATTCGAATCGAGTTCAAGTAGAAATTTGTTTACGAAGTTCAAGCCATTCTTCAAGCAGATTGCCTTCAACGGGAGTAGCCCAGTCTAATTGAGCTAGCCAGAATTTTTGGAGAAGAATTTTGCATTGGACTAAAAACGGAGCAAGCCAGCCAAGTGGATCAAACAACTTTGAAACCTCGGGAAGAACGATGCGTTTTGTGAAAATTTTTGATTGTGCTGGCATGTCTACCTTAAAAAAGAATTCGTCTGAATCCGTGGCTCATTTGAGGCCCACAGCTGACACAACGTTCTCAAGATTCACAAAGTTCTCAGACATTTCAGACTCAGCCTCCGTGTATAGTCCTTGCAGCAGGTTGGGATCATTTGCAGCCCATTTTCCGAGTGGAATGAGGGCTTTTTCTAACAAAGCAATCGATTAATCGCGAGCTTTAAGGGTATCCTCCAAATCATCCCCCCCCTCCATAAAGATCGTCGACATAACTAAGTAGTTGGATTATCATGGCACCAAGCGAAAATTCATCTCCGTATTTTTCAGCAAGATAGATCAAGACTCTAAGCGCAAGGAATGGGGGACAATTCATTCCGTACGTTATTGTTTTCAGAATGAAGCCTAAAATTCCAGGGGCTCGATCATCTTTCCATAGGATTCGTTGCCAATTACGATCATCAGGGTGAATCAAAATTTGCCAAAACATTTTTACTATGTCAGTGGCGAATACAAACTTGAAAAATCTTCAGCGTATGATAATATGTGCAATATCCTTTTGTAATTTTGGGCCAGGAAGCAGAAAATCATTGATACAATAGCCATCACCTCCATGTTGAGACGCGTTGAATACTACTCTGATTTTGTTGGTCTCTCGACGAAAAACTGGGTGGTGCGGCAGGTAGACTACTGGACCAGATGATGTCGACTCGTCTGCAAGCTCCATGTGCTCAAGCTCCTCATACTCCTCCATGAAGCCCTTGTAAACTGCGTCAAGACTCTCATCACGCTGACGTCGTCGTTCTGACCGTAACAAACAAGCGATGGCGATATCCCTCGAATCAGAAAATGGTGGTATCTCAATATTTTGCTTGAATTGAAGCCTAACTATAATTCGTCCTTCTGGTGTAGATGACACCGTGGACGTGAAGTAATTTCCACAATATTCATTATCTTGGGACTTGGGTGCTGAAGCGCGAGGAAGTTCCTCGACCTCACAGAATTTTTGCAAGTTTTCAGACAGAGACTCATCAGCAAGAGCAACATGAATCTAGCGCAAGGCCTAGTGCTTGCATAGTTTGAATGCGAATTTCCAGTTATAATCCAGCCAAATACCGAATTTTGCGCCACAGGATCATCAATCTTACCTTTTCGCAAGCCTGATAATAGCCGCATAAACATCGGCAGCCAGGACGAAATCAATTTTGTCAGGTCACGCAAAACAAGGATCAGCGGATTGAAGATTCTTCAAGTGAGCGCAAGAACTCACATCGACTTTACTAGCTGGCAAAACTCAAGTTAGCTCAGATAATATTAGAGCTGAGAGATCAAGCTTGAAATCCGAGCTAATAGGTTAGCGTATGTGTGTAAATGCTTCTGATTTAACAGTAATTCCAGATTCGCCGCCAAGAAAGGTAATATCTTGCGATATTTCTGATAGCAGTAACGAGAGCGCTTTCGCTACTCGTTCTGATACGGAAGATCTCTCAGCTCCAGGGTCGAGAAGAGCTCTAACTTCAAGTGATTCACCTGTTTCTGATTGTAAAATGATTCGCGCTGTAGCAAGTAAACAAGTTCTCCCAACTACTGTAGTATGTGCAGCAACCTTCGGAGATGTCGAGGGTTTTTCCGAGTCTTCCGGTTTATCCACGGGTTTTTTTCGCTCTAAGCACCGTTGTGCAGTTTTGTGTGATGATACCCTTTGCAGATTGAGCAGCGATATGGAGACTTACACTCCTTGAGATAATGACCTGGACGCAAACAGTTTATACACAAACGTTTTTGTTCAGCATTTCATATCGCTGTTGAACACTCAAGGCTGCAAAAGACTAGCAAGCGGTAAACTGATGTTTTTGTTTGCATCAATAACAATCAGCTGATTTTCCTGAGGTTACTGTGGATGGTTTGGCTGTTTCACTACTTGATTGAACACTCGCAACATTTACAGCCAACGAGCTTTTCGAGGACGAGTTTTGTGACGAGGAACGAGGTTTAGACGAGTTTTGATTTTGATTCGAGGACGATTCAAGTGTGGCGTAAGGAGACGCCGATTCAAGTGCACGAATGCGACTTTCGAGGGATTTCGAAAGATCAGCGTACGTAGAAAATCCCTCAATATTCGATTGATTATTTTCCCAAGCTTCACGAGTGCTATTATCAAGTTTACCAACAATGCAATATACAAGAACACAATCCCAGGATTGAACAGGACATTTGAGATCCTTGAAACCTTGAACGGCTTGCTCAGCTTTATTCAAAATTTCATTCAGTATAGGTGCCGATTTTTCGGTGAGAGGTTTCAAGGATTGTAGCGCGTGCAGATGCGTAGTCATTCTTCCACGACTCTTATCATACCGACGATACAGTTTGTCCCAAGCTGGCTCGAAATTCATGCCATCAGGCGTGATACCCTTCAGTAACTCTGCTGCCGCCTCCTGTACTGCATCAAGTAAATATTGGATTTTGAGTGCATCAGAATATGGCCTATTCATGACAACAGCTTCAAAACGAGGTTTAAAAATGTCCCAGTCTTCTTGCTTGCCTGAGAAGGTAGGCATTGCAATAGAAGGGACCGATTGTATTTGAGAAGTTCTTTTGAAAAAACGTTCAAATTGATATGCTTGCTGTACCAAAATTTGAGACAAAGTCATAGCGTCTGAGCTTAGATTTGATGCTGATGCACTTCGTTCCGTTAGTACAGGGGTAGGCAGCCAGGATTCTATAGCTGCATAATGCCTCGCTACCGCGTCTTCAATTCCGAGAAAACAATCTTCTTCGGAAAATTCATGATTTGGCAAAAGGGATTTGTTTGTGTAAGCAAACTCGTGATGGGTTTTGAATTCGAACTAATAATCTGTTAAACTAGCAAGTTTTTTCGTTACGTGCGCTGACAGCTTTCGTTCTTCAGCGGCAGCTGATTTTGTAGCATTTTCTATGAAATTCAAAATATAACCTCTCAACCGTTCGAGACGTTCGAGTTTCAAATTTAACCCAGCTGCGGTGATCGTTGCCATGATTTTGCAAGTTGATCGATCTTAATTCGCAGTAAAAATGGTATAATAAAGTTCGAGGAACGTACCATGTAAACGTGCTCAAAGTGCACGTCAAGCGATGAAATTGACTAGATAGGATAAAGTTAAGAGGAACAAGGACTGAGATCAAGATTCGAACGAAGGATTTTGGATTGGACAACACACGGGACAGAGAGATAGAACAAACATAATTGTAGCTGGCCGTGAGCATCCAATATTCGAGGGAGCAAGTATAATCAGCTGTGCGCGACTCGCGTGGTAATTTGCTGCATGTATCAAGACGCTCGCCAATACGAGCCTATACTGCAGCAGCCAAGTCTAGTCGACCGACGAGTGAGAGAGACAGGCTGAGAACAGCTGTTGTAATAGCAAGGTAATGCTATAGACTCGGTAAGCGAGCCGCGCAGCGAGGGGAGTAGTACTATATAGCAAGCACACGATCATATGTGACAGCGGCAACGCTGTGATGGGATGCGTCAGCAACTATAGCTGCACCAATTATGGGCAGAAGAGAGGGTGGGTGGGCGGGGACAAGTGCGAGAGCGCGCAACTGATCGCCTCGCAAGATTCAAATGTGGTGATATATATGTATGTAAAGGAACGATACACTCACCGGCCGCGGCTCGATTGCCGCGGCTTTCCCTTTCCCCTCTGCCCTCTTCGCTGCTCTCTAGGATGCTATGGAAGGCTCTCGACGTCGCTCGATGGTGTGGACGTCAGGACAGCAGCAACGTCGATCCAAATGCCGATGATGATGGGTGAAAAAAAATTCCGGGTCGACTGCTCGCTGTGGCCAACAACTGCCACAGGGCTGCTGCCTCCTTCTTCAAGGCTCGCCTTTGAGCGAGCAGATCTGCTACGTCGTCGTCGTCTCGACGCCGGTACCGTGGAACTTTAGCCAGGTTCCAGTGCTGGTGCAACGAGGTACAGAAAACTGGGTGCGAGACGATGATGATTCCGCCCGCACTTGCACTCAGCACTTCACAATCACTTTGCCCGCGACACTCTCGAGTTTCCCGCGCGCGCGCACCAGTTTTGCGATTCTCGCACGCGACTCGATTGTCGCGAGATTCAAAAAACGACACGATTCCACCAAGGACTGCTACCAAAATGTTGGGCAGGGTGTTCTAATGGAACGCCGGAGCCCATTCTAGTGTGGACCGATCGTGTATGGAAAAGAAAAGGTTCAAAATCACCACTCACGAATTATAATGAAGAATAAACGTTTCACTATATTGTCGTAAAAAAGGTGTCGAACAGAGGGTATAAAAGATGAATCGCGGAGAATCGCGTGCGCGGCGCAGGAATAATATTAGAGAGAAAAAACTATTGAAAGTGGAGAAAAGTGGATTGTCGCGGGCGGGCACCGGCGTGATCACGAGATAGATGATCGGACGCGACGACGCTCGAGCCGCACATGTTGCGCACTCGCAGACCAACGGCTAACTAGCGTAAATCGAGTAATGAGCGCAGCTCGGCAAGAAGGACCTGGGCGTTACACTCGTTGCCTGTGTCAATTTCGGCCAATAACGTAAGAATCTCACCTCGCGTGAGAACAAGGGGAAGAAAGGCAACGACCGAGGACGTCTTGTCGAGCAGTTTCTGAAATATAGGTATATTACGGATATGACACGCATACGCACGAACAGTAGGTATGAGTTGCGCGGCGGTAATACTCGACATTTGACTACGCCTTCGACGCGTGACAAACCATTGTTGTCTCCACCCGTCAGAGCGTCACACTCGCGTCCGACGTATATCCTGCGTGGATGTGTAATTTATGTAGCCTTGTGAATATTTCTCTATAATAAGTTCAGTAGTTCATTCAATATGATGTTACAAGCGGCGGCTTAGTAATCACTCAGTCCCACCATTGGAAGCATGTCTTATATACTATCGCATATGTCCTATTTAATATGAATCTGCGTAGGCACACAGGATAGAAGCGCTGACCGCTGATCATCTTTTTATCATCGTGAGAGGAAATGCAGTTTCCTATTCTGCAAGCTTCCATACACTTCATCATACTTCACTCAAGCAACTGTCGAGTATGCACACTGAGAAAAAAGAAAGGCAAGCCGTGCCCGAGTACTCAGGTAATTCCTACCTTGCTCGTAGAGCAACTTGGTTACCGGAACAAATCATGTTGTCACTGTGACATGATTCAATGAAATGATCTGAAATTTTGCACACACATAGTTGAAGAACATTGCTTCCATGTAGTAAAAGATTTATGATGAAAAACATTTCCAAAAAAATGAGAAAAATCACACAACTTTCCGACGGTTTCACGGGTCTCGATGCCGAGATGCCCACCGCAAGCATGATTTTCGACATGCGAGAAATTTTTTCAGTTTTCAACTACAACAAAACTCAGAGCGAGAAAGTTGTTCGGGAGAGTCTGAGCTATATTAATTTCCAAGATGCAGATCTAATGATGCAATAGGAAAAAAGTTAGAAGAGATTCATTGAGATTATTGTTTGGCAGGGCGCGAGCCGGAGCGTCGTCTGCTCGTTAGCCGCGAGTAGATTCACATACGAAAAGTACTCCAAATTTTTTCCTATTGCATCATTCGATCTGAATCTTGAATACTGATATAATTCAGACCCTTTCGAACAACTTTCTCGCTTTGAGTTTTGGTGTAGTTGAAAACTGAAAAACTTCCTCGCATGTCGAAAATCATGCTTGCGGTTGGCATCTCGGCATTGAGACCTGTGAAAACGTCAAAACATTGTATGATTATTCTTATCCTTCTGGAAATGTTTTTCATCGCAAATCTTCAATCACATAAAAGTAATGTTCTTCAACTATGTGTGTGCAAAATTTCAGATCATTCCATTAAGTCAAGTCACAGTGACAACATGATTTTTTCCGGCAACCAAGTTGCTCGACGAGCAAGGTAGGAATTACCTGAGTACTCGGGCACGGCTTGCCTTACTTTTTTCTCAGTGCATCTTACATTTGCAATACATTACAGACGCCCGATGGGGTTCATTCATTCATATGTACGGATACATAATACCTATATTGCCGGGGTGAAACATGAGTATCGGGAGTCCCAACGGTTTCTGAGCAATGTAAAATATTTCCATGCAGAAAGCGATAGAATATTATTCCACTGTTCCTATCCTGGCCGAGGCGTCAAATGATACGGGTGAGATGATCCGTAATCTAGAAACCGATAAGCTCATCGACAATTATTTTCTTCACGCACGTGTACGAAAATATTGGGAGTATAATATCTTTTCCGCGTAAAATCCAGAGGCTGATAAGGCAGATTACGCAGTTCCATGGGTGGATATGATTACCGATGTTCTATTATCGACACAAGGGCGCTGCAATCGCTCTATGGCACAGGGTTCAAATATTATAACTATTCACTCATATACGCTGGTATATGGACCAACAGCGTGAGAATATCACCTGGCGCTATTTTGATATATATATATCTTTAACTGCAGATTCTGGGACGCGATGACGTCATTTCAGCGATATTTTGTCAAATTCTGGGATGCGTTCTAAATTCTGGGACGTCCCAGAAGGCGTCCTTCTAGATTCATAAATTCTGGGACGCGGCGAATAATATATTTTGCCATTTTCTGGGACGCATGAGAATTTCGTGATATTTTGAAAAAAACCACCTTCTAAGCAAAATTCTGTTATCTCCTCGGCGGTTATCTCCCACGAGGGATGGTTAGTGTTTTGAACGCAAAACGAAGTCTAAGCACACGTCTGTTATCTCCTCGGTGGTTATCTCCCACGAGGGATGGTTTAGTGTTTGAATAAAAAAATACTTTCAACCCAAAATTTTCATTTTTACGCGTTTTTGGAAAAGTCCCAGAATTTGGGAAAATATATATGTTGACGTCCCAGATTTTATGAATCCGTATCGGCGTCCCAGAATTTGGAGCTAAGTGTGTTTATATATGTACCGTGGCGTATATATAGCTATACACGCGGCTCTACTAGTGGGACTTTGCTCATCAGCTGTTTGGTCCCATATTTTGTTCACCACCCCCGCCACCTGACCTTGACCACTGATTATCAACAATCTAGACATTGCGTGAACTCAGCGTACTACGCGGTCACACCGTAATGTGCATATCTATATATCGTGGCGATATATATATCTATACACACGGCTACACCAGCGGGACTTCGGACCATCACCTGCTCGGTCTCACCTTTTGTTAATTACCCCAAACCATGACCTTGGACGCACCACCGATTTATTGTAAACAATGCGTAAACATAATCAGCTGGTGAGATAACGGCTTACGCCAGCCGCCCCCAATGTTATTACCCCCTCCTTATCGCCGTGACCCACTAACCGATAGAGATAAAAAAATACTACGCCATACACTGACCTTGGTGACGTCAGCGATAAGATAAGCCTCTCGCCGACGCTCGGCTGCCCCACACCACCATGACGTCACTGACGAGATAAGATGAGCGATGACGTCATTTTTTATGTCTCGCTATACCGGTACTCATACTACTAAGGGTTTTCATTCGAGTTTTTCGAGTATCTTGCGTGAGAACGTTGGAGAGTGCCTATTTTCGGCACTTTTTCGCTATAAACTTGAATCTGGCGCGTTTTCTCGGAAAAATTATGGGGAACAAAAATGTGTATTCCAATGAAATCTACAAGATTTGATAGTTTGTTGGTTTATTCTTGCCCCGGGATCGCCTAGAAATCGAATAAATTCGGTTTTTTATGACTTTTGGTCGTTTTTTGGGAACCCCCAATTGATACATGCATGAAGAACCGATGCCGAATGAAAGCTTGGGACATAATCTACAGTCTTGGTCCCCCGCAACTTTCCGATTAATCCCACTCCGTTCGAGTATTCCCCGGTTTTAGCGTTAATAATCCGCATTTTTCATCTTTCAAGTGGTTTTTCGGTACCAGCGCATCATTTCCCGTCCATGAAAAGACCCGTTGAAGTTGGATTTTCTGTTCAAAACAAATCTTCATTGGAGCCGTTGTAGTCCATTGTGCCAATTTTGAGAGGGACGCTAGAAAGTGCATTCCACGTCTATTTGCAATGGGACACTTTTCCAACCAGTCCTGAGAGGCGCTTTGGTTTGACGCGGGGAAAATTTATATGCGTATTCAGATACCCAAAACACGCATTTCAGTGCAACCTGGACCCCCAATTGTCTGGAGCAGAATTGGCCTTATTTGCAACACCTCGTTTAGCGATTTTTACGTCATCTTGTGGACGACCTAGGTCTAACTTGAAACGTGATAATCGAATTTTGCCAGTAATCATTCTGGAGGTCTTGAAAAAGCCTACAATCTGACAAATGGTAAAAATCAATTATTGTACTTTTTATAGGAGCTACAGCAGTGGGGAAACGAGTATTTCCAGAAAATATCGAAACATTAAATCCGAATCACTAAACACGTCCATAATATTTATCCACCAAACTTCTCCAGTATGTTCTTTGAGGTGTCATCTTATACCAGAAGAATTTTTGGGAGGCCATTTTTTTCCTTTTCTATTTAAAACGCATCCCAAAATGCCGTGTTTTTGCAATTTTCTAAAATACGTCATCACTGGCCACGCCCGCATATGCTACCATCTCACTCAAGTCGCACTAGAGTATATGGATGTACTCCCTCAAGTACACTCAAACATGTATAAGAACTTGCGGGGAAGATTTTCGAGCTAGGGGCGAGCTGTGGGTATAATTTACCGAGTCGAAAATGGGCATTATTTTGGCCATCTCAGTGCAGGGGGCTGTGAGCCTTTTACTCATTTCAGCTCGCGAATGAAACGTGGAGCTGAGATGGAGATTCGTACATACTGTTCCTATTCAAAATGACTATCTGAATATAATTTTGAGGTCAGTTTTGCTCTAAATTTTCGTCTCTCTGCCCCTCTAAAACTTAGATTCTGTCGACGGGTTCTGACACCGTTGAGGCGCTAGACGACATTCCAGAGCTGAACTGACCTTGGAATTGTGTTCAAATGGTCATTTTGAGTCGGAAAAGTATATTTGAATCTCCATTCCAGCCCAATCGATGGCTCAGAACCAAAAAGAACTATCTGGAAACGTAAGAGTTGAAGGGAACCAACCAAAAATTTCTGTAGAAGGAACTATCTGAAAATTTTTTATTAGAAGGAACTATCTAAAAATGTAAGGATTAAACGGAACTATCTGAGAATTTTTGTTTCAGAAGAGAACTATCTGTGAATTTTTGGCTGAAATGAATTATCTAGAAACGTAAGGGTTGAAAGGAACTATCCAAGAATGTGAGGATTGAACGAAACTATCCAAAAATTTCTGTTTCAGAGAAGAACTAGCTAGAATTTTTTGGTCGAAAGGAACTATCTGTAAATTTTTGGTTGAAAGGAAATATCTGTAAAATTTGTATGAGGAACCATCTGTGAATTTTTGTGAAAGGGGCTATCTGTAAATATTCGTAGAAGGAACTATCTGTGAATTTTTGTAGAAGGAACTATCTGCGAATTTTCGTGACAGGATCTATCTAATTTTTCGATGGAAGTGAACAATCTGAAAAATTTTCGTTGAAAAAAGTACCCAGAAAAATGAGAGAACTATATCAGAATGTGAAAGGGTGCAGACGGGTAGAGTTAGTGAATTGGCTCTTGTCAAGTATTACCTTCGTATCAATACATTCTGGCCAAGATCTAACGGCATCGTTTAAAAAGAGAGGAGATTTCACTTCGAAATCATGTGGTGAAATAGCTCGTGGGATGAACTTCCCAATAGAGTTGGAGCTTGGAAATATTGTGGTTATAAAAACAAGGGGCTAAATTGACAAGGCGTATCAGCATGATGAATCGGCTCTTGTCGGGTATGGCCCACAGATTAATTTCCCCCGATTCCTAACACGAAAATAAGCGGAAAAATAGTTTCCTTAGGGCCCAAAATCGCTCCTTATGTCGTACAAAACCGTGAAAAATCCGCTGAAAAACGTTAAAATTGATGCTCCTCCTGTGGAATCGTACCCTGACGCATCAGATTGAATCGATCTGCGATTTTTCGACATGTTTTTGGAACGTTGACAAATTAAGGAGAAATATCCAGCTCCAACAACTCTTGATTTCGTTCCAGAAAAAAATGCCTCAAAATTATACAGTTCTCTCCTTACGATCTGATCTGAAATTGAGAAACTAAAGTTCCCGACTAATTGGAACATCTATCTGAAGTTCTCGAGATTTTCGCGAATACTTTGCTTTTTTCATCCGTTCAGACCCTCGAAGAATGACTTCCATCAGAGAATGACTTCATAAACAGGACCCCAAATACCCGAAAAATGACGGAGATGACACTCGACAAGAGCCAATTCACGAGCCTTATCCGACTAAACATATTACATTCGACTGAATGCTTCGTTCTATTCGTTAGTTTCTAACGGAAAGTCCCATTAATCACAAATGTATAGATTGTTCGTCCGAACCTAAAATGCATAGATGATTCGTTTTAACCAAGATTTCTCAGATAGTCCCCTTTGACCAGGAATTTCAAGATAGTTCCTTCACCAAAAATCACAGATAGTTCTTTTTACAAAAATTTACAGATAGTTCCCTTTATAAAAATTTACAGATAGTTCCTTTTACGAAAATTTACAGATAGTTTTTTCTGGAATCAGAAACTTTCATATAGTTCCGTTTAATTGAAAATTTTCAGATAGTTCCTTTTACCTCTTTCATTTTTGGATAGTTCCTTTCAACCAAAAAGTTCCAGATAGTTCTTTTCTGAAACAGAAATTTTCAGATAGTTCCGTTCAATTCTTGCCTTTTTGGATGGTTTCTTTCAACTCTTACATTTTTGGATAGTTCTTTTCTATCAATAATTTTCCGACAGTTCTCTTCACAGAAACTTTGAGATAGTTCCTTTTATCCAAAAATTTCCTGAGTTCTTTTCAACCAAAAATTTTTGGATAGTTCCTTTTAACTCTTACGTTTCCAGATAGTTCCTTTTGCTCTGAGCCATCGCAATGTCCCATTTGCGAGCTAGAACGAGTAAGACCATGCTCACGGCCTCCTGCAATCGGTTGGCCAAAATAATGCCCATTTTTGACTCGGCGAATATAACCCACAGTTCGCCCCTGGCTCAGGAATCGCCCCCGCAAATTTCTATACATGTTTGGGGATACTTGGAGGAATACTCACATATACTCTGGTGCGAATGAAGTGGGATGGGAGCATATGTGGCCATGGCCAATGATGACGTATTTGAGAACATTGCGAAAAACGGCATTTTGGGATGCGTTCGAACAAAAAAGAAAAAAAATGCCCTCCCAAAAATTTTCTTGGTATGAGCTGACATCTCGAAAAACATACTGGAGGAGTTTAGTGGATGAATATCATGGAAATTTTTAGTATTTCAGTCTCGAAAATTCGATTTTTTCGAAAATGCTCGTTTCCCCACTGCTGTTGCTCCTAAAAAAATTATAATAAAATCGACTCCTACCAGTGATAGAATTGTAGATTTTTCAAGACATTCAGAATCATCACTGGCAAAAATCGATTATCACCTCTCTAGTTGGACCTAGGTCGTCCACAAGATGACGTGAAAATCGCTCAAATTTGCTCGCAGTGAATAGCTCCCAGAGGTGGCCAGGGTAAATTATCGGCCTTGGGCAAATGTTTCTCCCAAAATTGCTTACATTTACGAGGAAGATGCGCCCAGGTGAGTAAAAATATTGAATTCCGTTGAAGCTGTGATTTTTTCAAAGTAGGCCAAAAAGGGCCTAAGTGACCCTCTTACGGTCCCCAGGGCCCACAGGGGGGGGGGTCGAAAAAATCGGGCAAGAATTTCTTTGCACTATTTTAACATAGTACAAACAAAAAAAAAATTCAGATTTTCCCCCGACCCCCCTGGTGACCATCTTGTCCAGCTTGCTCCAGACTTCTCCATTTGCATGTTGTTGTATTCCTCTTGCATCAGAATTGAATAGGCAATCATCACTGGAGCATACACATTTGTATTATGGAGTATACTTTGAATCTATTCCCCTAATCTGCCATATTGGATAAGAATTTTGTTGTATTAATTTGGTTTACTCCAAACAATGATGATCTTCTGTAAGTTACTGCTCTGATACTCCGTTTTGAAGAGTTGTGGCAAAGTCTCCAATCAGACGCTACATAAGAATTGGATCTCAACTCATGAATGAGACCTTCAACATCAAGACAATGAACTAACGGCAAATCTCCATCTTTCACAAAATACTTGCAGAACTCTTCACCTCGATCTCGATACAGAGAAACGTTTACTCCAGGTTTCAGGAGATTGTGGTCTCCCAGAAATGGATATAGAAGTTCAGGACCATCTTTCGGCAGACCTCAGTCTGAAATAATGTCATTCAGTTAGGGTTGAGATATCAAACGTGCTCTCTTTGATGCCTTCTCACGTGCCTCGAAGTCCGCATCAGTTCTATTGTCACCGTAAGTAGAGGAGAATCCATCGTCTGTCAAAATCAACTCTTCATCAGATTCTGTTGATTCATACTTCTCAGCAACATGCTGATCATTCGGTTCAAGTTGCATTTGCTTCCGTTCATTTAGCATGGTCACCGTTGTGACATTTTTGTGAGCAATCTCATGCTTCTTTTGCTTATTGTAACCCTTGACATCGTTCATACAAAAATGTCATTCTGCTGACCTACTAGGCCTCCCCCAAACGGCAGGTGCAGAGAATTTGAATGCTCTTTGATTCTTCTTCTTCTTCCATTTATATGTCATGACTTCGCGAGCATTGCAAGGTCTTGGCTTCCAGGCACCCACAACCTGGATAGTCTCCCTGAACTTTGTTATTGTTCCATTCCTCGACAGAATTCCTCTCTATCTATTCCTGGTTCGTTTTAAAGTGGTGTGGAGACTTTTAAGAAATGGGACAAAGAGAAACTAAATCCGGATTTAGCTACCCGAAAAATCTGTAGATAGAAAAGTTAGTCTAATGCATTCAAATTCCTCAAGATGCTTATGAAATCATATATTCCTGAGGTTTACTCAATTTCCCTAGGAACTAGAACGGAACCATGCCCAGATTCCGATTAAGCGACCGCAAAAACCTGTAGGTATCCTAGTAATAGTACTAGATCCATATCTCCCTGAAATTCCCGAAAAATCTTAGGTTTTCGAGATAATGTCGAGATCGTGACACACTAGAGCAAAACTGATTCCGGAATTCGAATTCAGCGACCCCAAAAACCTATAGATACCTTAGTGAGACTCCCAGTCCAGAATTTTTCCGAAAACTCGACGAAAAATCATAGTTTTTTGAAGTTATGTCGAAATCGTGACACACTAGAGCAAAACCAATTTTGGATCCGAATCCAGCAACCCCAGAAACTATGAATACCTAAGCGAGATTCCCAGTCCAAAATTTTTCGAAAATTCATCGAAAAAGTCATAGTTTTTAGAGGTTATGTCGGAATTGTGACACACTAAACCAAACCCAACCCCGGTATCGGATTCAGCGACCCCGGAAACCTATAAGTAGCTTAGTAAGATCCCCAGACCAAAATTCCTCGAGAATTCCCATAGTATCGTAGTTTTTTGAGATTATGTCAAAATTCTGACGTGCTGGGACAAAATCAATTCCAGATTCGGATTCAGTGACCCCTCAAACCTATAGATGACATAGTCAGACTACCAGATCCAAATTCTTTCCTGTGTGGCTGTGTCATTATCAAAGTGATTCTCGACTTAACTGACTTTCGTTCTCCTTACCTCCCTTATTCAAGTTTCAAATTCAACGAACAATGATCGAAAATCTCCAAACGAAATTCCTCAGATGTATCACAAATACATACGATCGAGGTGGAATAATTTCATTCCATTCCCACCGGATTGTTATCCTTGATCCCGATCTTGTTCCAGAAATACCCGACAAGGATGGTTCCTTATTCATTCCATCCCTCCCACGGATCGGATGCATGCTACAGGTCCCTCAAGGCACTGCTATGAGCAGCAAGTCTATAGGAAAAATCCCAGACACATTCAATTTTTGCAATCACTCTTCGATCATTCGATCTGTACAACGTGTAGTGAGGCCTAACCAGTTGGATTCCTTCTGTTTGGGTGTCTTGAGAGTAAACACCAAGTCTGGGGTCGACTGGTTGATTCATTTAAGTAGATACATCTCACTATAGACAGACAGCCATCACCACTCCTCTCCACTCTGCGCCTGCGTAAGTACTGCCAACATCTTTTCTAATCTGCTCCTGCTTTGACTATCTTTACTGCCGTGCCTGTGCCTTCGGGCCATTTTCCTTTCAGCCACTTGCATGCACTTATATGCAAGCCACCGCAGCAACAATCATCCAAGCTGCGGGCTTGCATAACCACCTCAATAAATGAAGAATAACAACAACGCTGAGATTGAGGTTAGCAGTGGCTACAGGAGATTGCGCGGCAGCAAGCGGTTGAGTGTGTTGGCAGGTACGTGAGACCGCCCCTCCTTTTCTCAGACGTACTACACGGCACGCACCAACAGCACATACACAATGAATGTGTGTGTAGTATGCAAGGGCCCACCAACAAAATGGCATCCCTCAAGGCCGTGCCCGCAATGCCTGAAACCTCGGCACACAAAATGCGTGGGCAAAGAAAAAGAGGGTCAATGCAACATCTGTCGCTCAAAAAAGCAAGGGTCTCAGGGAGCAAATCAGCATCAATCCAGCAAGCCCAAGAGAACATCGCTGCCAGAGCAGACGACACGTGCTCGTAGCACTGGGAAAACTTCTGCTAGCGGATCATCTCCGCAGAGCGCTGCGGCAGCAACAGCGCGCTCAAAGGTGGGGGCTCCTCCCCGCTCGTCGCTACCTCCTGCAAAGATGCCTGCGTCGCGCATGCCAGCGTCGGCTGCTACGCGCACAACACTCAGCGCAGACGCCAATCGACTGGCGGGCATTTCAAACTCTATCAACACTGCAACGGTTGGCGAAGCAACTCCTCCAAGCACGAGCAGTGTCTGCGACATAACGAGGATATCACCATCCAATCCCGGCCATGTCCCTCAACTTTCACCTTGGGGCAGCACAAACTCAGCGGCGTCTCAACCTGTAAACGGTAACATCACTGGAGCGGCACCACCTACAACGTTCGTAACAAAAAATATCTTGATACCAGAAAGTAAACTTAACTTTTTATTTCAACATCTAGATTTCCTTCGAGATCAGTTGACAGACGTTCAAAACCTCTTGAGCTACCGTCAAGCCGAAGTTGATCCTGTGACTACCACAAATCCAGCAGTGGAGGAAGTCAATCGGGAACTTCTGAAGCGGGTGGGGGCTCTAGAGGATTTGCTGAAAAGACAATCTTCTCAACTGGAAGAGTTGAAACTTGATCGTCAACTGATCCTGGAGGAAAACTTCAAGTTAAAGAACCTCGTGAAAGATTCTGGTCGAATGTTGTCTGCTAATCCGACAGACTGTGATACTGGTAGTACTCCCGCTGAAAATTCAAATAGTCTCATTCACCACCACCCACCGGGAGTCTCAGTTCGAACGAACCCTTCTTTCGATCATTCTACCAAGTACCACGAGCTGGTTATAAATGGAGCTTTAAAGCCCAATGTGAGATTATCCTCGGAAGAGATGAAAGATGTCTCATACGCGGTGCTAGGTACAATCCTCCCGTCTCTCAGAAGAGAGGATATCATCGGAGTTCGCGTGCTCGAGTCGCGCCGCTCGGCAACAGCACTGGGCGATGGTTCTCAGAGTACGGGGGAGTCGAGCTTGACGGGACCACCACCTTCTTGTATTGTTCAGCAGCGGGCGACTAGCTCATGATATCCTGCGGGCCAAGCGCACGCCTGCCCATACTTACTCCACAACTAACAACATTTCTCCTACTTTACTTGATCTGGCGTCTGCTCCCATTGTGCCCAATCATAAAATTTTCATAAATGAATTATTGCCTCGCGATGAGTTTGAGTCATTCAAGAGCTTGAAGTCCATTGCAAGAGGGCTTGGCTTTAAGTACACGTGGCATAGTGGAGGCAGATTCTTTGTCAAGTGGAGTGGAGGCAAGCGTGCGCATGTCTTCGCTAATGCTGCTGATTTGCAAACAATACACACGGCTTGCCTATCAGAGTCTCGCCGTCCGAATCGCAAATCTATTTCAAAGACTGATAGGCAGGACCAAAATCCGGCCGGCGAGCAAGCTGCAGCAGCATCCAAACCATGACTAGGTACGTCTGCTGGGTCTAAGGAGTCTAAGGGGAATCATTTGGGTGCGGGGTTCATAAGCTTAACATCTCTACCGGGGCATATTGAGGAATTTCGTTTTCACCTCGCTCAAGATCCATCTTTCCATCTCATTGGTATCGCCGAGACATGGTTGGACGCAAAAGTTGATGACAGCCTCATTCAGGTTCCAGGTTATACAGTTGTCCGACAAGATCGGAATAGGGGGGGAGAAGGAGTTGCTCTTTTTGTGCGCAATGACTATAAAGTCAAAATCTTGACAAAGTCTTATACGACATGTGATGGCAAACCGGGAATACCGGAGTATTTATTTTGTAGCATACAAAAGGGTAACTCCTCTCCCATACTCGTGGGAGTCATTTACAGGCCCCCGCATATTCCGATGCAGAAGGACTCTGATATGTTCAAGGTTTTGAGGGATCTATCGAGTTACTATAGTCACAAAATCATCATGGGAGACCTGAATGCAAACTTGCTGTCGACATCGCCTGATGCGTTAACTATCAGACGCTTAGTAGAGGAGCTATCTTTAAAGCTAGTCCACCATGGCCCGGCGCACCACACTAACTCCTCTCACACATGGATTGATTTGATTCTGGTTGACGACAATGACATTGTAATGAACTCACAGAATATCCACATTCCTAGCTTTGGTGGACATGCACTCATTGACGTGACTATCGACATCTTTGTCCCTGAGCCTGTAGAGAAACCCTTTTCCTTACAAAAGTACAGTGATATCGACCCAGAAACACTCAACAACGTGTTGCAACAGATGGACTGGACAGCAATAGATAGCGCCGAATCTGATCTGGAGGGAGCCGTGAAGTGCTTGAGTGATAATCTTCGTGCAGCCACGGACCATCTGGCACCTTTAAAATCTGTGAAACCTCGGAAAAAAACATGCTCCATGGATAACTCCTGATTTGAAGGTAATAATTTCTAGGTGTGCAGCGGCGAAGAGGCGCTATAAACGCACACATCGCACTACGGACCTGGATGAGTTCCTACAATTGAGCAAAGAGATCAAGGCGCGCACAGACCAAGAGCGTAACACTTTCCTCCAAAATCATCTTTCGGATGCTCTTGCGCAGAATGAAAACATTTGGAAGGAAATGCGCAACCTTGGTCTCTTGCCTAAAATCAAAGAGGAGGAGCTGCATGGTTTTGCACCAAACGAGCTTAATGCTCATTTTGCGGGGGTTTCCATCTCACCTCAAGAAGATCATGGAGAAGGAGCAAATGTCATCTCCTCGGCGGATGAGAACGGCTTCTCATTCTCGCCGACTAATGAGGTCGATGTCATCTTGGCCGTGAAACACTTTTCATCGCAAGCTCGAGGCGTGGACGGAATCCCTCAGGTTGAAATTGCCAAAGCACTTCCTGCAATCAGCGAAATTGTTGTTAAAATTTTCAACGCGTCGTTCGCACAAGGTGTATTCCCGGAATCCTGGAAGAAAGCTCAGCTGATCGCACTTAAAAAGACGGCAACACCATCCACTGTCGCGGACTCCGCCCTATTGCGCTGCTGTGCTTCCTTTCCAAGGTTCTGGAGAAAATAGCTCACGACCAACTCATGGAGTACCTGAAACAAAAGCAGTTACTAGATTCCCTCCAGACTGGATTCCGGCGCCACAACAGCACGCAGACAGCTCTACTGAAACTGACTGACGATATCCGAATGGCCAGAGACAAACAAAAGATCACGCTTCTCTTGCTCTTCGACTTCAGTAAAGCATTTGATACCATCTCTCCCTCAAAATTGCTCCAGAAGCTGCGCACACTAGGTTTCTCAAGAATGGCTCTGATGTGGGTAAGATCTTATCTTGAAGGGCGTTCACAAATCGTGACATCTCGAAACAGCGGTGATTCTGATTGCCTCACAACCAACTTAGGAGTACCCCAGGGCTCTGTTCTTGGACCACTTTTATTCAGTCTTTACGTAAATGACCTCCCAAACATACTTCACGGACAGCCTGTCAAGCATATATTCTACGCAGATGATCTTCAAATTTATCTTCACATTGAGAAGAGCAAAATCTCGGAGGGTATTGCTAGACTGGAAGAGGTGGCACGATTGATCGCTGGATGGGCCGAGTCCTCCGGCTTGCGTCTCAACGCTGGCAAGACCAAGACTATCTTCTTTGGCTCTGCGAGTAATGTCAATGAGCTGAAGGGAATGGGTCTAGTCGGCATTGCGATGCCGGGCGGAGTGACGATTCCGTTCAGTGACACGGTCGTGAGTCTCGGTATTACACTCGACAGTCAGCTGAAGTGGAAATCGCAGGTTAACCAAGTAACAAAAAAAATCAATAGAGCCCTGTATGGCCTGCGATTCATCAGGGCGTGTACTACCGAGATACTCCGCCGAAAACTAGTCGAGACATTAGTCCAACCACATCTGGACTACTGCGCAGTGGTATATCTAGACGCAGACTAAGAACAACGGACGCGACTTCAAAGATTGTCCAATTCATGTGTGAGATACATCTTTGGTGTTAGAAGGGATGAGCACATCACTCCGTACCAGGAACGCCTGCGCTGGCTACGGTTAGACTCCCGTAGATTATATTTTGCAGCTATTCTGATATACAAAATCTTGAAGATGAGAGAGCCCGAATACTTGGCTGCAATGTTTACCATGTATCAGCGCAGGCCTACCAGTCGGAGTGAAGAGAGAGAACTTGATATACCCAGAGTTCGGCTCACCGCGACTGAAGGCTCTTTTCAGTATCGTGGTGCTAGGCTCTGGAACTCTCTACCTGCCTCCTTGCGCCACTCACCCTCGATATCAGCTTTCAAACTCTCGCTCAAACTTCACCTATTAGAGCTCGACTCCAAAGACTCTGCAATAATCCCAATCGTACTACGCTGAGTACTGCCAGTAATAGAGTATTTATTTATTTGTTAGAAAATATTTCTGTAATCTGTGTTTTGCAACGATGCTACCTGGCATGAGTCGAATTAATGACGTATCATATCTGTGATAAAACTGACCTTGGATAGCTTTGACCAAATATCCCAGTTATATTTCTATTATGTCTTTTGACATCCAGTATTATATTGTCAGGAATCACCTTTCATATAAGAATATGTTGTTTAAATGTTGAATTGAGTTTTTGCCTTTATGGTGAAATAAAGCTTATCTTATCTTATCTCTTTTGTCACCATGTACTATAGCCGGTGCCCGGTGCGTAGATTTCGGTGGCTCAAGGGTGACAATCGTATAAGTGCTCACCTTCCCCTCAAGTCTCTCTAGCAGCGCGCAGAAGAGATGTCTCTTTAATTATCATTTGCAGGGTGGTGGACGGAAGGGGCTTGAGAGGAGGATCAGCACTACGCTTGTCACCCCTCTGGCGGCTCCCGCATAGGTAGTGGGGGCAGCTATATGTGTGCTCTTTAATGAGTGAGTGCGTAAGCGCCACGGTCTTATACACAGGACCTACAACTCCCATGGTGGGGGAAGGTCCGCTATTGAGGCGGCGTAAGCTTCTTCTTTTGACCACCACGCGTCTCTACTTATCCTTCGAGAGGCAGCCGAGCGCGTGCGCGCAGGAGAGGAGAAGAGAAGATCGTCTGCTGCTTTCGGTCTGCTGCTCGGCGGCTCGCGCACGCTTGCATGTGCACTTGCACGAGTTTTATAAAACCGTGCTCTTGTCGAATTCCATGACGACCCCCGATTGCATTGATAGCAGTATTATCTGCTTATCAATGCAGGGTTTCATACGTCAATCTTTGAATACCTATAGCTAAACTCAAGCTTATCAGAAGCCCCAACTGGGGCCAACAAGCTAAGAGGTAGGTTTTCGATAAATTAGGAACGACGTGTCCGCGGTCGAGCGGATAGCGTCGTTGGTCAATTTTTGCATTCGATGGTTGCAGGTTCAAATCTCGGATGGGGAAATTTTTTTTCCTTCATCCAAGACAGCTCTCACTTTTGAAGACCACGGGCTATTCGTACTATTTTAATATCATATTCAAACTAATTAATTCATTAATTTCACTTCCAAAGGCTTTTCCATAAAATCAAATTAGATTTATTTAATTGATATCGATTTAAAAATAATGTAACTCATAATTCTTTAATTAAAACTAAATATCAACTGAAATAAATTTTTAAATTATGAATTTTTAAGAAATTCACTTCTTGAAGAATCACGTTATAACGAACACACATAGGTATTTCAATCGAATGATCGGTGTATTTTCTTCGTTTTCTCTGAATCACGGACTTATTCATAGAATGCCACCATTTTTTGAGATTCTTTGCACGTCAATACATAATACACTGGGGAACAGAATTCACGGTCTAGAATAACCCATTTGGGGAAACATAATTTTCGTCTGTATTTTTCCACTTTAAAAACAAATGCGTAGCCAGATTCGCTGCTACGTTCTCCAATTGCAAATCACTGATTCGCGGAACAACAGCTCTATTTTTACGGTTGTTTTACTAATCTTGTCAAGCCATCAGTTCGCAAGATAAGCAACGAAAGCCAGTAAAGATAAGACCATTGTTTCGCAGGGAAAATGTTTCCCCATTTCCCCGAATGAGTTATTCCAGATCGTGAATTTTGTCCCTTAGTATACTATTGACGTTGAAAAAATCTCAAAAAACATCGGCATTTTACGAATAAGTCCGTAATTAGGGAAAGAAAAGAAAAAAACGAAGGAAATACACCGATAATGGATACATGGGTCTTCAAAAGTAAGAGCTGTCTTGAATGGAGAAAAAAAAAATTTCCCCGTCCGAGATTTGAACCTGCAACCACCGAATGCAAAAATTGACCAACGACGCTATCCGCTCGACCGCGGACACGTCGTTCCTAATTTATCGAAAACCTACCTCTTAGCTTGTTGGCCCCAGTTGGGGCTTATGATAAGCTTGAGTTTAGCTATATTCAAAGATTGACATATGAGACCCTGCATTGATAAGCAGATAATACTGCTATCAATGCAATCGGGGGTCGTCATGAAATTCGACGAGAGCACGGTTTTATGAAACTCATACAAGCGTGCGCGAGCCGCCGAGCAGCAGACCGAGAGCAGCACACGATCTCCTCTTCTCCTCTCCTGCGCGCACGCGCTCGGCCACCTCTCGAAGGATGAGTAGAGACGCGTGGTGTCGACAGAACGAAGCTTATTCACGGCTTCAGTAGTGGACCTTCCCCCACCACGGGAGTTGACGGACCTGTGTATAAGACCGTGGTAAGCGCACATGGTACTTACACTATCATACATTTTGCGCATAATACTCGCGCTATCATGTGCTCTATAGCATGTTTTCACGAATGCATCTGAATAATGCGTAAGCAGTGCATATTCGAAAATTTAATGCATCTACTGTATACAGTCTATTTGAAGGACGATGGATAATATGCAGCTAACCATTGGTTGAAATAGTACATTACGCAACAAGTGCGAGAAGGGCGATTTCCGCACAAGTTGCCGATCGAGTGTGAGAAGTGAAATTCACGCACAGCTTTTGAATTTTACGCGGACCCAGAAGAACATGCGAGTGTGCGTGAATATATACTCTTAGGTGTGCGTGAAGTTCAAAACTGTGCGTGAATTTTACTTCTCGCACGAGTCGGCAACAAGTGCGGAAACTTCTCGTACGTGTTGCGAATATCATTTTTGCAATTAGTGCGCAAAGTGGTTTCTCTGTGGCTACACAAGCTGTGATAAGGGTGGAAGACGGGATCCGGGGCGGAGCCCCGGCGGGGGCGCAGGGGCGGAGCCCTCGCCACGGGGACTGGAAAAAAATTCCGAAAATGGTCTAAGAAAAGCCTTCTTCTCATAAATATTCCCTAGACACTGCACAATTTCAACCATAGTTGATTTTCGAATAATTCGAAATTCAAGGCTGTACAGATGAATAATTTGGATCATTCAAAAAGAATCATTCCCAATAATTGATACTAGCGTTATTGCCTACCTCGCTAACGCTCGTCCGGCTTGGAAGTGTCTCTGATATGGTATGAGCCCCTGAAATGCTTCTGTAGTTCAACAATGTAACGTTGAGATTTCATAATACAGTGGATTCGGGAATAGTATATTACTGTACTAGGCAGGGAAGTTGGATTTACGTGACTGTATGATGGCAATGCCGAGGCGAAGCCGAGGCATTGATATCACACGGTCACGGGCATCTCACTTCTCTGCCGTGTGCTATATACTATTTTTCTTACTCGTGGCCCGAAAGTACATCGAAACTTTAATGAATTAATACAAAAGTCCGCATTTAACCTCACTATGCACTTGCTCGCGATTTTGAAGTGGTTGCAGTGAAGCAGACGACCTCGCAGCTCTTACTTACTGCTTTGGATCTGCTGCATACCCACTTTGTGATATGATATCGACGGCTCCTACGAAGAGTAACACATTTCTTATCAACGACGAAGACTAACACATTTCCTCATCAACGACGAAGAGTAACACATTTTCTTATCAACGACGAAGAGTAACACATTTTCTTATCAACGACGAAGACTAACACATTTTCTTATGAACGGCGAAGAGTAACACTTTTGTATGAATGATGAAGCGGGTTGCCTGTCCTGCAGGGGTCGAATACAAGTATTGGAGCTGAATGAACTGATGAATGGACGGATGCGTAGGTGGGATGGATGGATGGATGGATGGATGGATGGATGGATGGATGGATGGATGGATGGATGGATGGATGGATGGATGGATGGATGGATGGATGGATGGATGGATGGATGGATGGATGGATGGTTTGGATTGATGAATGGGTCGAATGGATGGTATGGATGGAAGGATGGTTTGGATGAATGGGTCGGATGGATGGTATGAATGGATGGATGGTTTGGATGGATGGGTCGGATGGATGGATTGATGCTATTATCATGATCAGCTTGGTTCTTGTTACAGAGTTGTGTTCGCCTTTCTTAGCTCGTCATGGCTCAAAACTCTTGTGACTGCGTATTTATTCCATTCGTGTGGAGCATGAGAAATCCTGCTTAATCTCAGCCGCGATATATCTGATCAGACAGATACTGTCCGTTAAATTATATTATCATCACAAATAAACGCTCGTAAACATCGTGAACATAACCTCTACAGGTTATGTCTCTTGCATGCATTTACGTTGCATTGCACGCACGTGGAGAGCAGCGGCAGCCCAAGAGGCAGCGAAAACCGACAGCCGATTAGAGCGCTGCGCCGGCAGCAGAAGTCGCTCTTTTGCGATCGAAATGAGGCGCGGAAGGACGTACTTTCGTGCCGGGAGGAAGAAAAAATAGTTTCCTTGATGTAACCTAGTAACTGTGATTGAGAACCATTGAGTTGGTGTAATGTTGCGCATAATGAGGTTTCTGAATCTCCAGTAAGTATCTGAAAATTTCGCTAAATCGATTCAGTTTGTTGGAAGGACATTGCGAAATCTACGATTGATCGCCTTATGAATCCTATCTTAGTTATGATTTGTACCTAGATGAAAAACTAGTCACGAAGGATATTTCTCTCTTCGGCAATGAATAACATATCGACGCCTCTTACGAAGATAAACACATCCGCTAACGCCCACGAAGGAAAACACGGTGGCCGAAGATTAGCATTTGCTTTGTTACGGCCACGAAGATTAACACTTACTGTTTACGCCACGAAGAACAACACTTACGCCTCAGCGCCACGAAGATCATCTCTTACTGCTTAAGACCACGAAGAGTAACACTTACTCCTCAAACTGCACGAAGATTAACACATTCGCGCATTTTTTTTCTTGACGGGACGAAGACTATAAGTATTCCGTCTTAAGGCCACGAAAAGTAACACATTTTCCTTTACGCCACGAAGACTACTACATTCGTAGACTCCATTCTTGAAGGGACGGAGATTATAAGTACTTCGTCTTAAGCCCACGAAAAGTAACATATTCTTCTTAGCGGAACGAAGGCTAACACAATCACTCACCGTTCATCGTCACGTCAAAGAGAATGTGTTGTTTTTCATTCCATCGAAAAGAATGTGTTAGTCTTCGTGGCGTAGAGAAAAATGTGTTACTTTTCGTGGACTTAAGACGAAATACTTATTGTCTCCGTCCCTCTATGAATGAAGTCTACCGATGCGTTAATTTTTGTGCCGCTAATGAGAATGTGTTTTTTTTTGTGGCCCTAAGACGAAATACTTGGTCTCCGTCCCTTTGGACGAGGACGTGTGCAAGTGTGCTATAATCTTCATACCGTTCAAGAGTGAGTGCTAGTTTCATGGGCCGTTGAGCAGTAAGTGTTAGTCTTCGTGGCCCTAAGGAGTAAGTGTTAGTCTTCGTGCCCCTAAGGAGTAAGTGTTAGTCTTCGTGGACTTAACGAGAATGCGTTAATCTTCGTGTCCCTAAGGAGTAAGTGTTAGTTTTCGTGGACCTAAGAACAATCCGTTAATATTCGTGTTCACAACGAATAAACGTTAATCTTCGTCAGTCACAAGAAAATAGGTGTTTATCTTCGTAAGAGGCGTCGATATATACCCTTATTGACCATCTCGTTCGACTTAGTCAATACACTCATTTTGAAATAGTTATTTATATCCAAAGATGTATTTATACTGAAACAGACAACCTAGAGAATCTAATAGACAGTGGAAACTTGAGTGACTTTCACTGAATCTCTAGGAATCTCCTTTGAAATTTCATTGAAAGTTTCACTGAAACTCTTAAAATTCCCACAGTGATTCCAGTGGAAGTTTCACTGGAACTTGAGCGATTTTCCATGGAATTCCAATGAAAGTTTCACTGAAACTCTTGAAATTTCCTAAGAAATTTCAGTGAGAGCTTCACTGAAACTTGAGCGATTTTCACTGAATTTTCAGTCAAATTTTTACTGATTTTTTCGTGGAATTCTCACTGATTTTTTAGTGGAATTTTTACTGAATTTTGAGTGAGATTTTCACTGTTTTTTTAGTGAAATTTTCACTGAAATTTCAGTCAAGTTTTCCCTGAATTTTTAGTGAAATTTTCACTGAAATTTTAATCAAATTTTCACTGACTTTTCAGTGAAGTTTCCACTGAGATTCAGTGAAACGTATCACTTGAACTTCAGTGTTTTCCACCTCATCCATCCACCGACCAACCCACTCGACCACTAACCCCCTCTCACCCACCAACCCACTCACCCATGACCCAACCATGACCCATACCGCCACCTATCGCCCTTAACCCCCTGCCGATAGGCAACCCGAGACGTGAGATGCTGACGGACAAATTTTGGCTGGGCTCTTAATTATTTAAATTCTTTAGTGAGTCATTAAATGACAAGTATTTGAGTGAGATTAGTCACGATGGATCGAAATTGCTATTGGAGGCGAGAGAGCTCATTGCTGAAATAGAGGAATAATAGGGAGATCAAGAGAATCGAGCTCGAGCAGATGTAGTTTCAATGATGACTTGGATGATGCTAGTGATGGTGATTGGCGCAAGAGAGATGGGAGAGAGTTCTGAAGTTTGGACCCCTAATACTAAAAAGAGAAGTCAGCAACCCTTAGCCGAAACCTGGTGAGGTTAAGCACTCTGGCATCACTTCGAGTTGTAGACCTGGGCTGATACTCCGAGAACATTGCAGCAAAATATTCAGGCTCCCTCATCTTTAGTATTTTATATACAAGAATTGCTGCAAAATACATTACACGAGAGTTTGAACACAACCAGCCCAGGTCCTCCCGGTACGGAGAGATGCATTGATCCCTTCTCACGCCTAAAATGTATCGCACACACGAATTGCTCAGTCGTTGGAGTCGCGTTCGTTGTTTTCCGTCCTCGTCAAGACACACAACCGTGCAGTAGTCCAGATGAGGTTGGACTATCGTCTCGACCAGTCTTCGGCGGAGTGTCTCGGTGGTACACGACCTGATGAATCTCAGACCATGAAGGGCTCTATTGACTTTTTTCGTCACTCGGTCGATTTGAGGTTCCCATTTAAGTTTGCTGCCAAGTGTCACAGCGAGACTCACGACCGTGGCACAAAAGGGGATCGTCACTCGGCATCCTAACACCGGGCAGGACCATCTCATTCAGCTCTTTGACTTGGTCTTTTGAGACAAAAAAGATAGATTTGCTCTTGCCGGCGTTGAGATGCAGGCTGGAAGACTGAGCCCATCCAGCAACCAGTCGCGCTACCTCTTCTAGTCGAGCTATGCCTTCCAGAATTTCATCCTTCTAAATGTGAAGGTATATTTGGAGGTCATCTGCATAGGGTATTGTAATGTATTCACACCAGCTGCTTGAGCTGTGCATATGTGTATGTAAGTGTGCATCCCTGCATAGTGCTGCCACCACCGCAGCCCATATGTAAGCGCGGCTTGAGAGGGAGAACGTACTATACCACCGTATAAGTAAGACCCCTTATCCTATAGTCTTGTACTCCAAAGTTGTAGTTACAAATAAATAGTTATATAGTGAAACTGCGTGCTATCATCATTTAGTACACAACAATTGGCGACGAGGATAAAAAGTAACAAAAAGTGAGTACTTATAGCGTGAGAAAAGTTCTCCAAGAGCCGGCCGGAAAAGACAAAGGTTGATATATGTCCCGACCGCGTGCTCCACGCTAAGAGGAAAGGGGATCTGAAGAAAGCAAATGTCATCTGGACCGTCATCATTAGAATCGTTAGAAAAATCAGGTGATCTCGAAAATACTATTGTTGACCTCGACGACTCTTCTAATCGAGTAATTAGAGAAGAACAATCAACCGCCTCGACACGTGCAGCGGCCGTAGCAAGTGCGAGTGCGAGTGAGACAGACAATAAGGAGAGCGCGAGCGAGATAGAAGGTGCAGAAAGAGTGAACCAGGAAACAGCAAACAGTACCAACATGGCGGCCAAAGCATATATAGGATACATGAATGAATTTGACTCATCAACTGACGACTGGTCCTCGTGGCAGGAGAGACTAGAGCAGTACTTCGAGGTGAATGAGATAACCGAGAAGGAAGTAGCGTTCCTTCTATTGCTGATAGGCAGCAAGGGATACGCGTTGATGAGAGAGTTATGTGTTCCAGATGAACCAAAGAAATTGGATTACAAAACGCTAACAGGAAAAATGTCAGAACATCTTGAGCCAAATCGAAATTTACTTGGCGAGCGATATGAGTTCAAACACTGCCGACAAGAGAAAGGAGAAACAGTGAAAGCCTCTATTGCAAAATTGAAAAAAGAAGCCATGCACTGCAAATTTGGACAGAACATCAAAGAAAATCTTTGTGACCAACTGGTCTACGGTATTGCGGATAAAGTTACAAGAACGAAATTCTTATCACAAGCTGATAAACTAACATACGACGAAGCAGTTCAAATTGCACTTGCTCAAGAGACTGCCAACAGAAATAGAGATTCGATGGAAGAAACAGCAACACAGCCGACGCCAGTCAACGCGATCAACAATCATCGCAGCAAAAACTCAACGTTCAACAAGAAGAGTGGTAAGGATCGGTGTAACTGTTGCGGTTATACCAATCATAAATCAGGAGACTGTCGTTATAAGGATTATGCGTGTAGAAAGTGCAACAAACAGGGTCATATGCAATGGGTCTGCAGAAGTAAAGGTGAGCAAAAAAGTGATAAAAATGAGAAAAAAGGCAATAACAGTAGAAATGGCAATGGCGATCGTAAACGTTCAAATCACTCTGACAGGCAAAATTATGTAGATGATGTAGAATCAGATGAGGAGGATTTGAGCGAAGAATTTGAAAATCTTTATTTTGTTGAAGGAGTGAAAAAAGTCAATTCATTGAACGCGGTTAAACCGGTTTATTTGAAAGTCAGAGTCCAAGACTCGTTAACAGATTTTGAGGTTGACACTGGATCACCCATTACAGCAGTTTCTCTCGACTATTTTCGAAGCAAAAGAGAGTTACGTAGTTTGAAAATAGTAAAAACGGGAAGACAGTTCACGAGTTACACAGATGCTCGAATGATTCCAGTCGGGAAAGTAAATGTAACTGCAAAATGTCTTGGTAAGATGAGAAAATTAGAACTTCCCATTATGCCAGGAAAAGGTTTACCTCTCATTGGAAGAGAGTGGTCAGAGATTTTCGAAATTTTGGACGAATTTCAAAGGACAATTGATTCAATCAATGAAAGAATAAATGCAATTAACAGTCAGCAAAAAGGTAGTAATTATCCAAAAATTATGGAAAAGTATGATGAAGTTTTTAGTGACAAGCCCGGGAAATATACCCGGAGAAAGATAAAATTAAAATTGAAAAGCAATGCCAAACCAGTTTTTTTCAAACCTCGACCAGTGCCTTATGCACTGAAACCAAAAATCGAAAGAGAAATAGATAGACTAGTGGGAATAGTGTCATTGATACCAGTAAAATTTAGTGAGTGGGGGACTCCCATTGTGCCAATTTTGGAAGATGATGGAGAAGTCAGAATATGTGGGGATTTTAAAGTCACTGTCAACCCCCAGCTGATAATGAATAGACATCCAATCCCTAGAGTCCAAGACTTGATGGCATCAATTCAACGGGGGAAAGTGTTTACAAAATTAGATTTGCTCCACGCATATCAACAATTTCCAATAGATGAGGATTCGCAGGAGAGCCTAACACTTTCCACTCACGAAGGATTATTTAAAGTAGCAGTCTTATTTGATGGAATAGCATCAGCTCCTGGAAAATTCCAGGGTGAAATAGAGTCAATTTTGAGAGGCATAGAAGGTGTCCTCATATTTTTTGATGATATATTCGTTTTTGGTGAAACAGTTGAGAAACATGACATCGCTCTCGAGGAAGTCTTGAAAAGATTCCAAGAATGTGGGCTAACTTTGAAGAAAAAGAAGTGTGAGTTTGCAGAGAATAAAGTAGATTTTTTAGGTTATACAATAGATGCAGAAGGTTTACATGCATGCAATAAGAAAATTGATGCAATTACAAAAGTAGAGGCTCCAAAGAATGTTAAAGAATTATAAATGTTTTTGGGAATGATCAATTATTATTCAAAATTTATTAAAAACTTTGCCTCCATAATGAGTCCACTTCACAAACTGTTGAGGAAGGATTCAATATGGAAATGGACTAATGAATGTGAAAAGGCATTCAAAAATGCTAAAGAGGCTTTAGTTTCACATGAGGTTTTAGTACATTATGACACAAAATTGCCAGTAAAAATTACTTGTGATGCTTCACCATTTGGGATTGAAGCAGTCATTTCACATATTATGCCAGATAAAAGTGTCCGACCTATTGCGTTTGCTTCAAGAACACTCAAAGTAGCAGAGAGATCATACTCTCAATTGGATAAAGAAGCCCTGAGTTTCATTTTTGGAGTGAAAACTTTCCATCAATTCATTTATGGCAGACATTTCATTTTAGAAACAGACCACAAACCTCTAATTTATATCTTTGGAGATAAGAAAGGTCTCCCCTCAATGGCAGCTAATAGAGTTCAGCGTTGGGGTGTATTTTTGAGTGGATATGATTATGAAATTAATTATATCAAAGGCTCAACCAATACAAGTGCAGATTTTTTATCTAGATTTCCCATGGAGAATGTTAATAATTTTGTTGAAAAATACACATATCTAAATTATGTGTCAGGAAATGTAAATACCTTGTCAATAGAACTTGTTGAACAAGAAACAGACAAAGATCCAATTCTAAGTTCAGTCAAAAATTTCATGAAAAATGGTTGGCCCAAACAAGTTCCAGATATATTATTACCTTTCAAGAGACGTGAAAGAGAATTGACACTTGAAAATGATTGTATAATGTGGGGTCACAGATTAGTAATTCCAGTAACATTACAAAATGATCTTTTGAAAGAACTACATATTGCTCATATGGGAGTTGTGAAAATGAAAGCACTTGCTCGCTCATACATTTGGTGGCCAAAATTGGATGATCAAATAGAAAATCATTGCAAATCATGTAACTTATGTCTTACACATGCAAGCAATCCACCAAGATCTTCATTGAATGTATGGAGTTGTCCCGAGGGACCTAACAGCAGATTACATGCTGACTTTTGTGGTCCCACTGATGGTAAAATGTACCTCATAATAATAGATGCCTATTCTAAGTGGATAGAGATTAGAGAAATGAAGGACATAACTACAGAAAGTACAATAGAGGTATTCAGAGAATACTTTGCATCATGGGGCTTGCCTCTTGTATTAATAACTGATAATGGACCAAGCTTTTGCTCAGCCGAGTTTCAAAAATTCATGTCCAATAATGGCATTTCACATCATAAAACAGCTCCATATCACCCAGCTTCGAATGGTCTTGCTGAGAATGCAGTCAAGATATTCGAGTCAAAATTCAAGCTTCTATTACAAGAATGTAAGAACCGTAGAGAAGCGCTGGCCAAATATTTATTTCATTACAGATCTACGCCTCACTGTACTACTGGAGTGAGTCCATCAGAATTGCAAGTAGGTAGGAAGTTTAGGAATAGATTTGATTTATTGAAGGCTCAAGTTAAAGATAGAGTTGAGAAAAAACAAAGTGACCAAGAAAAATATTTCAGAGGCAATGGGAACATAAGCTTTGACCAAAATGAAGTTGTTATGGCAAAAGATTATTCCACTGGAAATTGGAAACAAGCAAAAATAATTGATAAACACAGTCCTGTAACCTACACTGTTTGTACTGATGATAATAGAGTATGGAAAAGACATACTGATCAAATTAGATCTTGTAGCTCAGAACTGAATGAAATTGAAGCTAATCGAGAGCCTTCGAATACCAAATCAAGCCATCCAAAAAGCCACACTTCTGTTATAGAGCCTGATTCTGATAACACAAATATAACTCAAAGCACAGTCAATGTAACTTCTTCAGTGGATCCCAACATTTCTAATTCACCTAAAAATCATGACAGTAAAAGTAACGTAGAATCACTTCCAAAGAATGAATCCATTGAACAGATTCATGTTCCTCTAAGAAGATCCACTAGACAAGTCAAACCAAGGCAATTATACAATGTGTAATAGAAATATTAAAATAGAGAAGTCAAAGCTATGGGTGGAGGAATGTAATCTATTCACACCAGCTGCTTGAGCTGTGCATATGTGTATGTAAGTGTGCATCCCTGCATAGTGCTGCCACCACCGCAGCCCATATGTAAGCGCGGCTTGAGAGGGAGAACGTACTATACCACCGTATGAGTAAGACCCCTTATCCTATAGTCTTGTACTCCAAAGTTGTAGTTACAAATAAATAGTTATATAGTGAAACTGCGTGCTATCATCATTTAGTACACAACAGGTATGTGTTTGACGGACAGATTACGAATCACATTTGGTAGGTCATCCACGTAAAGACTGAACGGCAGTGGTCCCAGAACTGAGCCCTGCGGAACTCCTAGGTTGGTTGTGAGCCAATTGGAGCACCCATCATTCCTCGATGTAACAAGTTGTGAGCGACCTCCAAGATATGATTTCACCCACAGAAGGGCTGTTCTGGGGAATCCCAAAAGACTAACTTCAATTTTGGAATTCTTTACTCGTCCTGTGATGATTAATAATGGTCGAATCTTATCTTGATCTTGGAGGACTGAAATGCTGTTTTAGAGATAAACACGAAAAGATCGTATATCGTGTTTTATTGCTTGCAACGTTTCGTCAACTACATTGGTTGACCTCATCAGGCACTTGTATCACAAAGAAGCTATCGCATACTTAAAATTGATTAGAATATGAGTGTGTTAAACTCATATTCACGTCAGCTGTTGCATTGAATTCGAGCGAGTGACTCGCTCACAGGTCTGACTGGCTCACAGTTCACAGGTCAGCCAGGTCACTGGCTCACAGGTCTGACTGGCTCACAGGTCAGTCACTCGCTCGAATTCAATGTAACAGCTGACGTGAATATGAGTTTAACACACTCATATTCTACTTAGTTTCAAGTATGCGATAGCTTCTTTGTGATACAAGTGCATGATGAGGTCAACCAATGTAGTTGACGAAACGTTGCAAGCAATAAAACACGATACAAGATCTTTTCGTGTTTATCTCTAAAACAGCATTCCAGTCCTCCAAGATCAAGTTAAGATTCGACCATTACCCAAAAGACTAAGTTTCGGTAACAGTTTCGTTGGTGAAACTGAATCGAAAGCTTTACTGGAGTCAAACAGTAGCAGTAATGTAATTTCTCTCTTGCCTCTGGCTATGCGTATATCGTCGGTCAGGTTCAGTAGGGCTGTCTGAGTACTGTTATGTTTTCAAAATCCGGTCTAGAGCGAGTCGAGCAGCTTCTCCCCTTTTAGCTACTCCATCGATTCATCGTGAGCTATTTTCTCCGAAACCTTGAAGAGAAAGCACAGCAGGGCCATAGGTCGAAAGTTTGAGACAGCTGAAGGTGCTTACGGTTCTCTGGAAGGGTTGGAATCACACTCAAAAATGACGACAGAAACTAATCACGGAGTTTTTTCGTCTTTTCAAGCACTTTCAGAATCTTTTTTTGGAGGAAACCGTGCCTGCTTCCATTCTACATTTATGGTCATTTGAAGAACGTGAGGGATGTGAAACTTGCAAGATGATTTTTACGCCATTCGGATTGGTTTTTTACATTATGTTATTTCGCTTTTTGAGTGATTCATCCGGGAAATGTAGGGAGAAGCATTGACACGTTCAATTCCATGTAGGGATTAATATTTCTAATCGCCATCCATACAAAATACTATATCAACTAGGCAGATAGCGGCGCTTCTCCATCATTTAGACGTATTTCTAACTATGAATTGTAATCAAGAGGAATTACAATCCATTTCCACGACTCGCCTCAAGGTGCGATAGGAGTAAAAAAGTGCTAGTGAGATTTGACTGTTGAGTGCTCTTCGAATCCGTTTCAATCCAAATCGTATCGGTTCATGTTTGTAAACGAGGACTCAAGTGGATTCCCTCTGTATAAACGAGATGGGATGGAAAGTATCAGTTCGGCTATCAAATAGCGCATTCCTTCTATAACTCGAGGAGTATCCATTTTATCAGGGAACGTGTACGACTTTGCCAAAAATGCTGGAAATATGATGTGTAGTGTATGATATGTTGTGAAAATATTGCCAAATCGAGAACATCTTAACAAGGATGTCTTCTAACTCGAAATGGACGCATCATTGGGAAAATCGTCGTGAGACGTTCTCCGTAGAACTCGAAGAGTCCAACCAAAAATTCTTTCATGCGTTTCTCCTTAAAATGAATACTCCTCGAGTTATAGGAGAGATACGCAGTTTTCTGACAAACTGATATCTTCATCCCATCTCAGTTATACAGAGAAGATCTACTTAACTCGCTATTTGAACATATGGGACGATACGATTTCGATTGGAAGGGATCCGCAAAACTCCCCATAATCGGATTATGCCAGCACTTCTCTGACATCTATCGCACCTTGAGGCGACGTGTGACAATGAGTTGAAATGTGAAACCGTGTAACTCCTCCTCCTTGCTCGTGGGCAAGAGGCCAAGGTTGCGCATTTCCTCCAAAACATTTTCATTCTCATCGAGAGCATCCGAAAGATGATTCCGATGGAAATTATTTCGCTCTCTTTCTAAGCGCTCCTCGACTTCTTGGCTGAGCCGAAGAAACTCCTTGAAAGGCGTCATTCGCTTCGTACGCCTGTATCGGCGTTTAGCGGCTCGACATCTCTAGATGAGAATCTTCAGGTCAGGACCAATCCATTGTGCCTCTCTCTCTTGGGGAAAGAACGTTTTCGGTGGTGCTAAGAGATCGGTCGCTGCTTGCAGGCTCTCAATTGGACATTTCACAGCTCCCTCCAGATCGGATTCGACGGTGTCTAAGGGTGTCCAGTTCATCTCTTCCAGCACTCCATTGAGCTGTCCCGTGTCAATACTATTATATTCAAAGAATGTAGAAGGCTTTCCGGTAGGCTCCGGAATGAAAATATCAAGAGTTGCCTTCAATGAGTGCATGGCCACCAAAGCACGGTAGGTGTACGTTATGGTGGTCTAGGATGGTATCGCCATCGTCTACCAGTAGTACGTCAATCCATGTAAGCGAGGTGTGAGTGTGGTGTGTCGAGCCATGCTGGACTATCTGCAGAGATAGTTCATCTGTCAGTCACCTGATGAAGTTTGCGTCTGACGATGTCGATAGCAGGTTAGCATTCAAATCGCCCATCCCAATTCTGTGACTGAGTCACAGGAGAGATCACGGAGTATATTGAACAAGTCAGTGTCCTTTTGCATTGCAATATGTGGAGGCCTGTAGATGACCCCCTCTAAGATCGGGGGAGAGTAAAAAATAATTCATTCAATACAATCAATTCTCATGGTGAAAATATGTTACTGAGAACGAAACTTTCCCAAGTATGGTATTCATTAACAATACCACGTTTTCATACTGACAATCGTCTTGATTCTTACACAAGATCCAATTTCTCAGCGAATTTCTTGCGGTTTTTGCCGTTTTCACGATTTTTGCCGCCCTCAGTCACCCCCGCAATTCATCCACCTACGCAAGGTGTGGGCGAAAACACCTTCACATGCTTTCCACCCACGCAGAATGTAGGTGGAGGGCACACGTGCCGAAATCAACCTGAGGCACCGCGTCGACGACATTTTTTCCGCAAGCTTCAACGATTCCCCGCGCGTCCCACCCACGTTCAGTGTGAGTGGATGCGCTTGCGGTCGACCTGGACCCGTGCCGAAGTTGCAGCAGTAAGGCCCAGCCATAACTGCATCTTCGCTGATGAATTCCGTAGGCCTACATTCAATACCTTGTAGATGACTTGTGAATAGCTTGTGAATATCTTGACAAACGCTGCCCATTTCTATCTATTCCATATCTGTCGGTTCTGCTGCACACAAGTGCACAAATACAGAGGTGTCCACGAGTGTGGGGTGAGCTGGTGTACACTCCTTGTACATCGTATTTGCACAGACATTTTGAATTCACCTAAACTGGAATCGAGTCCATTTCTTTCATGAAAATTTATCAAGGACAGATCATATGTTGTGACCGAGTGCGGCCTACAATTCAATAATTCACATACGAGTTGAATATTTGGTCCCATCGATCTTGAAGGACGGTGGGAAACTAAATAAATCCCCAAAATTTCATGATGGAAATTTTATTGCAACGTTTCGTCCACTAGGTTTTGTGGACCTCATCAGGCTTCAGGTTTGTTATTCTTTAGATCGTCATGATATTTTTTGAACGATCTTGTAATAGAGCACAGACATAACGTCGGGCTCCTGTCAATGCAAGTAAATAGAGTGAGTTATGTCTGTGCTCTATTACAAGATCGTTCAAAAAATATCATGACGATCTAAAGAATAACAAACCTGAAGCCTGATGAGGTCCACAAAACCTAGTGGACGAAACGTTGCAATAAAATTTCCATCATGAAATTTTGGGGATTTATTTAGTTTCCCACCGTCCTTCAAGATCGATGGGACCAAATATTCAACTCGTATATTAACCATCAAGGACGAAAAAATCTACCAAAATCACTTATGTTAATAATTTACACGTTGGCCTGCTGCATCTATGACATCTTGCAGTCTTTTCGGCATTGACTTAGCGAAGCTTTCAATGTAATCTCGATTTCCATCAACTCTTTCCCAGCTTTCCAGGACTCTTACATGCAACTGCTCTCCTGTCATTCCTGGAATTGGTCGCCAGCCTTTCACGGTCATACTCCAAACGTTCTCGATCACATTGAATTCAGGTGATCGAGGCGAGATTCTGATCCGCAGGAGCCGAGGATGTCGTTCATACCACTCATTGACAATACGAGCAGTATGCACCGGACTGTTGTTCTCTAGGACGGGAATGAGCCTGTCATCTGGGTAGCGTTCCTCTAGCCCAGGATAGAGGTAGTTTTCAAGCAGTTGAACATATCGTTCTGCGCTGAGTTTCCGATCGACGTAGACGATTCTTCCTCGTCCAGCGGCAGATACCCACCCCCAGTACCCCCTCTCTGGTGTATAATATGTTCCGGATCATACCTTAAAAAATATTAGCCCTTACTTTATACGAATTTTTGCCTCACACATTTTTTTGATAGCAAAATGCAGAGCTTTGGAGTGAGTTATCCTTCCGCAGCATAAAATATACTCGATTTTTCCATAAAAACGTCTTCAACAGGAACGTATTGATGAATTTCCAAAATAGAATCGAAATTGGTCATATGCTGAGCTAATTGTTTGGATATTCTTAGAAAACTACTCATTTCAGTACCACAAGCAGCAAAGAGCGCTCTTGGTAAATATAGTTATGTGCGGTCGAGGATGGCTCGAACATGAAAGTTTTGATATTGCGGTGAATAATGTGTGTAACTTCAAAATGCTATCAAAGTTAAACGATTCATAAAATACGCTTTCGGCTACCGTGGCATTGGATGTAATAATGAGAGATAAATACCTGTGCCCATCAAGTCTCCAAACCATGACAAGCTCATCCTTGTGCGACGTATAAACTTTTTTGTCCATACAAATCATATCATTCCAAAACTGAGCTGGTCGATGCAAGTGCTTATGCGAAAAATCCACTCGGAGTTGCGGGTCATTCGGGAAGAAGGCTGGCTTTTTTCTGGCTTTTCTGCAACGATAGCCTTCCGCTCTGATGAAACGACGGATGGTTCTCTCGTGAACGTTTATATTAAGTCGCTCTGGATAATGGAGTATCGGTTTCCAAGGATCCTCATCAATCAATTCCAGGATTCGCTTGCAATCGTTTTCGGTCAGTTTATACCTAAGAACCGAACATATCAAATATTAAAGTCTTGCATTTTCATTTTTCTAAAGTCATCCCACGAGAAAGCGATGGATGAAAAAATGGTTAGTCTGAAAGTTCTTTTCAAGTAAACTCTTTCCATTCTATATAAGCAGATCAAAATATAATTATCTGCCGATGTAAAAGAATTGGTAACACTTTTCCGGACCCCGGCGCACTGATCAAGTTATATTCCGTTTTTGTTTTTCAAATTCTTTGGATTTTTTTCCTTTCACACCTTTCTCAGCTCAAAAGCAGCGCTTGATACAGGGGCGCAGTTAAGCTCACGTGAAAGGTGAGCAGAAGACCTGTACAAAACCACCTTGAAAATCTGGTTTCCATCTAATCTCGGTTATATATGGGCGATTCCGCGACAACAACTTTTCGATTTTTCTCTCAAAAAATAGACAAGAAATCTACCCGGAATTGCCCTTATATAACCGCGATAAGATGGCAACCAAAATTTTGGAACGGGTATCTATAGGCTTTTTTCTCACCTATTTGACGCACGGAAACGCCCCCCTCTATCTATCATCTTTTTTAAGCTACAAAGATTCGATTGAAGAAATTTATGAAAATTTTGCAAGAAAAACATCCAAAACATAATATTGATCAGTGCGCCAAGGACCAAATAAATATTCCAATCCAAAAACTTCATTTGAAAATAACTGTGGAACCAACGATGTTTGATTAGAATATCGTTTTCGCATGGATTTACTCATTATTATTTATGAAAGAAGAATAAAAGACATAGATAAAATTATGCTGCGATTCGAAAACATAATTATGACTCATAAGAAAAAGGATCACGAAAAATTGGAAATTTGCTCAAGCTCAAATGAGAAAATTTCTTCATCGTTCAATGTCTCATCAATCTCACGAAATAGCTCAAGAACCACCTTTCATTGATAAAATCGACGAAATTTTCGTTTATTCGAATGTTCATGATGATAGCAAGTAATGCGACGAGAAATTGGGCCGGAGATTATTATTTTGACATCATACCTCACATGAACGCGTTTATGTCTCCCATCAGCAATGTTTTCTCCAGGACCCATATGCGCCAATCTATCTTGCCACCTTCGCAATGTCCTTCGATCACATCCCAGTTGCATAATGATAGCTCGATCATCTATTCCAGCTTCAATTAGAGCCTGCATTCGTGCCAAATTCTCTCGAGTAGGTCTGAAGTCCATTGCAAATACACTGCAATAACATTATAAATTATATTATTAATACATTTTCGATACGCATGAACCAGTCAACCGATTACATGATTTCCTCCTTTTTTACTAGATATTCTATTTATTCACAATTTTTTGTTTCTTGCGACCGTAAAAATTAACATTGATATTGAACGTATTTCGCCAATGGTATTTCGCCGATGCGAAATTTTGCATCACTATCACATATTATACGAAAGCCAATTACAACTAACTCACCTCAAACACTGACTTGAAAATACACAATGTAGCAACGATCTCATAAATCAACCTTAGCAATAATCTTCAAAATGTTAACGTGGTGATCACTTATCAACTTCACAGGTAATGAAATCACCGGTTCGTGGATGTGAAAAAATTTATGAGACAATTGAATGGAGATGCATAGGAGGCGCGGGTGCCTATCGTGGCGCGGTGCAGAGTTCGAGCGATGCACCCCCATGCATTGCATGCGCCGAGCGCAAGCGAAGCCAAGACGTGGAGGAGGGGGAGAGCGCGCATATAGTTTCGCATCAGTACAGCCTACACCAGTGGAGAGAGAGGACATCGCCCTTTTCCTGTTGCTCCTTCGCTCTTATCGACACGTGCAGGTGCTTATAGTGATCGCAGCTTTCAAAAATGTAAGTGACAATGAATTCGTTGTATAGGTGTCTGTCATTGTGCGCGATTCAACAATTCCAACATATGAGTAACCTGTTGCGTAAATTTTTAAATCGCGTGTGTTTTGTCTCCAAACGCGCTTGGCGTCCTCGTCCGGGTGTGGTATACGATGCTCCCTCGTGCGCGAAGTGCATCGCCGTCACATTTGATAAATGTATCCCGGGTTATTTCATGCTAGATCGCTCGCGCAGTATCGGGTTGATTCCAAAATTTTCTTAACCGTTTTCGAAATCCTACCAACGAAATAATGGATAATTTATCGTACTGAATAATTCACGAGATATTCTGCGCGATTCAACCATTTTGACAGGTGAGCAACCTGTAGCGTGAATGTTCAACTCGCATTTGTTTTCTGTGCGCTTGATGATGTTCTCGCATCCGGGCGCGTACGGTTCTTCTTCGCGCGCAGCATGTATTTGCATCAACATCGGATATGCTATATCGATTTCAGTGATGCCTCGTTATTTGCGGTTTCGGTATCCGCGTTCTTACGTCACTTTGCCATTCTCATTTACAGCAGTGTAGAAAAATAGTTTGTGCTATTTCATACAAAAAAATTGGTGGATTTACTGTAAAAAAATACGTAAGATTTACGAATGATAGAATCACGTTTCGATCTTGTCAGAGATCCGTGGGACTCTGCCAAATTTCTAATGAGTAATTTCATACATTTCCACTTTCTATTACAAGTTTAATTGATTTCTTCACACGGTACGGGATATTTTATAAATGAAATTGCCTTATCTCGAAGAATCATCATTTCTCATTCTGTATATCATCTTTTCATTACAGTCGACAAAAATGGCAGAACACGATATCGATCCATTCCACGACGGGCCTGAGGCTAGGGCGATTAATCTACGATTCAGACTTTTGCAAGATCTTGATTGCAACGTATTTGAAGAATTTTACGAAAAGGTCGAAGAAAACATTTGTGAAACAGGAGAAATTGGCGACGATTTGACTAATATGATGTATACGTCGTTGCATGAGAAGATAACGTCGAGAGACTAGACTCTCGCTAATCTCGAAGGTAATCATCGAATTTCACTTGAATATCTCCAAAATCGCTAATTTTATCAGAAAAATGAAAAGCTTCAATTTCTTTCAGTTTACATTGTAAAAGAAGAATGGCGCAAGGTGAAGGACTGGTTCAAGTTTCTGAACACTTACTCTTGCTTTCCGCCTATCAAGGTATATCCGGAACAAGTACCGCGCCTTGAGTGGAAAACTTATCTCGAAATGAGGAGGAGAGAAAAGCTAATAATGTTTTCAAATTAGAGGTTTGAACTTTCTCATTATATTCTATTCAATGTTTATAATCACAAGTTGAATTTTGTTACATGTCTCCAAATATATAACACATTTTTCTTACAGCTCATCAAATTGAAATGGAGCTTTTTTTATGCCTCGTCATCAGTGTCCACCTCATCGAATGATTTAGTCTGGGAATTTACTGTTTCAAATCACTCCACAGTAAAGCATAGTAGTTGTCTCGTTCTTATTTTAGTGGCTATAAGACATTCATGTCATCTTTTAAGGGTTTTAAGAAGACAGGTGATTCAAAGTCCATGTGCCTTCTTATATCTGAATCATTTCGTTACAACACAAACACCAATATGGATTATGTCAATCTCATGACAATCATGTAAGATGAGCTGCTGATGTTGGAGTGAATCATCGTAATCGACTTTCAATCATCTGTCTTCTGTGACATGAATGTCTTATAGCCACTAAAATAATAATAATACAACTACTATGCTTCACTGTGGGGTCAAATCAAACAGTAAATTCCCAGACAGAATCATTCGATGAGGTGGACACTGATGCTGAAGCATAGAAAAAGTTAGTTTCAATTAGATGAGCTGTAAGAAAGTTTATAGAAATTGACATTTCTATTCAGTGCACTTGAGTATAGCATCAATTTGCTTAGCCAAGCTTTAGCGCAAACTTTGGAGGTTCGTAAACTCAAACTATCAATTTTTTGTATAGTATTAGTGAATTAAGCATGACACATTATAATTTGTACAATATGTCTTCTATTCATTTGTAATTGGCTATTACATTTTCGATTTGCCAATGATTTTCACACTCTTGATGAATAAAATGTAGCCTGAAAATTTCCATGATGTTATAGTTTTCTTTGGTTCCCCTTGCGGTTATTTCATGTATCGAAGTAGGAGAACAGATTTTATTTCAAATTCAAAGTTAATGACTCATGTTTATCTGAAGAAATTTATCAACCATTTATATTCGGCTCCTCATTTATATTCGGCAATTGTTGCATTACAGAACCTTTCATCTCTGTCAGAGTAGCCTGCGGCATCTTGTATTCATTCACACGTAACTTAGTGCAACATCAGCAGGTTGAGTGTCATGAGTTGGCTTCATAATTTTGAGATAAGCTGCAACTAAATATGAGAAACTTTGATGAAGTGTAAATAGTCAAAATTGATTCTTCGCATTCAAAATCTGAAACAATAGTACAGAGACTGATCATTAGCCTGGTAAGATTTCCACAATTTACGCTTTTAGAAATTTACATCTGCATAACTTAAGTTATACAGATTATAAATGTTCCTCACTGCAGTTATCGACTGCTGTAGTTCCTCATCATGGCTTCACATTTTGTTGTTTGGGAGGTTTCATCTGATAATTTGACATAATGATGTATTATCAGATATTATAAACCCTTTGACCCTATGCGTTCGTTATAAATCTATTTTGAGACGACACACTGCTCTCCTTGCTTCTCTGACATTCACAGGATCACTCAAATGAGGGTGATACTTTGAGATCCATTATTTCCAAACACTGTGCTGAAGCTGGGAGTGCATGAAGCAGTCGAGGTGGTTGTTAAACATCTGTAGCCACCACCAATACACTTCATTCGGTTTACCTTGCCGGGTGCTTCTACATAGAGATATTACAGAGCTTTTCCATTCATAAATTTCGAACACTAATAGAGATGAGCCCTCTAATCTCTGGCACTGTCCATTGCCGTCCATTCTGTGCTGAGCGGGCTCATAATCTGCATCAGCTGACATCAAATCTCACCTGAAGTGACCCGTGGTGCGCAGGACCGACAGAGATTGATTAACGATTTATTTATGCCGTGGTCTCGGCGGACCGTATGGCAACAGGAACACAGTTTACATTTTATAATTTTCAATTCTTACAATAAGATTTAGATAAATATTCTTAGAGCTAAGCAGGTACAGTCGATCTAAAACGATACATGATTGCATACTTCACTCAATCTCACACAGAACAAATGTAAATTTCAATAGTAACTCGACAAACACCACTCAAAAGAGAGGCTAAGCTTGAGATAGGCTAACACACAGCACAAACTCCATTCAAGCTTCCATCTCGTGATAATAAACAGAAATGGCAGTTTTAAATGCCTCGAAAGGGGTTTTCAGACGGATACTAACGGGAATGGTTTCCCAAACCCGGGCTGCTTGGACAGAGAGAAAGAGAGAAAGAGAGGGGGGGAGAAAGAGAGAGACAGACAGACAGACAGACAGAGACAGAGCGAAAAATTGAGATACCGAATCATAATGAATGTGTTGTGTTATAGCGTGCAACTCGGAAACGCTTGAGCATAACACTGTGTGGCTTTGAGTTTGGGTATCATCTTTTTTGTGTCAAAAAGAGAAAGATGCCCAGAATTTTAGCTACACGAAGCCTCCGAACCCCTGGGACTATCTTTGTAATTCCAAAACAGTCAGAAAATTCATGATAATCAATGAAAAATCATGACATAATCTTGGAAGTTGGATTTTTGCGAGGATTTTATCCGGTATTCCATAAAAAAACCAGTAACGCCCGAAATGTGACACGTTTATCACACCACACCCTGTCATCACATACTTTTGCGGTTCGTTTTTGAGTTCAAAATAGGCCTTAGAAATAATCGTTCTGCATGTGCTCGACGTAAAATTGTCTGAACTTTCGAATTATGTGATGAAAATGCGCTCTTGAAGTCATCCTGGGGAGCTACATACAATTTTGTGAAGGAAAATACGATTGTTTTCATTCCAAATCAGGTTTAGACGGCATTTAGACTCCCAAAATCGATGGATATGGCTTTGGAACGTCGAAAAACGTGTCATTTATCGGGTCCTTAACTATACAGTTGATGGTTTTTAAAAACTTGAAAAAACGATTCTTGGCCCAGGATACCGACCGAAACCAAAAAATGTTTTGGTCCTTTACTCGTCGCTAAAACCTCCCAACTCCTCCGATCTCGATTCTAAGCATCGAATAGCTAACGAAAAATAGCATATGACATTCTTTCTAATTAATATTTTGCTCTTCTTTCATATTTCGTGATCAGAATTGAGCTAGGATGACGTTCAAAGCGGAAAAAGCGGGTTTCTATCGGAGTATACTATTTTCGAATGGAAACTCCATCTAAAATCCCATTCTCTTCGTGAAATCGATACATTGTCACTCGAGACACTATAAACATCAAATCTGCAGATTTTGAAGCTCAGTATCATAGTATTAGAATGCAGAAATGAAATACGTAATATCTTAAATTCCTTCGACTGACTTCAAAGTCAATACAGTTGATTCAATTGGGATTCCGTGCAGTGTAAGGCTTCAACTGGACGGAATCTCAGTTGGATCGAGTGGGAAGTCAGTCAAAGGATTCTCAGTTCTCGATCGCACTAGGATGCGCGTCATATACTCGTTATCAAACATGTGTTTTTCTGATGTAATGTCCGTGGGAATCCTTAAAAAATTATCATACGACTAATGAAATCTTTTTCCCGAGAGGATGCAGTCAAAACTCTACTGCATCGCAGTCTGTATCTTACTCAAGCTGGATGACGTGAAAAAGAATATTTCTCATTTCAATTCTGACTGCACAGCCTGAAGAAAATAGAGAACATCACGTGTAAGGCCTGTGTTATGACCGTTTTTAAGGTTTTGAGGCGGTTCTGAGTTCGGAAAAAAACAAGTGTTTGATGGTGAGAGTATACGCATGCTATGATGCGATAGAGAAGTTGTTTGGTTCTATGCTATTCCTGATGTCAATGCTACTTAATAATACTATGTTTCTGAGGCTCAGAGTCTATTTCTTTGATATTTCAATGGTCCGCGTCACAGATAATCAATTCCACAATGAATATCGGCTTTGAAATCGAACATTCATTCAAAAATATTAGATTCTGATAAGAAAACGCAATTTTTCTCTTGGAACGTCGGCCTATCCCAATTCTGATCATGGAATCGGAAATAACTGACAATTCAACATCGTAAAAATGTCATACGCTATGTTTTTCCTCCGCTCTTTTACGGTGAAAATGAACTTGAAAGGCTTATAAACAAATTTTCTTCTTTCGGTCCAGATCTTGGTCCCAGATTCGTCATTGAATATCTTTCTGATCCATGGAACTGTTTTTTGACCTCCCAGAACAAAATGTATCGGTGTAGGGGGTCAAAATGCAGTTCAAATACGATTTTTAATATGGAAAGAATCGTATATCTTTTCAGAAAAGTTAAGCAAGCTCTCCAGGATCACCTCATAACGAGATTTTCCATAATATTAGATTTCAAAAGTTCAGACAACTTTACGTCGATTTCATGAACTACTGATTCTTTTATACTGCTTATTTTGTTATCAAAAACCAGCTCCAAAATTACGACAAAATGAGGGGGTCAATGGTTCGATATGAAGGCGCAACGCGCATTGCCCAAAATTTAGCTAATTTGAGGCAGGGTGATTGTGTTTACTGATCCCGAATGTATGATCGGTAATGTTGCATCAATATAAAATATTCCGAAAATGACCTGAATCTAAACAAGTTTTCACTATCAGCATCTTACACATAGAGCATACGATATCAGGCATCACAGTTTAACGAACATATTTATTTGCGAAGCCTTGAATTCATAGATTGCACGAGCGCACGTTAGAAATCTTCGATGGTTATTGATTTTTCTAAGTAACGGCGCGACGCGGGCCAGACGCAGGTTTCCAAGATTTAGGCGCCAGGGCTTCACGAACAGATTGATGTAAACAAAAAGGCCGTGAGGCCGTTCAACAATTGACGATCGCAACGTCAAAGCGCCAGCCACTTCATGCGTCCATACGACGCATCATTGCATGCGGAGTCGGCGTACCCGTCAGTCTACGCTCCTGCTTGCTGGTAAAAAAGTTCGACGAGCTCCTTGCAAAATTAGTGACGTCTAATAGACTCTGATGGAATTACATCAGCAGCCTGCATTTGCATCTAAAAATATCAAGTGAGTGGTTATCCAGTCCTTCGATCATAAAAGATTGTATATTTTCTAAATTTTCCGCGGTATGATGGTAACCGGATGATCCGTTATAACGCGATGCTTGTGTGTATAGTGAAACGTAAAATTATAGCGAGATCATTAGCACCTTTGTAAAAAATTCACGCAATTGATTTTTCCGTGATCAATCTTTTATACGGAATGGATATGGCACCGGTGGATAGAGCGGCTTTGTTGCGGGCGTCAATTTTACGAGAATTGACTCTAGTTTTGGAGGAGTACAAGGAAGAAATTGAAAATCTTCCGAAGCCTTACATCTTACCGAAAGGCCTAAAAAGAGAAATGATGAGAGCGCTCCACATATACGCAACTGGCGGTGAGCCGACACTTTCCGATTTGCCATGTGAGTTGTCTTTGTTTTAACATGTATGATCCATCGAAGAAAATTATGAAAAACATCATGAGGAAATATTTTTTAGTATTCACTACTCAAGAGACGTGACGCTCTATCAAAGAAGAATGTTTTTACATCTTCTCCAATTGCATTGCGAACAGATTCGTAGACCCAAATTCAGTAAGCCGAGAATCTTGGGAGCGATTCGAAGCGATTCAAGCAATTCCAAGGATGGTATTTTTTTAGAATGCACCATCTCCTTTCTCAGTAGCTACAATAATGTGATTGTGGAAAATCGAGATTATTTTACCGATAATGAATTTGCTCCATCTCAATTTTTTATTTTGAGAATATTGATCTGTATTTTGCGAAAAAAATTTATCAACTATAGAACGCTTCGAATAACAATATAATACATTTTTCGATACACTGTGCGTAAAAGTGCACTTTGCGCACAGTTTGTCTTCTTTTACTCACAGTTCATCGAAAAGTATAGTTCGATACACGGGCGTAAAACCTATCATTCGCATCCTCGTGATGATTCCGACCCTCGCCTGCGGCTCGGGGCGGAAACCCATCACTCGGACGCGAATAAAACGTTTCACGCCCTTGTATCGAAATGTACTATTTTGCAACTGTGTGCGCGAAGTTGTAAAAAAATGAGACTTCTCTTCATTATTTACAGTGCGAGAAGTAATGCGTAACTGACTTCTCGCACAGTTTCACATTTACGCACTGGTGGAGTGTGCGTGAATGTAACTTCTCGCTCTAATGCATTTTCATTCACGCACAGTTCCAAAATATGATGTCACGTCATCCCTCTGAATTAGGCCTTTCTTGAAAACTTCGTTTCCAAGATATTCTTGCTCGAACAGTGGTGCATTTAATTACAACTTCGCGCACAGTTGCAAAAAATAGTATACGCAACACGTGCGAGAAGTTTCCGCACATGTTGCCAACTCGCGCGAGAAGTAACATTCACGCACTCGTTTGGCAACTTGTGCGGAAATTGACCTTCTCGCACTTGTTGCGTAATATACTATTTCAACACATTAAATCATTTTTTTCAACGAGATTCAAATGTAATTGTATTCCAAAGGAAACCGGCTATGTCTATCATATATTCATGGATGATCTGTTTATTCTTTCCAAGTTTTATTGATATTCCAATGAAAATCAATTGTAGAAATAGGCATGTGCCAATTATACACAGAAAAATTTGCATTGTAATGTAACTGCATAAGTTTTAAATTATATCACACATTTTTCCACGATGATCAAATTTTATCAAATGTTTAGATTCACTCACATACGCAATGAGGCAGTGATTTGATTACACGATTAGTATGCATAATTCCCTAATACGAGCGTAATACAAGCGTGTAGATCCATACTATGATGCATTATCATAATATGGATCTACACGTATTTACTATATATATTCAAATAAAGAAATAAATGATAATGACATATACGCGATGATTGACCTTATTCTCTCATATTCTGTGTATGTCAAAGATCACATACAAGTTTATAATAAAAGATCCCTTAAAATCATTGAGAGATTTTGTCTTAGAAAATGGTTTGGGAAATATTCTGCGAGGTTGAAACAACTACATCTGTGCGCTTTTGGAAACACCATGAATAATATAATCAAGGTATTATTTTGTTCAGCATCAATTCAATGCCAGATAAGCCATTTTATGGAAGTTTTAGAAATCATCACTCGTGACAGAAAATTTCAAATGCTTTGAGGGAAATGATGTTCAAATGTGAAAATCTTCATCATTGGGCAAAAGACACCAGTCTTTTCATGAAATACAAATCTGCTAGATTGCAGGAATGTAAAATGTCAATCATTTTACATGCAAGGAAAATTCTTTGTCGATACTAAAAATTTTTTATGAATGGTGAATGAGGATAATGTGAAATCTCGTCGATCCATAATTGAATATCTATTACTATGGATTCATCCATCCTAAAACACTGGTCATTTGGAATTTGACTGATAAAAAAAGATTAGTATTTTTAGTCAAACCTCACTATCATCATTGGAATGAATCTGTATATTATACAAGGTTGAACCGATTACATTCTTTGCTCCTTTTAAGACTATATTAACAATATAATCAAGGTATGACTTTGCTTAGAAATGACTCAAGGCCAGATCAGGAATTCCATGAAAGTTCTAAAAATCATCACTCGTGCCACGAAATTTCAAAGGCTTTGAGGCAAATGATGTTCAAATGTGAAAATCTGCATCATCAAGCGAAATACACCAGTTTTTTCGTTACATACAAATTGGCTACATTGCCACAATGTGAATGAGGAAACATTTTACACGCGAGAAAATGATTTGTAAGTTCTGCAAAATTTTTGATAAATGATTATTCAGGTGATGTGAAATCTTTTCAATCGATAATTGAATATCAATTATTTCGGATTCATTGATCCTAAAACACTGATCATTTGCAATTTGATTAATGAAAATCAGTAGGATTTTGAGTCAATCCACACTATTACTTACTAAAATGTATCTTTTCATCATCTTGTCATAGCTTGAGTGCATTTTTGATTATCTCTCAAGAAATAACCTGAGAAATTATCAGTAATTGATTACAACGGGGAATCAAAATTTTATTGCTCTGAATAATGCGATACTCACAATATTCGATAGTCCTTGGAGTTCGTTCATGACAATTCAAAGTGGTTATTTTCTTTCGGTCGTCTAATAATTTTCCCAAAGCAGTCGTCACTTACTGATTGCGCATCCTGGCAAGCGTAGATGATCCGGGAGTCAGGATTGAAACGTCAACTTATCCGCTGAGAGGCTCGACCGCGGATTATCTGAGAGCTTCATGATACTCTGTAATCAAGATTTATAATGAGAAAACCCGCATGATCACGAGACTTGCAATCATTAGCCATCAGTGGCATCTATTCTCGAAGAGAAGAACGCAGTAGATTAGTGGATTGGAAGTATAACAGGATGAGTATATCTTTAGCTGGTGATGTTGAATGAACTATGATCACAACTTTCAAAATTTTTGAGTGCTGATATTTTGGTCAAAAATGTCAAATTATTGGGTCATTCTCTCGAATGCAAAGCAAAATACTAAATCAGTCTGACTTGTTAGGGCGATGGTTAAAAATCAAGCAGTTAGTTGAGCAAATATGAAAGACATGATTACCTTTAAGCTTATCAACATCTTTGATTTCAACTACTTGGTGACTCAACCTAATTTTAGCTAAAGCTTCAGAAATTCTGATTAGAGATTTCAACTATCAGGAGTAGAAATTGGTTTGTCCGCTGTGACTTCCTGCTCTACGCATATCAAATATGCCTGTAGTACTTTCTACTAGGCTTCTCCTTCCGTCCTCCTGTCCAATAACTCATTGTGTTTGTCCAACACCAAGCAAGTAGAATCATAACGAGACGTAACCGTGATGGGTAGCTCGATGTCCTCAATAACCTTGTAACATGAACAAATATTGTAAATTCAGAATGCTAGATTGATCCTTGGTGGAGAGAGTTGATGAGGCTCAATGATTCGGAATACTTACCGTTCTGTCCTTGTTTCACTAAAATTCTCAAGGACAAGCAGCTGCTAAGACACTCGTTGCATTCTACTGACAGATAATTCCAGAGATGATTCCAGCTTCAGCAATACCCAAAGTTCGTTGCTTCAACACCTCGTACAGCAATGACCTTGTGCCATCATTCATTTCATCAAATTCATCTATGCAGCAGAATCTGTTAGCAGAAATTAAAAACACCTGTTTGTAGGACGACTTGACTGGTTGCTCCATTATTAGTGGCTCATGCAATTAGAAAGCTGGAAAGTCCAAAAATTCAGAGATCGGTTAATCACTAGAGCAGTGTAAATAATTCAACATAGAGCAACTATTCTCAAACTCACCTATCACTCTGCTATATTCATATCTTGTAAGAAGATTGTAAACAAATCTCTCCAGCTGCGATTAACTTGTGCCTGGATCACCGCAAAACAGTTTCTACTTATCGCCTATTCCTGAGACATGGCGAGTTGTCTTTGCACTACCAAATATTTGGAGAAGCATGGATTCCATAATGTTTATTATTTGAATTTACATTTTACGGATTGCCATTGAGTGCTGCCTGTAACTTTCCAAAGATAGTTGATCAAGTCTTTCTATGGATCGTTATCAAAATCTTGCACTCTCCAGCAACTGAAATTTACGTAGGGCTATTCCAAAGTTTTTCATTTCAATGGGGTATGCAAGAGGGTTTCAAAACATGCATACATTCATTGTCTGCTTCTGGATTGATGAAACGTTGGACCAATTTTTTGTATCCTTCTTCGCACCGAGCCATGCTCACATTGGTCTCGCTGATAGCAATGCCTGGCTCAGCTGCATGATCAGTTTCATAAGTTATTGCTGCACCATCTTCTTTTGGAATTTGATTTTAGTAATTGGTTCAATCAAAATTGAACATTAGCAAATTTTTTCTTGAACTCGAACAAAGGAAATTTGCGATCTTGACCAATAGTCTGTCATAGTTACAAGGTCATGCCAATTCTCATCTCTCTCATTTTCTGGTCACATCTAACATCTGATCTTCGACGAAGAGGTGTAATATATGATGCCACTTGTTGGAGTTGAAAGTGAGCCCATTGACCTGAGGTTGTGGTAATACACAGAGGATGAAAAATTCTCAGCAGCTCCCCCGCTCCGGAACTCGGCGTCGAGGCTACCTTCCGCGTAGAGACTTGGTGCAGCACTTCTCACCTCTAGAGCACACGCACGCATGCAGGCCCGATCTGGGGAGTCCTCGAAAGCCGTACTGCTATAACCTCAAAGTGCCCGGGAGGTCCGTGCCGCGTGCTGCTTTCACTTCGAGAAATTTTCGACCTCTCGTAGCACGATCATCACGACTTTCTCCGCCCTCGAGTAGCAATAAAACTTGTTACTATTAAATTACGAATTGTGCAAAATAAAATCAGCACAAACGACTGGCGCCCGCGCCGGTCGAAGGAACCTGCATCCACGCAACTATGCACTACACCTTCTGCTAGCCCTCCGGCTGAAGGCGCGCCGGTAAAAAACATACTTAACCTAGCCAAACACACTCTTTCACTTTTGATAATCGTTGCTGGTGATCTTTCTTTGCTCCCATTACGCGAATATCCTCATCATGCCTCGAAAATCATTCGATACGAGGATGAGTGGCAATTGACGGACTTTGTAGACAATACGCATCACAGACCCACGCACGAGACTACTCGCACGCGCACAAGGCAAACAGTTACTCTGCAGAGTTACTGTATTCATCCATCATTCACATAACTATCGGCAACGCGATCCTATGCAAGCATAATTATTTACATTTTCAACAATATAAACAAGAACAATGATCACGTTTAAATTTGCAAGCTCCGCCCGCGCCTGCTTCATTGTTCGGTGTGAAATCATCGCTCCACAAGCGCCAACCTAAAAGCGAGAAACCCGCCAAGTACCCGGGCACATACGATGTACAAGGAGTGTACATTTTGCCATAGTAAACATTCGCGGAATGATCTTTGTTTCATGCAGCCATACCGAGCTACTACTAAGGCTACGAGCAAGAAGCTTTATATTTTTTACGATCTCGAAACTCAGCAGAATTCCTCCCATGAGAAACACCCCACTACTACTATACACATGCCCCATCTGGGCATCGCTCAGCAAGTTTGTGATGCCTGTATGGAGATCGAGGACATGTCAATGGTGTGTAACATTTGCGGTATCCGTAAGCCTGTGTGGTGCAAGGATCCGGTGAAAAATCTCGTATCTTTGTGTATAAGAGAGATGACCGGGTTTGATAATATAATTTGCATAGCCCAGAATAGTTCTGGGTATGATTGTCAGTTTGTACTGCGCGAAATAATTGAGAGAAATAAGACCGTAACTCCACATGTCATTTTGAATGGTAGAAAAATCATAGTTTTGTCAGTTGGCCGGACAAAGTTCATAGATAGCTTGAACTATTTCCATATGCAATTGAGTAACCTGCCTGAGGCTTTCGGTTTACCCGTGTACTTGCAGAAAAGTTTTTTTCCTCATCTTTTCAATACTCCGGCGAATGAATATTATTCAGGACCAATGCCCGGAGTCGAGTATTACGGTGTCAATTCAATGAGCAGTACAGAACGAGCAAAATTTCTAGCTTGGTACGTGGAAACTTCTCCGAATTATCACTTCGTAATGCGGGACGAGATAGTGAAATACTGCCACTCGGATGTGGAAATATTAAGGAGGGCTTGCTTGAAGTTTAGGGGAATTTTCCAGTCGATCGGTAACGTTTGTCCCTTCACAGAAGCCACAACAATCGCCACCGCATGCTCCTTGGTGTATAGGAAGAACTCCTTGAAACCCGAGACGATAGGGATCATCCCCCACGAAGGGTATCGCCGATCAGAGAAACATTCGCAGAAATGCATAGAATGGCTACTGTGGCGCGAGTACGAAATCGGAAAGCAAATTATCCATGCCGCGAGAGAGCGCGAGTATAGATTACCGGGAAGATTTTTGATTGACGGATTTCTCAAACCCGACGATCCAGCTAAGAAAGGCAAGGTCTTTGAATTTCAGTGTTGTTACTTTCACGGTTGTACAAAGTGTTCCAAGGGTGACATCAAAAACGAACGCATGGCTTACGGTCGAACATTTGACGAGCAGTACGAGAAAACCATGAGCAAATCGGAGAGAATTCGCGAGCTCGGGTACGATCTCGAATACATTTGGGAGTGCGAGTTTGACAATCTCAAGAAGAGTCGAGCAGAAATATCTTACTACGTTCTCAATCATCCATTAATGAGTAAAGTCAAGATCGATCCGCGCGACGCCTTTTTCGGTGGGCGAACTGAAAATTTCATTCCATTTTGCAAGACTAGGCCGGCCGAAAAAATCAAGTACACCGACATCTGCTCGTTATATCCATACGTGTATAAGCGCGGGAAGTATCCTGTAGGACATCCGCGGATCTACGTTGGAGAGGAAAGTCACGAGCTGACTCGGGGCAATCTGAACGATTTGTCGCGTATCGAGGGTCTGGTTGAGTGCACGGTTTTGCCACCGTGCGATCTGTATATACCATTACTTCCAACCAAGATGCACGGTCGTTTATTGTTCATCTTGTGCAGAACTTGTGGCGAGGAAGAGCGGCAAGCCGATTGCGATCACGAGAACATTGCGGATCGTGTCATCAAGGGCACGTGGGTATCCGACGAGCTACGCGCAGCCATTCGACTCGGATATACTATAAGTGAAATATCTATCATTTGGCAGTACCAGACCACTGTCTACGACGGAGAGAAGGGTGGGCTCTTTGCCGAGTACGTAAACACGTTTTTGAAAATGAAGCAAGAGGCTAGCGGGTGGCCGAGTCATTGTGTCGACGAGGGAGCGAAATTGAAATATTTGAACGATTACGAGCGGTACGAGGGTATGAAACTCGACAGAGAAAAGATAGAGCTGAACCCGGGATTCCGCGCTGTCACTAAAATCTGCTTGGTTTCACATTGGGGAAAATTTGGGTAGCGTAACAACTTGAGCCAAACCAACGTGGTTAGATCGCGAGACGATTTACTTAAAATCATAACAAATCCCGAGAAAGAAGTTTTTGCTATCCTCCCGATCAGCGACGAGGTCCTGTACGTGAGCTGGCGGTATAGGACCGAAGCTGTACCATCTGCTCGCAATACAAATTTCGTCATAGCCGCTTACACAACCGCTCAAGCGAGACTCGTGCTGTATGGTTATCTAGAAAACCTGGCTGATAGGACCTTATACGTGAATAGGGACTGCACTATCTATAGATATAGTGAGAACGCCAAGAATCCGCAGTACGAGCCTCCTCTCGGTAGTCTTTTGGGTGATATGACTGACGAGTTAGCAGTTTATGGTCCCGACGCTCACATAGACACGTTTATATCCATAGCGCCAAAATCATACGCGTATCGCGTTGTCACGAGTTCTAGGGAATCATTCGAATGTTGCAAGGTAGAAGAATTAACGCTCAATCATGAAAATTCACTGAAAGTTAATTTTGAAAGCATTGAGGTTTTACTTCTACCGTCGACATACTCCACCTCTTGGTGATGATGGAAATACGATCCAGCTGAACTACCGTGCCATACGACGAACCCCTCTACACGAGGTTGTAATGCGCGATGAATCAAAATCTTGCAGCGTTGTATTGAAGAAGAGGCGATATGGATCGAAAGAAGTTTCTCTGCCATTCGGCTATCGCACCACAAAATAATGAGAACTGTGTATGTCTTTCGTATATGTATTTGAGTTTGAATGTAGCTTAAGCTCTTGCATGATGATCTTGTTTCCAATGACTCTACTTACCCCGATTGCCTCCTCCACTCTGGGAAGACAAAATGTATACGTGACGAAGGCGGCGGTGATCCCGCTAGTAGCGTGGGCGTGCACGTATAAACTGAAATTCGGGTAGCGGGGAAGAGCTACTTCCTCCCAAGCGCGCGTTTCAGTTGATTGCGAGCGTACCGGCCGCGGAGACTTCAGCTTATCCTCGCCCGGGTCTTAGCTGCTCCCCGCACGCCCCACTAGCTGATACGAGGGGTGTGCGGGAACCGCGCGCACTTACCCCGCCCGCGCGCCGAGGGTGTGCTGGTTGGTGTGTGGATGTGCGTTTATATGTATTCAGTGTCCGACGTTGCCCGCATTTTTACATATATACGTATGATGGGCACGCCGAAAGTCCAGTCGACAATATGGACACGCTGCTCATCCATCCTTTCACGCTTATTTTGGTGGGGCCTACGATGAGCGGTAAATCTCAGTGGGTTCAACGACTACTACGCCATCTGCCACGAATGATAGACAAACCAATCGACAAGGTGTTATTCTACTATGCCCAGTGGCAGGAACACTAGGAGACGTGTCTAAAACTCACCGAGGGTGCAAAAATTGAATTTAGAGAGGGAGTAACGCAAGCCATCGGCTACTCGAACGATAATCATAAGAGTAAATTGATCATCATCGACGATCTCATGCACGAGTCCAAGAGCCCAGTCTTCCTCGAATTGTTCACCAGGGGCGCACATCAAAAAAATTTGAGCGTTCGCCTCATCACGCAAAATGTATTTCACAGAGGCGTAAGTCAGCGAGATTTGTCACTCAATACGAATTATCTGATATTTTTCAAGAACCCTAGAGACAGGATACAGGTAAAGTATCTCGCGCGGCAAATTCACTCCGAAGATCCTAAGTTTCTTGTAGAGGCGTAAGCCGATGCTTGCCGACCTGCGCATGGTTACCTATTGCTCGATCTGCGCCAAGAGATGCTCGAAGATTTTCGTTTTCGTACTTGTATAGTTCCAGACGATCTTGTTCACTACGCCTACGTACCAAAAGTCCACAGTAAGTGAACAAAAATTGCCAAATAGAACCCTCGCGAGACAGTGTCATTGCGGCCATTGCTGCGGCAACATCGAGCTGCTCGGGGAACCTATTTTCAAAGAAACGCATAGCTATATTGGATGCTCTTTGCCATGCTAGCTTCCGACAACGTCTCGCCCTCTTGAAAATTGCTGATAGAGATCTGATCAGGTGTATATGTGAGTGTGTTTTGAACGTTTTGCGGGGAGTTGTAAGTTTGGACAGTGCGCAAGCTGAACGATTGAGGAAGTATAAAAGCATACTCCGAGAGTTGATTAAGAAACCGAATGCTAAAGTAGCATCCTCCTGGATGAGTAAGAGAAAGAAAATTGTGCAGAGTGGTGGCGCATTCCTCCCTATACTACTGTCAAGCGTGCTGAGCACATTGATTTCGAATACTTTGGACAAGAGAAACTCGTGAGCACTATGAATCACGCTCGCAAAATGGTCATCGTTCCCGAGGAAAAGTTTGCTCGCATGCAAACCGACAGGCGCTCGACTACTCCGGCAGCATCTGCTGCTGCTGCTGCTGATCACCCCGTGGAACAGAACTTTGATAATTCCGTGCAAACTGTGGGAGACAATCTTTCTCGACTCGATGCCGAAATGGACGCTATTCTAACTTCGAAAAATAAGATTGATGAACGTGATAAGTGTAAAAAATATCTGCAGATATTGCGACGGTATTTATTTTTCAAGGGGAATGAAAGAGGTTCCGAGTCGAGTGGTCATGCCGAATTGCCTGTGCTTGAAAATACCGAGGAACCACTCATCACGGAAGAGTCGATCGTCGAGAATCTACCTCTAGCACACGCGAACAATGCTCGTAATCTGCTGACGTACTGGCAGAATTTTGAGTCCGACAGATTCAAGTGGAATGCCAAGGGTAACGTGATAATCGACGGGCGTCTCATTCCACAGTCAGATATAGTTGAATTACTTGCTAATGTAGTGGGTAAGGGTAACAAAAAGGGAAACATACCGATAGGGCAGCTCGAGATGGCTGATATCATAGGATCATCGGCTACACCGGTGAACTTGGTGGGTAATTTGGGAATTTGGGAAAACGCTAAGAGATTGACAGATCCACTGAGGAAAGCAGCGAAACGTGGCTCTCTGAACAGAGAACCTATGACCCCCTTGAACCCCAAGCTGAGAGTGGTCGAGCCACCAGTTCGCTCTCCTCCTCTGACGAGGAATGATCTCGTAAAAAAGTGGAAAAGTGGAATGAAAAAATCGAAGCGGGTTACTCGGGAGCTCGAAATTTAATTCGACCCAATCAGAAGGACAAGTCTCGTGAGCAGAAGAAGAAAGAGAGAGATCGCGTTCAAACGTGGTTGAATGGGTAAGATGCGTCCGACCCATCCGAAGGAAGTTTCCGAGATTACATTACGATGTGACCAACATAGATGACGTCTGGGAGGTCGATTTGTCCCAGTTTACGGCATTGAAAGGAGGAAATGACGGCTATTGCTATCTTCTCTTCATCATAGATGTGCTCAGCAAATATGCCTGGGTGCAGCCACTCAAAGACAAATCAGCTCGAGTGTGGGTTTGGCGTTTCGAAAAATCCTCGATAGAGCAGAGGGCCGCGTGCCGGTTCTCCTACAAAGCGACAAGGGTGAAGAATTCGTTGGAGGTGCTTTCCAGGAGATTCTTCGAGATAATGACATCCAATTCCGGACTACAAGATCTCCAGACGTGAAAGCATCCATAGTCGAACGTCTCCAAAGGACGATCAAGAAACGGTCTTGGCGTTTCTTGACCCATAAAAATACTCGCAGATACATGGATGATATCCAGAAGATAATGCATTTCTATAATAACACCATCCATACTGGGACGAACATGAAACCAAGCGATATAAACCTGTACAACGCGTATCAAGCGCGGCAAAATTTGCAGAAAAGCTGGATGCGAAGGCGCAAAGGATGGAGGATCGTCGCTAGCCCTAAATACAAGGTTGGAGATCTCGTGAGACTCAGTCTCGCGAAAGGCGTGTTCGAGGAAGGATAAGAGAAGAATTTCACGATCGGAACATTCAAAATCTCGCGGGTTCTGCGAAAACAAGGTATCTTCATCTATGAAGTTGAGGATCTGGATAACACGCTGATAGACGGTTTCTTCTACACCGAAGAGGTGGTACCCGTGAGTGAACATCGTCTGGCTGATGGATCACTTTTCCGAGTGGAGAAGGTGCTACGTAGTAAGGGTCGTGGAATCAACAAGCAGGTACTAGTCAAGTGGGTGGGATATCCGGAGGAATTCAGCTCCTGGATCAAGGCTACTGAATTACAACCGATTTCAAAATGAATGACGCGGGCGAGTTTTACCTGGTCTTACCTAGTGATAGCAGTATGTTGTATTATCCCGACAACACCACGACGTGTTTCACAACGCATCTGAACCGTGAAATCAGATTAACGGGTAACTGGGTGGTTGGTCTCGCAAAAATTTATATACCGTGTACCATGATGCATATCCAGGAAGACGATGCATTTTATTACTTCAACAACAACGAGGATCTTGACGGCGAGGACACGACTGTATCCATTGCTCCCGGTGCGTACGATAGCATCGATCAACTGGTGCACGAGATAAATACCGAGAAAGACGGTGCAGAGCATCAGATTCTTGCTCCAGCGATTGATCCAAAAGGGTACTACATGCTCTTGAAAGTAAGCGAATGCAAGAGGAACCACTATTCGCATTATAACGAAAAAATTGGGCGAGCTTTGGGATTTGACGAGCGCATCGAATCATTAGTTCTGTCGGATGAAAGGATCAAAATAATCGGTGACCGTCCTGCTTGTCTGTCCAGATGTCTGGTAGATCAGCTATTCGTTTACACGGACATATGCGAACCGTACACGGTTGGCGACACGCAAGCTGCTCTTCTCCGCATAGTATCGTTGGAAAATTTCAGGTATAAATTTGGCTCGAATGTGGTGAGGCATTTTTCACCAATTCATTACATACCGATGATGCACCACACGTTCCAGAGCGTGATTATAGATATAAGGAGCCCACAGGGTAAACGTATCCCATTCGAGTATGGAACTCTGACGGTTACGCTTCATTTCAAAAGAGGACGATGAGTCATGCACTATGTCTCACTACGACCAGTACTACAACGAGCAAATAGGTGGGAGTAGAGGGGTGAGGAACGTTCTTGCCGGAGCAGCGTACCAGAGAGGGCGCGGTCTTGGTAGTTTCTTGGGTTCCCTACTACGCCAGGTTGTACCGTATCTGGCAGGTGGATTGAAAACCGTTGAAAAAGAGGCAGTGCGGGCAGGTCTGAACGTGTTCGACGACGTTGTGGACAATGGTTTGAATTTGAAGGATTCGGTCAAGACACGTGCACGAGAGTCGTGGGAAAAACTTGGGGTGGAGGCTGTGAAAAAAATGAGAGACATGATGCAAGGAAACGGTTATAAAACACGCTCGGGTGGTAGAAAGCGCCAGTCTAGACAAAACCGCACAGCTGCTAGTACGTCTACGCGTAAGAGGAAGAAGAGAACATCTGCGAAGAAACGCACGCGCAGGACAGCTGGCTCGATTGGCAAACGAAGGAAGAAAGTCGGACATAGGAAGAAAAAGAGAGCAGTGAGAAGTGTTGCGGACATACTCACCAATCAATAGTCACAAGATGGCATTTTTACACTCGTGCAGCGGAGAAGGGATGAAGAGTGAGCTCAATCTTTTCACCCTTCCCCTGACACAGACTTCTATCGAAAGCAGCGCTTTTTTATACTATTCTCCCGTCTCTTCGCTGAGCGATGACGCTGAAACGCCGTTGGAATTCGTCATCCCCTCTTCAACGGACCATTACATCGACTTGGCGCACACAATGCCCCGCATATCGGCATGCATATCACCAGTTGGCGCTGATGCGGAAAATGACAAAGTTGCACCTGTGAACAATTTCATCCACTCGCTTTTCGATCAAGTTGACATATTTTTCAATCAAAAGATCATCTCACCGCAAAACAACGCCTACCCGCACAGAGCATACTTGGAAACGGTGCTCAATTACTCCGTACCAACGATGCAATCGCATCTCACTGCCGCATTGTGGTATCACGACCAACCCAGATGTATGGATGCCAATCCGAATGTGAAGGATAATGCGGCAAGTTTCAACGAAGGTCTCAATAAGAGGAAAAATCTCATGCTCAATGGTAAAACCGTAGATAAGATCGGCTATATATACTCTGATTTGTTTTCTCAGCCACGTTTCTTGATCAACGGTATTGAGGTAAGAGTCAGACTTACACGCAGCAAGGACGCCCTCTGCCACATGGACTTTTCAGAGGCCGGTAACTACTCGGTCCGTATCAAGGATGCAGCGCTCATAGTACTTCGGGCAAAAATAAGCCCCGGTATTTTGTTAGCCCATGCAAAAGCCCTGGCTAGAACTACGGCAAAGTACCCAATCACACGCATTGAGGTGAAGTCTTTCACCATGCACAGAGGTATTCTGGGCGATACCATTGACAATTGCCACAACGGTCAGCTGCCGAAGCGCGTGATCCTTGGATTCCTATCAAACCGCGCTAGAAATGGTGACAGGCGACTCAACCCTTTCAATTTTCAGCAATTTTCCATTAACTCCCTATCTTTGTACGTAGATGGCGTGCAAATACCCAGCAAACCGTTACAACCTCGTTCCACAAGTGACGAGAAACTTTACATGGATTCTTTCCACACACTCTACACGGGCACAGGCATACATTATATGAACGAGAGCCTGGGTATCGATCGTGTAAGCTACCCGGAAGGTTACTGTCTGTTTGCATTCGATTTGACGCCAGATCTTTCGGCTCATTTCTCTACTCACTGGAATCTCGTTCGGACGGGCTCGCTCAGGATTGAAGTGCGCTTCGCAGCTGCTCTGACTGAAACCATTAATTGTATTGTGTATGCGGAATTCGACAACGTTCTCGAAATCGACTCAAACAGACAAGTTACCACGGATTTTAACGCATGAAATACCACCACCCCACCATCACCACTACAGCTGGTTACTTGAGCGCTTTGTGGAAGGGGCTGAGGTAGGGTGGAGTATACATTTCTGGCATCTATTTCCAAGCTATTCTCAGTCTTGATCACGCGCTGACCCGGATACTTTGCTCTTTCAATCGAGATGGACATCGTCGTTGAGTTCCTAGGTTTTCCGGATCGCTTTCTCAAATTTTCACCGAAAGAAGTGACTGTGCTGTCTATCAGAGGAGATGTTACAGCTCATTGGATGATACTCCCACCACATCGATTCGAGGATTTACCCGACGAAACGAAACGGTGCAACAACTAGAGTTCCAAAAATTGCCACATGCTCCATTTGTTTGACGGGTGTATCTCTGTCAGCCGGCTCCATTACTACTTGTGCAAGCTTGCAAGGTGTACGGATAAAATCTTTGTCAGAGGAAAGGAGGAGGCGAAGTATCTGGAAATGATGATGGCCCGTAAAGTAATCGACATCAAGGATCACGCCAAGATCAACCTCATCGAACTCCAGAGCAAATTTGTATGCCGTAATTTGTGTTGGTTCCATGCCGTCTTGGGAACTGCAGAGAGTGACTACTGTACCACAAGACGTGCACATCTAGTGAGATTGTGGTTGGTGTCGCTTCTACCCGCTAATGCCCAGCAAGAGCTCAACGACAAAAATGCCCAGCAGATTCCATACTATCTACGCAAATATTTCATAGATCAAAGGAAATCGTGCACCGTGCGATATGTTGATGAGAGTAACGAGATTGATGAGGTAGATTCGCCATCTAATACATCGGACGATTCGGATGAGTCAACGGAGCACGTGTACGATACGGTGGAAGAGTGTGAGAAGGAAATACCTGCCAAACAATGAATATATCAGAAATTCTGAGCGCTCTGAGGTGTGTGAAAGCCAAAAATATAGGAGTTTACGTGGCTGATCGTATCCCAAAGGTCCTCATGGTCCCCGCGGCAATCGTGTGTAACAGCGATGAGCATACAAAACCAGGGACGCATTGGTCGGCAATCTACATCGATAAGAATCGAATTGGGACTTACTCCGACAGCTACGGGCTGCCACCAATCTCCAAGCATCACCTCAATCGACTACGTCAGAATTGCAGAAGATTTCGCTGGAGTACAAAGGAACTACAGCGCGGTGAATCGACGTGTTGCAGCCAATACACCGTTGTATTTCTGTATCACATAAGTAGTGGGAAAAACCTGCGGCAATTCTACAAACTGTTTTCCAAAAATAAGAAGAAAAATGACGAGAAAATTGTGAGACTTTATAAAAAAAAATTATCGTGTATCAAGAGTAAGAAAACTTCACGTGTGGACTCTTTCTTAGCGGAGCGAGCTTCCGGCTCCGGGAATTGTAATCAGACAAGCACTCTTAGAAATCAATACGTCAGATGATTGTACCCGTGGTTTTTAGTAATTCTGAATAAAGGAAAAAAAATAATCACAAAATGACTCAAACGTTCATTTCCCACAACCCATCCCAACCTTCACTAAGCTATAAAATGATCTTTTCACAGAACGAGGAATTATTTCGACGATAATTTATAAGCACGAGAAATTTTTAAGCAAGATTAGCAACATAATGAAACAGTCGTAATGATCAGATGAGTGGAAATCCCTGAGACTGTTGAGATTGTACAACATTCAAATGCAAATCGCGGACTCACCAATCCGTCTAACAGCTTTCATTCGTTGGTCTTGATGCGATCTACACTCGCTATGCAACCCTCAACTTTCGATGGTCTACGTTCCCAAAGCCGACTGATTGATATTCGACTCGCTGCTTTGAAAATTCGAGCTGAAAAAGTGGATCGATTGATTCACCTGATTGTAGAATATTTGAGGAAGAATATCGCAGACAAAGACGAGAACGCCACGGAGTTGTTGACAGAATTCCCAAAATTCAGGCAGTACTACGCCATGCACTACGCTGAAATCGAGGGATACGTCACTGAAAGAATGCTTTCCGATAACAGAGGTTTGGAATCTTAATATCGAGATATTGTATTGGCCGAAATACTGGCTTTCGGTTTACCAGTAATTGTAAAATTTCTACAAGACATTATGTTGGATCAATGAATATTAACATCAGCAATTATTGACAATCATTCATCTGAAACGAATAAAGAAACATATGATTAACTCATTAGTTCTTTTTTGAGTAGTATTTGCACATAAGTTATGAATGAAATATATATATATGTATATAGTCACACGGATGACCAGCAGCTTGGCTTTGAATTTTCGCAACATGGGATCATCCAGTTCAGAGAAGACGAGCTATCAAACCCACGAGACCGAAAAAGAATCTCTGCTCGATCCCAAGATCAAAACTCAGACTGAATGGGGAACATATGGGAAAAAAATTCCTCGGTGACCAAACCAGATGGATCACAGAGCGTCGGTTACAAAAATGTCTAACCATCGCATTGTACTATGATCTAGAAACAGTAAGACCCAGGCGGAATAGGCCTCACAGGGATACCGCCATCGCTCCCCAAGTCATAAGCATTACATCCTCGAGACGCTAAGAGCGAAAAATGCACCCGCGTGTCCACCGCCAGGTGGTGTGGAAAAGACACATACGATGGTTGAAAGTCGAAAATCATCACTGAAAAATATGCGCACCGCGTTATTGCGAGAGGGCGCGTGGAGCACGAGTTGGAGACACCTGCCACGGGAGAGGAGCCATGGCGCGCTGCTTTAAGTGGCTGTCTATATCGCCATGGGTTAGCGCGCGCCTCGAGCCAGAGCGGGTTATGGGCTCCGCAGGGGCCGCAGGTGCAAGACCACACCGTGCCTGCAGGGGGCCAAGACCCCCCACCACCTCTTTGCGGGGGGTCGGCTCGCTATACCTGCCTTTAGACTACTGACGCATCATTCAGATGCATTTTGTATAGCATGCTATAGAGCGCTTATCCCGTAGATCAGCTTGCTGGCGCGAGTGGTATGTACACTCACATATACATACAGAGGGCACGCCTATAGCTATCACCACCACACACGCGGGAATCGCCGAAATCCATCCACCAGCTACCGGCTATAGTGCATGTTGACAATGAATGCGGAGGAGTGGGGATGACAGTCTGCCCATAGTGAGAGGTATCTACTCTTATAAACACCGATCTTGTGCGAGAGAAATCCCGGAAATTGAAGAAATGATGGGTCAATCGGACCAATTTCCAAAATTCGTTGAGCTCTCATGATTTTAGTGTACCACATCAGGTTCTGTAACTTCGGAAGCATATTCCTGATGATCCGAAGCCGTTATGCTTCTTTTAGAAGGAGGAGTACATCGATGTACTCAGCCGTGACGCCCAGAGAACGGTCTGTCACTCCATTTTGATAAGAAATCATTACTCATGTTGTTGAGCGTATACATTTCTTACCACATCATGGAGATACTCCGCGATGGACTTATTGTGTTGCTCACATAAAAACGAAGAAATCGCTTTCTAGCAGATACATGTACATCAACGGGAAAGTTGCATGCAAACGGGAAAATCAGTGTCACTCGAGGTATATTTTCACCACATTCCAAACAGGTACATCTGCTACGGCGCAAGAAGCTGTCTCAAAATACTTGAGCTGCATCCGGAACAGCTTCAGGAAACTAAATATATTTCGCTCAACAGTAACTCCAAAGCAATCATACTGTTTGTACAGTTAGATGAAGAGGATATATAGCCTCTAGATAGTCAAAACATCACTAAAACCTGATGGAACTCTCAGTGTATCTTGAATGGAAGTTTTTTGATATCGTGGAAGTTAGCCGGGGTAAAGTAGCCGGGGTAAATTATTTTCCCACGTGGAATCTATCTGGGGCCTTGTCCACCGGGGAAACCGATTTGTCAGCCTGCGGACACATCCAATACACCCCTCTGCGGTATTTTCAGTCATTTCCGAGTATGCGCACGATGGGAATCGCATGTTTTGTGGGTCATTGCACGATTTTTTCGAAAATTCGAGGACACGAAGTGGGAATAGCACCTTGACAGGCTTGTGTAAACACCTAGAATTGATCGAATGATGTTTAGACATCAAATAAATACCCTTTCGCAGTATTTCTAGACTTTTGAGTGTATGCGCGAGTGAGGATTTGCCCACTTTTCGTCCCAAACGAAGGGTTTTCCGATGGTTCCATCACATTGTACGAATGTGAGACTATCGTAAGGTCCTGTCCACCCGAGAAAACAATCAGAAAGTATATGAATAACGTATAACTATGATTTCCAATAGTTTTGCCCCACCTCTGAGCATGCGGGAGCCTGTGTTGAGCTCTTTTCGTCCGTGAGACGTTAGCCGGAGTAAGAAATTTTCCGGAGCAGAATCTATCTGGGGCCTTGTCCACCGGGGAAACCGATTTGTCAGCCTGCGGACACATCCAATACACCCCTCTGCGGTATTTTCAGTCATTTCCGAGTATGCGCACGATGGGAATCGCATGTTTTGTGGGTCATTGCACGATTTTTTCGAAAATTCGAGGACACAAAGTGGGAATAGCACCTTGACAAACTTGTGTAAACACCTAGAATTGATCGAATGATGTTTAGACATCGAATAAATACCCTTTCGCAGTATTTCTAGACTTTTGGGTGTATGTGCGAGTGAGGATTTGCCCACTTTTTGTCCCAAACGAAGGGTTTTCCGATGGTTCCATCACATTGTACGAATGTGAGACTATCGTAAGGTCCTGTCCACCCGAGAAAACAATCAGAAAGTATATGAATAACGTATAACTATGATTTCCAATAGTTTTGCCCCACCTCTAAGCATGCGGGAGCCTGTGTTGAGCTCTTTTCGTCCTTGAGAAGTTAGCCGGGGTAAATTATTTTCCCGCGTAGAATCTATCTGGGGCCTTGTCCACCGGGGAAACCGATTTTTCAGCCTGCGGACACATCCAATACACCTTTCTGCGGTATTTTCAGTCATCTCCGAGCGTGCACAAGTTTGACTTCCTCGATACTGGCAAGCTGGATCCAGCTCACGGGATGTTCACATGATGTCGAGTGATTGTCGTCGCACCATGTCCGCTGTTCAGGCCATGAGAGCTCCTCACCTATTAGAGTCCGTGACGACGTCATCTTCTTCATAGCCGGGAGTTCCTCAAGCCGCGGGAAATCGGATTCCCATAATGTCATCTCATGGGACACTAAACATCTGATGGAATGAGGTAAAGAGTTATTCTAAAATGCAGGAAGTCTCATAAAAAGTCTCTGTGTACAGCCCTCAATGAATGTGAGAAGATCTGAAAATTGCCATAAGTATCATAAGAGTCTCACACGCTGAGTCTCCTCAAGACCCAATCGATTGCTCCTGAAAAGAGAGCTCTGGACTCGATTCATCCTTCTTCCTAGAGCAAGAAAAACTACTTCGAAGCGTCTGTTATGATGTATGACCCATCATTCCACAATGAAAAACTTCCCATAACCAATGAATAACTGCAATTCAGTCTCAAATCGCGGCAATAAATGACGAAAACTACCCCAACCACAGAGCCCTCATCTCATCAAATACCAGCTACTGGAATGAATATGGTGGAACCATTACAGCGTCCATCCGTTCGATACAATAAAAACTTTCATCTCAACTCTGAGCATTTCAATTCCATTACTTGACTGGATAATATTGATATATATATTTTCGGAGGTAATGAGCGTTCATCATGTTTTAAAAAAATTTCTTGAAGTATTATATCAATGGGTGCACTTTCTGAGGGACATACGTTGCATTCTGTAATCACCCCAGTAATAATTGCAGAAAAGAACAGTCCCCTGAATATCATATTAGCTTTTGAATCATTCGAATTCGAGTCTCGGCATTCTAACCCGAAGTAGCCTATGAATTATACGCACAATTTAAGGACCTGAATTCTGTAAGGGTAGTGCAATCAATCATCTTGTCAATTTTATCGAATCAGAAGTCATGCCTGATACTCATTTCTAATTAATTTCCACTCAGCATCATCGAATGACTCGAATTGTGTAAATTGTACATTTTTATTCGAAAGAATTGTAAGGGTTTGTAATTCACGAAGAAATCTGATATCTACAAATGTTTATTCACAAAAATAATGGCATTCACAAAGATTAGAATATTGAGTAGGTATGAAAATGTTGTCACAGCTTGCAAAGAGCGGCACAGAGTTCGTAAGTATTCTGGAAATTGTAAATAGGAGGCGTTATAATTCCTGCCATTCGAGATTTCAGGGGTATTAGAGGTATTTCATACGATTCTCGGTTAGCTTCATCGTCTGCATCGATGAATTCATCGGTAAATTGTTCTTTTCGGAAACCATCGTTAGCAGTTAGCCCGTGTGCCAGTCTCTTGCGGATGGAGATCATATCTTTGGAAGTGAATCGTTTATCGAGTCCACTGCAGATGAGATAGGTCCACGTCGAAACATGTACTCCGCAATCATTCGTAACAGAGGCTCCCCTCCTTTGATGGGGAATGTCGTCGGGAATGTACAGCACCCATTCATCAAAATTTGTTTATCGGAAAAAGCCAAACTTTGAATGAATTGAGATTTCGCTTAGTAATCCAGCTCTCGAAGCAACCCAAGCTCCCTTGTGTTAGTAGCTTCTGTACGAAAAAGCTGTCTGCTCCCAAAATATTCAGACTAAGTCTCTCTCTAGCATAAGCGCACATCAACATAATCGAAGAATTCATGATCATGTCGTTCAGTTGTTGGTCGTGCAGAAGAGTGCGACAATCTGGTTTCCGGAGATGAAATGCATCAATTTTGATATCTGAACGAACGAAATCGAGAGGATACTTTTTTGTTACGGCAAAGAGGTCCATGTCACCAGCAATTGATGATCTCTTCCCAGCAAAAACTCCATTTGGGTAATACTTGCGATTGGTTGAATGATCATTCTCGTTGTCGATCGAACAGCCGATGGTCGGAGTGGCTTCTGGTGGTGGATTCTCTATATTCTCTCCAGCCAACTCAACTTGATTAGTGTTTGTTAGGGGGCCATTCGTTGAATTATTCCCATCCTTCAATAAACAGTCTACAGCAAAGCTCTCTCCGTATAACGAGCAAGTGTTAACTGATTTTGCGACGATATCTTCTGCATCATCCACACAATTTCCGAGATCGTCAAAGAGGTTATCTGGGGCATAAGGCAAACACTCGATGTCCATGCTCTCTTCGAACTGTGGGATCCTTTTCCGTTGGAGGGATGCAGACATCTTTGCACGCTTCGGGACTTTGTTTTTATTGAGGACCATTCTTCTCCCTACCGTCCAAAGTTTTTTGCTTAGCTCACCTCCACGATTTTTCCTCTCATTCGATTTCTTGGAGCAAGTGAAAAATACTTTGGCTTGCGTCTTTTTTGTTTTTCGTAGCCAAAATTCTCTCGCTGTCAATTGCTCTGCGTCAGCAGGAGCCCATTCTCCTTCTGACTCATCTGTCTCGTGTTTCTGGCCTTTCCTCTTACGGGATGTTCTGGTCGGACGTAGTTGGAATTTTCGCTCCTTCAACCACGATGGAGCCTGGACTTGAGTTGCACGTACCTCGGAACTGCCATTCGTTTTTTACCCTTCAGAATGTATTTCTTTTCCAACATCCAATGATTCTCAACTGGCGCATTGGAATCCCTCAGTATTCCAAATTTTTTTATTTGGAAAGCTGTAAACAAAGGTGCGTACGGGAGGAGAAAATCAAACAAGTAGCTCAAGAAACCTTTGCAATAATGTTCGTTCACAGTGTTGGTCGAATTACATTTCCTGGCAATGATCCTCCGGAAATTTTGGAAATATTTACCGAAAGCAGAATTCTTAATTTGAGTTGCTGCGAAGTCGATTTATTTTGCATCAGAGCCACTTTCCTTGGTCTCCGTGTTCTCGAACATTTTGTTCTCAGATATCTCCAGGAAACCAATAGATTGCTTTATATTTGAGGGCTCTTTCACTGTTCCAAAAACTCTGTATAGATGCATCACGATCCTCTTGGCCACTTTCAGAGTTGTGGCATGTATAAGCATCGACGGAAAAGATCAAGAGCTGCGAGCACTTGATCTTTTCCGTCGGGCATAACTTTTTTCAATTTCTTCCGTGAGGTGCCCAGTGTGTGAGTAGAGCAAATATGGATGATTGTCAAATGATGTATCTCTTTTTTTGCAGCATCGCAATCAATATCATTTTGAAATAGAGTATTAATGACATGCCGTTGAATGCTCGCCAAAGTGCTTGCAATAGTGGTAAACTGAAATCAGTCTCAACTTTGTCTACTACAGGCCTATGTGATGAGAGTAGTTTCAGATTTCTGACCACTTTATCCAAATATATCGTGATATCCTCAGTCGAATGAGCTGACGAAGCAAATGTCGCGATATCTAGAGGAGGGTAAACCCCATAACCAGGAAGAATCAACGAGTACACATAGATCGTTCGGAGAGATTTGAATGATTTACCCAACATAGAGCCTGTCGCATCTAGATTTAGAAACAGAAATTTTTTGCGGGATGAACTATTTGGGATCACCGATCGTGACTTGAGAAAGCATTTGAGCACCTCCTCAGCCATCAGCAAAAGATAGAAAACCGGGGTTTCAGCATACAACTGCACATATCCATGAAGCTTCTCACCACTCCACTCATTTCTGAGTTTCTCAATCAATTTGTGCATGAAGATCGTTCGATTCTTATCTAAATCGTTCTGAGCGTTCAATTTGCCCGATATTTTCCGCAAAACATTCACGCTTGGAACATTGTTGATGTTACCGTTTTCTAATACGTCGTCTGGTATACCTTCGATTAATTTCCATCTTTTTATGAAGGGTGCGTCATCCTTGAGTTGATTAGCCAACTCAAGCCTCCTTTTACCCTTGATTGGTCTACCTCTGATCTCTCCTTCAATGTGATTGAATTCTTTATCTCTAAAAACGAAAACTTCGCAGTCACGGAAATTCAAGGAATATTGGTGACACTTGAATTTAAAACGAGAACAGACACTGTGCGTGCACTTTCCATCGACTGTCAGGCTGATCTTTCCTTTCTTGTTGATGTACATTTCATGCCGTTTAATGCTGAGCACGCAATATTTATGAGTTCGCTCGAAGTCTTTGTTCCATTCAATTGTCCATTCGGAGGTTTCATCAAGAGTATCTCCTCCTTTATAACACTTGGTCCAAAATTCTTTTTTCAACGTGAAAGATTTATCTTGCCAAACATAACCTGAAGGAACTTTAGCAGGCGTTCCTGGTGGATGATCTCGCGGAGAGTACATGGAATTCTAAGCAGTACATGATGTGTTCGTCGGGATGAGGCCGATATCGAGGTTTGCATGTCACAAATCATCGGCATCGTGATCCTTAATACTGCTCGGAAAGGAAGTAGTTTGCACGATGTTCTTTTCATGAGAAACCTGTGCTTCCATCCGGTTTTCTTGATTCTCTTGGTGATGTCGCCGTGTCCGAGGTATAGAGCCTTCTGCAACTTTTGAGGACAAATCATCGGGTACAGCTAATTCATGTGCACATCCGAATTCTTGAATGACAGGGGTGATATTTTCTCTTGTTCCCGATCTGAGTTTTATTTTCTTGGGAGAGACGTCGATCAACATTTCCTTCCGAGTCGGCGCAGCTTTATCGGGTGATTTCACCTGTCCGAATGTGGAAGATCCAGGAATGTTACTGATGAACAGTGGAGGCAAGATGCAGGAACACAGGGCGCTATTATTTGATCAGTTGTGCTGCATGAAAGGCTATTTTGTGGATTGAAAGGGGCCATCGAATCTCGGATTTTAGTATGACACGGGGAAATTGGCACGCGAATGAAATTGTTCGCTCAAAAGCTTCAAGGCCGGTCCGGAGCGGAACCCATATTCTTCGCTCAATAGATGGCGCTTTGATTGCCCTACATATGCGATCAGAGATTATGGATCAATTTTTTGCCTCATACAGTATTCCAACCTCAAATTCCCAACTCAAAAGGAATAATGCAAGTGAAACACCATAACATTCTCAGCCAAATTAGTTGTTTCACGCCTGGAAATTTCATTCTATATCTCGAGACAATCGTAATTTTTCGATCCGCCGGGCCTATTACTGATCGATGCACTCCTTCCAGGTTTTTGCGAGCTAGATTAAGAATTTTCGGACATAGAAGGATTAGATCTTTCAATACGCTGGCAGGATACTATCTGATTTTGGCTGGAAATGTTATGTTGTTCAGTAATAAGAAGGAATAGGCGAGACAATCATTGCATGTAGACGCAACCTGAAAGTACGCCGGTGCGTGTCTGGTTGCGGTTCTGCGGGGGCTCCAGACTGCCCTTGAAGACTTCATTGAACAGAATGAGACTCTGATCCCTTTCGGAATTCCATTATATGAGACGTCAGAGGACATCACAGTGCTTATTCCAAATAGTAATCAAATCAGTGATTTCTCGTCGCCAATTTAATTTTCCATCATCAATCTCGGCTAATATATCCCGTAAATGAGACTTCATTTTGAAAAAGTTGCTAAGAAGTCCAATTTTGTTTATTTTATTCAGCTCACGTTACCTTGACATTCTTGACGGAGCCCGGAGCTTCTCTCCTCTGATCTGACTGGTGTGGCGACAGACGCGCTCTGATTTGAGTGAATTTTTGCTGGAAATGTTGCCAATAACTTCTCAGATTTTCATTGATTGTTCGGGCACATTTTTTATCCAGCATCTTTCCCACGAAAGTGTGCCACTTTGGAGAAGATCTCGATGAATTTTTCAGTTCATCGATGTACGCATGGTGGTCCGGGACATTCATACCCATGATGACATTTGCAGCTTTTGCTGGGAAATCCTCGGCCTCCATACTTGCTAGGATACTGCATAATATGAATCAGAGACATAAATTATGAGAATTGCAAAGGTAGTTCAAAAGCCCGGATCTTGCGCTGTTTTGTGTAGAAATTGAGAGAAAATCCAAGAGACTCGAGAATAGCTCAAATTTTTCACGACAAACTAAACTCCATGACTCCCCTAACGATCTCCTTTTTTATCAATTACAGAATTCAAAGTACCCAATAGGGTCCGTATAAAATTTGATAACCACATTTTCATGAAGGCGATGGAAAATGATGCGAGTGCCAGGGAAGAACTCTCACTTTTCACAATAATGATTGTTATCTATGCACAGCTCATGGACGAGGAATGGATACGAAAAATGAAGAGAGACAGAATATAGAAGGAGAAGTCGTGAAGAGGAATTGATTGATTGATTGATTGATTGGTTTATTCAGCCCGGGGACAATGGGTCCCATGGGGCATAAAGCAATTTACATAAGTTGTTACAATAAAATTTCTCAAGGTTATAAATTCATATAAATATGTATAAAACTTTGGAACGAGTATGCTTGTAAATAGGTAGATATATTAACTCGGTACACAGTAGCATGTTACATAAATTTTAAAGAACAGCACAAAGAACGTACATTAAATTAAATTATATTAAATTATATTAAATTACTTCAGTTTCTGACTTCATTCACATTAGACTCCTGACTGGTGAGATATGGGAGCAAGTGGCTCTTGAAAACGGTTACGGAGGTGACATCCCGAGGCAAATTGGTGATATTGCGTGGCATCTTGTTCCAGAGAATAGATGCAGAAACATGGAACGAATTCTGAAGCGCGGTAGTACGACACTTAGGAATTATAAGGTCACCAGTCTGAAGTCTTGCTGACCTATGAACACTCGCGTTGCAAACTTCCACTATATTCTTGGCTAAGTATTGAGGCTTACCCGTTTTCAGTATTTGGAACATGGAGCTGGCTAAGAAATACTCTCGTCGTGCTTTGACCGAGAGCCACCCTAGTCGTTGCCGATAGGGGGTAACATGATCTCTCCAAGGAATATTTCCGAATACAAATCGAGTACAAGCGTTTTGGGCCCGCTGAAGGCGAGAATTCTGTTCCTCAGAGAGATCATGGTAGACAAGGCAGGCATAGTCAAAGTATGGTAGGATGAGAGTTTGTATGAGGGATTTCCGGAGAGAGAATGAGAGAGCGTGCTTGTGAGGACGGAGTTGGCGCAAGGTTCCAAAGACTCTTTGGCAGATGTAGGAGACATGTTTCTTCCAGGACAAGTCGGCTGACATCCAAACACCGAGGTTCTTCACTTCAGTTACAAATTCTATTGGTGTATCGAGGATGGTGATCGGAGAGAGAGCATTCATATCTAGAGATCGTAAATTCTCAGCGCTACCGAGGATTATTGCTTTCGTTTTCTTGAGGTTTAGGCTCAGGCCATTTGCATTAGCCCAATAATAGATAGCAAGTGCATCTTTCTCAATCAGCCTAAGCGTATCCTCAATCTCATGGCGGTAGCAGCTTCGATATATTTGTGTATCATCAGCATATATCATGTGTCGGGAATAGCGTAGCACTCTGGGCAAATCGTTGATAAAGATGGAAAATAGGAGCGGACCCAATACTGATCCTTGCGGGACACCTGCAGTCGTGTTTATCCAGTCAGATACGGTACCTCCGTCATCAATGACCGCCTGACACCGGTCAGCAAGATATGACAAGAACCAGCGAGTGGTATGATCGCTGACTTGAAAGGCTCGTAATTTCTGAATGAGTATCCCATGGGAAATTTTGTCAAAAGCTTTGGAAAAGTCAAAAAGGACCAAGATGGTGAACATTGTTTTGTCTATGCCTTTCCGAACGTCATCTAACACCCCTAGCAAGGCTGTCTGGGTGCTGTGGCCTTCACGGAATCCAGCTTGGCATGGGTCTAGAAGTTCATAGTTCTCGATGAACTGTTTGAGCTGCCCAGAGACTACCTTTTCAAGAATCTTAGAGCACTCAGAAAGCCTTGCTATGGGTCGCAAGTCTGACAAGTCTGCTAGATTGTTTGTCTTGGGAATAGGGGTAATAAGGGTCCGTTTCCATGAGTCCGGGAATGAGGCTCGGGTGATACTCGAATTGACTATTTCGGTGAGTGGATCAATGATGACTGGGCATGACATAAGCAGAGTCTTCACAGTGATATTGTCAATACCATATGTCTTGGATTTCATTGTGTGGATTATGCGCATAACTTCGTCCTTGCTAGTGGGAGAAAGAGAGAAGAGTGGAATATTAGTTGGACGTGATGAGGCTATTAACTGGGAGAGAAATTGAGTATTTTTAGTAGGTGGAGGGTTGGATATGGAAGCAAAATGAGAATTGATAGCATCAGGGGAGAATGTGCTAAATGGTGAGGGAGGACGTGATGAGACTATGCCTAGCTCGTTGAGAGAATTCCATAGTCTATTGGAAGTTTGGGCAGCCGAAATTTGACTAGCGTAATACTGGTTTTTGGAAGAACGCAACAGTTTCTGAACATTTGATCGTGCCGATCGATATTTCCGTTTCAATTCAGTAGAGCAAGTAACTCGGGCTTTTTTATAAAGGCGATCACGTTCGCTCATCAAATCACGGATATCCTTGGTCACCCAGGGCTTGTTCCGAGCTGGGATTCGGAAAGTTCTGAACGGAGCTGATTTATCGAGTGCGTTAGTGATTGCTTGATTGAATAAAAAAATTGTGTCATCTATGTTTCCAATGTTGGGAACTATCGAGAGGCCAGCCAAAAGATCACAATGGTATTTTTCTAGGTTAAAATTTCTAAAATTGCGTTTAGTGATCGTAAAAGGTTGTCGTGCGACTTTACTGAATTTGAATAGTATCTCGGTTCTGTCATGGCCTATAGTGAATGGAGCATCGCTTTTCGAGTATTCTAAAACGTTTTCAAGTGAATTAACAATGAAGAGATCTATCCATGTATGGGACGTTTGTCTTTCAGCATTGAGTGTGTGGTGAGTTGTCTCGGATGGCACTAGCTCTAGTGAGAAATCCTTCAAATGCTTGTGAATAAAATCGGATTTAAAGCTGTTAGCTGCCATGTTACAGTTGAAGTCACCAGTGATGACAACAGATGTGTATTTAGGTAAAAAAGCAGATAAGTTATTGAAGAACTCGACAGGGAGACAAGCATCAGGAGGCCTATAAACGACTGCAAATAGTAGACGTTGATCACAGCTTTCGATTTCACAGATCAAGTACTCTGGATGATTGACTCGAGAGGAATCTGACTTTAAGAGAACTCTGAAATTAATTGACCTTGCGAAATAAATAGCAACTCCTCCTCCCACCCGGCCAATCCTGTCGTTACGGATTATAGAGTAATTATCAATATTTACACTGGTGTCAGTGTCGACCTCTGTTAGGCGACTCTCTGTGACAGCAAAAATGTCTTGCGGATGATCATGGAGGAAAACTTCAACATTTGTATGGTACTTTGTAAGACTATAGAGGTTGACATGGCAGATCCTAAGGTATGTTCCGTTTACTTGCTTTTGAGAGACATTATCAAACTATCTTCGAGATATCACCTTCGTTAGAGATCAAAATTCTCTCTGATTGACCGTTTTTGCGGACATATATTGAGCCACTTCTGACCCATACTCTTTCAAAACCTTTAGTCTTAGCAACAGAGCGAACCTTCCCAAGCAACCTATAAGTAGTGGGAGGCAGACATTCATTCAAAAACAGTTTTTTCTGAAGCTGGTCTATAAACTCAGGAAATACTTCTGATGCAGGTAGGTCTCCATGTGAAATTTTACGGCGCATCATCTCATCTCTAATTTGAACAGACTTACATCTTATGAAAAGAGTGAATATAGCACCTGGCGGTGAAACCGCGTCCGCAGAATTGGTTGTCGATTTCTGGGTGTGACGATTGGTTCTGATTATGTCAGAGGCAAAACCCTGTGCATCAATTTTGGAGAGAATGCGCTCGAGAATCTCAGAATCGGAAAGCGTAGTTGCTGCTGGCAATCCCGATATCACAATATCAGCATTCGCGCTTGGCTGGGTACCTTGGGTATTATTGGCATTCTTCATACCATCAAGCTGTACATACACACGAGCTAAACGGTCTTCCAGATCTTTGATACGCGTGGGAGGGAGAGAGGAAGGGCGAGAGAGAGAGAGAGAGAGAGAGAGAGAGAGAGAGAGAAGTTGATGGAGGGAAGGGAGAGGGAGAGAGAGAGAGAGAGAAAAGTTGATGGAGGGAGAGAGAGGTGATGAGTCGAGGAAGAGGCAGCAGGTACAGGAGTGTCGAGGGAAGGGAGAGGAGAGAGAGAGAGAGGAACAGAGAAGGAGAGAGAAAGACAAGAACGCACATGAGATGAGGTTAGAGGGGAAGAGGGGGGTATTATTGATAAGCGATGAAAGGAAGTTTGGGTGTGAGTGGTATGAAGTCTTCGACTGATTATTCGACCATGAATCAAATTTTCCGATACTTGTCGCAGAAGAGAAATACACGTGAAGTTAAATTGGAGATTTAATTAGTCTTTGTCCGTGATTTTTGTATCAGTGGTCAATTGATGAATCATTGGCGATCCTCATCGTTGAGATCGGAACACACCGAGTTCTGCTTGGATTAGCAAAAATCTAAACGATTCTCTACTGAAAATCCGATTCGAATCGTAATTAAATAAAGCATGATAGCAATGAGAATTATCGCGGACAGGGAATATAAAAAATATCGTTCTCTCAACACAAAATCGTGCATCAAGTGATCATTTTTTCGGTACTTGATTACATCATAGGAGCAAATCAATGTATAAAGTGTTTCCGACCGTTGATCGGTGTCATATAATTTTTCTAGATATCAGTATGATGCTGGTTTTATGAATACTATGTATGAGCGATACTACTTACGACGATGGATCTATTCACGTCGGTTAGATGGTGCAGATAGATGGACAGCAGCTATGTTTTATCTTTCAGGACTGCAAACCACAAGCGCGAACATGCCATCACAGGTGCATGGACAACTCCAGATAAATGATGAGCTATGATGAATTTCTATTGATGAATCACTTCCAAACTGAAGACGCGAAGAGAGACAAGTTGAGCCCACACAAGCGACATAGTCGATCAAAACATTGCACATACGATGCGATGCCGTAGCTCGAATCCAAGGGCCCGCTACTCTGCTTCGGCAACGACCACGTGGTATACCACGCTCGGACTTCAACGCTTTCAGGTAGTGGGGGGAGAGAGAGGGCTTCCAAGAGCGTATAGTTAACCGAACAACAATACGTTTATTCAATTTCGTCGCTCACAGTAGTGCTCACAGCATTTGGACCTCTCTCTCTCTCTCTCCCTCTCTCTCTCTCTCTCGGGCCTTTACTCTTCAGCTCATATGTCAATAATTTACCTGGTTTGCCAGACGGAAAGTCGGTACATCATCTATTTTATGCGGACGACCTCCAAATTTATCTCCAAGTCGAGAAAACTAAAATCAGGGAGAGCATCGCTCGGCTGGGTGAAATAGGACGACTAGTTGCCGAATGGGCCAAGAGTTCCGGCCTGTGTCTCAACGCTGGCAAGACCAAGGCAATCTACTTCAGCTCTGAGAGGAATATCAAAGATCTGAAGAGAATGGACTTGCCAGGGGTTGAGATACAGGATGGAAATTTCATCCCGTTCAGTGATACGGTTGTGAGTCTCGGTGTTACACTTGATAGTGAACTGACGTGGAAACCACACATTGACCAAGTTACTAAGAAAGTTAACAGAGCCCTAAACGGTTTGCGGTTTTTTAGGGCGTGTATCACCAGACCTCTCCGGATTCGCCTAGTCGAGTCATTAGTTCAACCGCATCTAGAATACTGCACAGTCGTGTACCTCGACGCCACGGACGAACAGCGGCAACGGATACAGAGACTGAGCAATTCATGTGTGAGATTCATCTTTGATCTTAGGAGAGACGAGCACATCACCCCGTTTAGGGAGCGATTGGGTTGGTTACGTACTGATTCGCGGAGAATGTACTTCGCAGCACTTTTAATGCATAAGATCATGCATTTGGGAGAACCTGGCTACCTTGCTGCGATGTTTACCAGGTACCAATCCGAACGCCCCGCACGCGGTGATACAGAAGAGCGGGTACTCAAAGTTCCCAACATGAGACTTGAGTATGGAAGAAGATCTTTCCAGGTTCAATCTGCTCATTTATGGAACTTTCTCCCTCCGGGCTTTCGGCAGCTGGTGAAGATATCGTTGTTTTAAGAGGCCTTAAAAGATCTCTTGATGACACAGACTCCTCAGAAGATTGATGTGGAGAAGAAGCATTATTTTAATCTATGATAGGCTTGGGTTCTTATTTTTAGCTTACGATTAGTTTTACGTGACCTTCTGTCACCTGACTGGAGCAAACTGTGATATTTTCTCTTTGTGAACCCATGCTCTCAGATTTTAGACATACGCGAATTCGCAATTGTAATGACTAGTCACAATTTGTGATATGTACCTGTCCTTGACCAAATCGCTTGTGTTATATATATTTTACACCTTTTCTTTTTATTTTTGAATTTTTGAATACTCAATTATTTCTAGAATTATGCAACATATGTAAAAATATGTGGGTTACATTTTGTCTTATGACGGATGAAGGACATCAATCAATCAATCTCTTCCATACTCGAAATACAAATTTAAAAAGAGAGATCCGACTGCTGTGAGTACTCTGAGCGCTGTGATCGTTTTAATCGAATAAACCCAAATAAACCTATGTGTGTGAACTCATTTTGAGTCGCGCATCATATGTTGCTTGGCCTGGAGTATCTATTCGAATAGGTAGGTTACTGTAGTTAGCGATAAAATCTATAACCCTGGGTTATGGTATACCCATATCATTGAAGCTCCATGCAATTACTCACAAATGAGAAGATCGCATGGGATTTGGTACCTTAGTCTACGAGTTTGGAATGTACGCAAGGTCAAATTATACATGATATGGCTGATCACGGGATAACTAAGGTTTTTCGAGGAAAAAAACGGCAGAGGTTGGGATTCGGACCAAACTTGACTAGTTCCAATATAGCTGAGATCTGACTGCCCATAGGTGTTTTCCGATATGTCTGACATCCAAAAACATTTCCCAGACGGGCACGAGCGTGAGTCAATCTATGTCAAAGATATGAGCAATTTTCGATATATTTTTGCCACGGTAAGGACATTTTGGCATGAAAAGTGATCTCAGAGGCGTAAATCGAAACGGATCGTTTTTTCCGAATAGATGGCCTATTTTTACGGTGAGAGTAGACTATGAAGAAATTTCTGGAACTTGACGTCCATAATGTTCGAGAACCAGTGACGACGATGAAGACAATTCATATTTTGCAACGGAAAAATTGTCTACGAATGATCGCGCGGGAGGCTGTGTACGTAACTCATCACTCCGCTGGTAGTGGAACTTCATTCTTTGGTATGTTATCGATTGATCACCGCCAATGTGGAGTCGTTGAGAGCAATTCGCAAGCCCGAAAGTCAACTTATAGAGAAGCATTCAAGGAATTTGCGGAATCCCAGGACATGATGTCGGCTGTGTTTTGACTACTTTAAAATGAGACTCATGCTCGATTTGTACATAATATTACCTTTTTATAACCCAATTTTGATGTTTGGAAGATGACGAATCGAAACTGAAAGAATATTTCGGTGAGCTACACGATTGAGATGTGCAACTGCAATTGAGGACATGACACGGTAAGGACATATTGATCACTCTTGGTAAGCTCGGGTCTCCATGAGACTCATATCATACTCATGCTCAGAGGTGGGGCAAAACTATTGGAAATCATAGTTATACGTTATTCATATACTTTCTGATTGTTTTCTCGGGTGGACAGGACCTTACGATAGTCTCACGTTCGTACAATGTGATGGAACCATCGGAAAACCCTTCGTTTGGGACGAAAATTGGGCAAATCCTCACTCGCGCATACACCCAAAAGTCTAGAAATACTGCGAAAGGGTATTTATTTGATGTTTAAACATCATTCGATCAATTCTAGGTGTTTACACAAGCCTGTCAAGGTGCTATTCCCACTTTGTGTCCTCGAATTTTCGAAAAAATCGTGCAATGACCCACAAAACATGCGATTCCCATCGTGCGCATGCTCGAAAATGACTGAAAATACCGCAGAGGGGTGTATTGGATGTGTCCGCAGGCTGACAAATCGGTTTCCCCGGTGGACAAGGCCCCAGATAGATTCCACGTGGGAAAATAATTTACCCCGGCTACTTTACCCCGGCTAACTTCCACGATATAGTTTTTTGGTATTTCTCCATCGCGCTACTGCACTTATAATCATGGTGCCCACATCTTAGGCCAGTCAATGTAGGCTTGAAATAGCTTTTAAAAGCTGCCTCGCTGCATTTTTTATATATGTTTTCTCGTATGCTCTACATGCATCTGACAAATTTGCAGCCCTCGGAAAAGCCGGGGTCATGGTGAAAATCGCAAGGAAAAACTTTCCCGGCCAAATGCTCCGGAACGGTAATAGCTAGAGAAAAACTGTTCAGTGCATCTGAAAGAGCGGAGTTCTTTACGTGGGATTAGCATGACATTGCTATAACTTGTTTCCAGGAGAAAATCACACGAAAATGAGAAGAAAAATTCCGTACGAAAACCCCGTAGCAGCTGACGCGTGACGTCACGATCGATAAGGCAGGGCCCGCCGCCCTTCCTCTATTCCCCTCCTGCTGTGAACAAACCAGAGCAGAACAGGCGTGCGTTAGCTGGCGTTAGTCGCTCAAGGTTGCTTGTGCAGCCTGATGCAATTTGCTACCCATTTCCATCTGGGTGAGCATAATTGCTAATAAGATGAATCATTACTCGTCTGAATTCCTACCAGCGATAATTTTCGAAAACTTCCCCGCATTTGGCAATAGTGTCGTTCAAGAGATGATATTCGAAAACGTTTCAAAACGAGAGTGAGCCGTGGTTTGTTTTTTTGAGGTTATATTGAAATAGTTGCTGATGCATGGTTCTGTGGCTAATCTGACACTATTTCATCAGATTAAGGACCGTTAAAAAGTAAGTGCCTTGCTCAGTGTGTGGGTCTCAGACAAACTATCTCAAAGGAGATTTTGTCTTCATTTTCTAAATACATACAAGAATTTTTGTGAGCTACAATATACATACATATTTCAAGGTATTCATCTTTACAGGTCTCTTCATCTGTGATGGTAGATATACCAAGTAAATATAAAACAAGTGTGTAAGATTTATTGTTCAGATGTTTGTTGTGCTGCATCAAAAAATATAGGTACAAAGCAAAAATACCCATATCGCTGTTGAATAGTGACCTGATTGAGTGTTCCAAGTATGATGCCTGTTACAAACCATCACCTTATAATAGAATCTCAGGAGTGTAATTGATACAGTAATGCGTATTTATTCAGAAGAAGTCTCAATAAGATTACTAGCAGTTATTGGTTTGTTACCCTTCTTGTGTGGTCGACGAAGTTTTTGATAGGTGCTGATAGATTCAAACTAAGAATATGTATTACTGTGAAGTTAGCCTGGGTAAGCTCTAGCCTGGCATTAAGGTAGTCTGCAATAACGGTGTCTGACGCAAACGTGAAAAAACGTGCGTCCAACGAGTTTACAAGGTGTGTCATTGATATTTTGTGATGTGGATGATGTCTGGAGGGCAGTCGAAGGTAGTCTAATTTTCTACGCACAATTTTTCATAGTTTTCAGTGATGGACGCAGGGCGGATATAACGCGAAGATGTTAAGATGGTTTTTTTGCGTTCTGGGATTGTCTGATGAAATTGTGCGTCTAGGAAAACACTGCGGATGATGAGGTATGAGTGTTTACTACCGATATACATTATTTCTGAGGATCGGTCAAGACTTGGTTCCGCGTATTTTCCGAGTTTTCCAGCAGGGCGACCTGTAGCGCGGTGGTTTAACGAGATGAATGAGTCTAGCAAGACCCTTGATTCCATTAGAGAGTGGCGAGGAAGTCGGAATAAACTCCCTGGAACATGTTGTAGTTGTTTCATCAAGAGCCGGGGAGAGATCGTGCCAATATTTCCCGAATTTTCCACCCGAAACCATGGAATCCACCTTGTATCTGATGTATTTGGCCGCCCCACACAGCCGATCCCATTTATGCTTGGGGAAAATACTGTAAATTGGTAGCTGAGATTGCATAGGAACGATATCGATCATTTCCAAAGCCCGCTTATGGCTTGGCCACCCGTATTTCCCGAGTTTCCCGCTGGATATCATACGAATACCATCAAATATGAGTTATTCTGGGTCATTAACCGAGGTAGAAGAATTTGTGCCTCGGGAAAAACACCGCGAATGAGGAGATACACATGCCTAGTACCGATATCAATTATTTTCGAGGCTCGGTCAAGACTTCGTTCCACGTATTTTCCGAGTTTTCCAGTAGGACGGCCTGTAGCGTGGTGGTTTGTCTTGATGAATGAGCCAAGCAACACACTAAATTCCATCAAAGAATGGTGGGAGCGTTGAAAAGAACTCCCGGAAACATGCGGTAGTTAATTTATCGAGAGCCGGGGAGAGATCGTGCCAATATTTCCCGAATTTCCCACCCAAAATCATGGAATCCACCCTAAATCTGAGGTATTCGGCCGCCCCACACAGCTAATCCGATTTATGCTCGGGGAAAAACACTGTAAATTGGTGGCTGAGGGTGCATAGGAACGATATCGATCATTTCCAAAGCCCGCTGATGGCTTGGCCACCCGTATTTCCCGAGTTTCCCGCTGGATATCATACGAATACCATCAAATATGAGTTATTCTGGGTCAATAACCGGGGTGGAAGAATTTGTGCCTCGGGAAAAACACCGCGAATGAGTAGATACACATGCCTAGTACCGATATCAATTATTTTCGAGGCTCGGTCAAGACTTCGTTCCACGTATTTTCCGAGTTTTCCAGTAGGACGGGCTGTAGCGCGGTGGTTTAACGTGATGAATGAGTCTAGCAAGACCCTTGATTCCATCAGAGAGTGGTGAGGAAGTCGGAATGAACTCCCCGGAACATGTTGTAGTTGTTTCATCAAGAGCCGGGGAGAGATCGTGCCAATATTTCCCGAATTTTCCACCCGAAACCATGGAATCCACCTTGTATCTGATGTATTTGGCCGCCCCACACAGCCGATCCCATTTATGCTTGGGGGAAAATACTGTAGATTGGTAGCTGAGATTGCATAGGAACGATATCGATCATTTCCAAAGCCCGCTTATGGCTTGGCCACCCGTATTTCCCGAGTTTCCCGCTGGATATCATACGAATACCATCAAATATGAGTTATTCTGGGTCATTAACCGAGGTAGAAGAATTTGTGCCTCGGGAAAAACACCGCGAATGAGGAGATACACATGGCTAGTACCGATATCAATTATTTTCGAGGCTCGGTCAAGACTTCGTTCCACGTATTTTCCGAGTTTTCCAGTAGGATGGCCTGTAGCGTGGTGGTTTGTCTTGATGAATGAGCCAAGCAACACACTAAATTCCATCGAGAATGGTGGGAGCGTTGAAAGGAACTCCCGGAAACATGCGGTAGTTAATTTATCGAGAGCCGGGGAGAGATCGTGCCAATATTTCCCGAATTTCCCACCCAAAATCATGGAATCCACCCTAAATCTGAGGTATTCGGCCGCCCCACACAGCTAATCCGATTTATGCTCGGGGAAAAACACTGTAAATTGGTGGCTGGGGGTGCATAGGAAAGATATCGATCATTTCCAAAGCCCGCTGATGGCTTGGCCACCCGTATTTCCCGAGTTTCCCGCTGGATATCATACGAATACCATCAAATATGAGTTATTCTGGGTCAATAACCGGGGTGGAAGAATTTGTGCCTCGGGAAAAACACCGCGAATGAGTAGATACACATGCCTAGTACCGATATCAATTATTTTCGAGGCTCGGTCAAGACTTCGTTCCACGTATTTTCCGAGTTTTCCAGTAGGACGGGCTGTAGCGTGGTGGTTTGTCTTGATAAATGAGCCAAGCAACACACTAAATTCCATCAAAGAGTGGTGGGAGCGTGGAAGGAACTCCCGGAAACATGCGGTAGTTAATTTATCGAGAGCCGGGGAGAGATCGTGCCAATATTTCCCGAATTTCCCACCCAAAATCATGGAATCCACCCTAAATCTGAGGTATTTGGCCGCCCCACACAGCTAATCCAATTTATGCTCGGGGAAAAACAATGTAAATTGGTGGCTGAGGGTGCATAGAAACGATATCGATCATTTCCAAAGCCCGCTGATGGCTTGGCCACCCGTATTTCCCGAGTTTCCCGCTGGATATCATACGAATACCATCAAATATGAGTTAGTCTGGGCCATTAACCGGGGTAGAAGAATTTGTGCCTCGGGAAAAACACCGCGAATGAGTAGATACACATGCGTAGTACCGATATCAATTATTTTCGAGGCTCGGTCAAGACTTCGTTCCACGTATTTTCCAAGGTTTCCAGTAGGACGGCCTGTAGCGCGGTGGTTTGTCATGATAAATGAGCCAAGCAACAGACTAAATTCCATCAAAGAGTGGTGGGAGCGTGAAAGGAACTCCCGGGGACATGGTGTAGTTGTTCCATCAAGAGCCAGGGAGAGATCGTGCCAATATTTTCCGAATTTCCCACCCGAAACCATGGAATCCACGCTGAATCTCAGGTATTTGGCCGCCCCACACAGCTAATCCTATTTATGCTGGGGGAAAACACTGTAAATTGGTGGCTGAGGGTGCATAGGAACGATATCGATCATGTCCAAAACCCGCTGATGGCTTGGCCACCCGTATTTCCCGAGTTTTCCGCTGGATATCATACGAATACCATCAAATATGAGTTAGTCTGGGTCATAAACCGGGGTAGAAGAATTTGTGCCTCGGGAAAAACACCGCGAATGAGTAGATATACATGCCTAGTACCAATATAAATTATTTCAGAGGCCTGGTGAAGACTCGTTGCCGCGTATTTTCCGAGTTTTCCAGTAGGACGGCCTGTAGCATGGCGGTTGGTCTTGATAAATGAGCCTAGCCAATCACACAATTCCATCAGAGAGTGGGGAGAGCATCGAAAGGAACTCCCGGGGACATGAAGTAGTTTTTTCATCAAGAGCCAGGGAGAGATCGTGCCAATATTTCCCGAATTTCCCACCCGAAACCATGGAATCCACGCTGAATCTCAGGTATTTGGCCGCCCCACACAGCTAATCCTATTTATGCTGGGGGGAAAACACTGTGAATTGGTTGTTGAGGGTGCATAGGAACGATATCGATCATTTCCAAAGCCCGCTGATGGCTTGGCCACCCGTATTTCCCGAGTTTCCCGCTGGATATCATACGAAAACCATCAAATATGAGTTAGTCTGGGTCATTAACCGGGGTAGAAGAATTTGTGCCTCGGGAAAAACACCGCGAATGAGTAGATATACATGCCTAGTACCGATATCAATTATTTTCGAGGCTCGGTCAAGACTTCGTTCCACGTATTTTCCGAGTTTTCCAGTAGGACGGCCTGTAGCGTGGTGGTTTGTCTTGATGAATGAGCCAAGCAACACACTAAATTCCATCGAGAATGGTGGGAGCGTTGAAAGGAACTCCCGGAAACATGCGGTAGTTAATTTATCGAGAGCCGGGGAGAGATCGTGCCAATATTTCCCAAATTTCCCACCCAAAATCATGGAATCCACCCTAAATCTGAGGTATTCGGCCGCCCCACACAGCTAATCCGATTTATGCTCGGGGAAAAACACTGTAAATTGGTGGCTGAGGGTGCATAGGAACGATATCGATCATTTCCAAAGCCCGCTGATGGCTTGGCCACCCGTATTTCCCGAGTTTCCCGCTGGATATCATACGAATACCATCAAATATGAGTTATTCTGGGTCAATAACCGGGGTGGAAGAATTTGTGCCTCGGGAAAAACACCGCGAATGAGTAGATACACATGCCTAGTACCGATATCAATTATTTTCGAGGCTCGTTCAAGACTTCGTTCCACGTATTTTCCGAGATTTCCAGTACGACGGCCTGTAGCGTGGCGGTTTGTCTTGATGAATAAGTCTAACAAATCACTAGATTCCATCAGAGAGTGGTGGGAGCGTTGAAAGGAACTCCCAGGGACATGCTGTAGCTAATTTATCGAGAGCCGGGGAGAGATCGTGCCAATATTTCCCGAATTTCCCACCCAAAATCATGGAATCCACCCTAAATCTGAGGTATTTGGCCGCCCCACACAGCCAATCCAATTTATGCTCGGGGAAAAACACTGTAAACTGGTGGCTTAGGGTGCATAGGAACGATATCGATCATTTCCAAAGCCCGCTGATGACTTGGACACCCGTAGATCCCCGAGTTTCCCGCTGCATATCATACGAATACCATCAAATATGAGTTATTCTGGGTTGTGAACCGATGTAGAAGAATTTGTGCCTCATGAAAAACATCGCGGATAAGTACATGGAGGTTTTGTGTATCGATATTCCTTGACGTTCCATCATGGCTTGGTTCTGCGATCTTTCTGATTTTTCCACATGGAATCATCACGTGCAACTCGGAATCGAGTCGTTCTCCCCACTGAATATCATGTTATGCGATTATAGAACAACCCTATCTCTCTATTCGAGATGTTTTTTCCGAGATACGAATCCTTCTACCTCGGTTTACGAGCCAGAATAGCACAAATACGATGGTCTCCATATGACATCAAGCGGGAAATTCGAATGGGGCGGCGAAATACCTCAGATTTAGCGTGGATTCCATGGTTTCGGGTGGGGAATTCGGAAAATATTGGCACGATCTCTCCCCGGCTCTCGATGAAACAGCTACGACATATCCCAGGGAGTTTATTTCAACTCTCTCACCACTCTCTGATGGAATTAAGGGCTTTGCTAGGCTCATTTATCAAGACAAGCCGCCGCGCTAGACGTCACTCTACTGGAAAACTCGGAAAATACGCGGAACCAAGTCTTGACCGAGCCTCGAAAATAATTCTCATCGGTACTAGGCATGTATATCTACTTATTCGCGGTGTTTTTCCCGAGGCACAAATTCTTCTACCCCGGTTAATGACCCAGACTAACTCATATTTGATGGTATTCGTATGATATCCAGCGGGAAACTCGGGAAATACGGGTGGCCAAGCCATCAGCGGGCTTTGGAAATGATCGATATCGTTTCTATGCACCCTCAGCCACCAATTTACAGTGTTTTCCCCCCAGCATAAATAGGATTAGCTGTGTGGGGCGGCCAAATACCTGAGATTCAGCGTAGATTCCATGGTTTCGGGTGGGAAATTCGGAAAATATTGGCACGATCTCTCCCTGGCTCTTGATTAAACCACTACACCATGTCCCCGGGAGTTCCTTTCAATGCTCTCCCCACTCTCTGATGGAATTGAGTGATTGGCTAGGCTCATTTATCAAGACAAACGGCCACGCTACAGGCCGTCCTACTGGAAAACTCGGAAAATACGCGGCAACGAGTCTTCACCAGGCCTCTGAAATAATTTATATTGGTACTAGGCATGTATATCTACTTATTCGCGGGGTTTTTCCCGAGGCACAAATTCTTCTACCCCGGTTAATGACCCAGAATAACTCATATTTGATGGTATTCGTATGATATCCAGCGGGAAACTCGGGAAATACGGGTGGCCAAGCCATCAGCGGGCTTCGGAAATGATCGATATCGTTCCTATGCACCCTCAGCCACCAATTTACAATGTTTTCTCCCAAGCATGTATTGGATTAGCTGTGTGGGGCGGCCAAATACCTCAGATTTAGCGTGGATTCCATGGTTTTGGGTGGGAAATTCGGAGAATATTGGCACGATCTCTCCCCGGCTCTCGATAAATTAAGTACAGCATGTTTCCGGGAGTTCTTTTCAACGCTCCCACCACTCTTTGATGAAATTTAGTGTTTTTCTTGGCTCATTCATCAAGACAAACCACCACGCTACAGGCCGTCCTACTGAAAAACTCGGAAAATACGCGGAACGAAGTCTTGACCGAGCCTCGAAAATAATTGATATTGGTACTAGGCATGTATATCTACTTATTCGCGGTGTTTTTCCCGAGGCACAAATTCTTCTACCCGGGTTAATGACCCAGACTAACTCATATTTGATGGTATTCGTATGATATCCAGCGGGAAACTCGGGAAATACGGGTGGCCAAGCCATCAGCGGGCTTTGGAAATGATCGATATCGTTCCTATGCACCCTCAGCCACCAATTTACAGTGTTTTCCCCCCAGCATAAATAGGATTAGCTGTGTGGGGCGGCCAAATACCTCAGATACAAGGTGGATTCCATGGTTTCGGGTGGAAAATTCGGGAAATATTGGCACGATCTCTCCCCGGCTCTTGATGAAACAACTACAACATGTTCCAGGGAGTTTATTCCGACTTCCTCACCACTCTCTGATGGAATCAAGGGTCTTGCTAGACTCATTCATCACGTTAAACCACCGCGCTACAGCCCGTCCTACTGGAAAACTCGGAAAATACGTGGAACGAAGTCTTGACCGAGCCTCGAAAATAATTGATATCGGTACTAGGCATATGTATCTCCTCATTCGCGGTGTTTTTCCCGAGGCACAAATTCTTCTACCTCGGTTAATGACCCAGAATAACTCATATTTGATGGTATTCGTATGATATCCAGCGGGAAACTCGGGAAATACGGGTGGCCAAGCCATAAGCGGGCTTTGGAAATGATCGATATCGTTCCTATGCACTCTCAGCTACCAATTTACAGTATTTTCCCCCAAGCATAAATGGGATCGGCTGTGTGGGGCGGCCAAATACCTCAGATACAAGGTGGATTCCATGGTTTCGGGTGGAAAATTCGGGAAATATTGGCACGATCTCTCCCCGGCTCTTGATGAAACAACTACAACATGTTCCAGGGAGTTTATTCCGACTTCCTCACCACTCTCTGATGGAATCAAGGGTCTTGCTAGACTCATTCATCACGTTAAACCGCCGCGCTACAGGTCGCCCTGCTGGAAAACTCGGAAAATACGCGGAACCAAGTCTTGACCGATCCTCAGAAATAATGTATATCGGTAGTAAACACTCATACCTCATTTTCCGCAGTGTTTTCCTCGACGCACAATTTCATCAGACAATCCCAGAACGCAAAAAAACCATCTTAACGTCTTCGCGTTATATCCGCCCTGCGTCCATCACTGAAAACTATGAAAAATTGTGCGTAGAAAATCAGACTACCTTCGACTGCCCTCCAGACATCATCCACATCACAAAATATCAATGACACACCTTGTAAACTCGTTGGACGCACGTTTTTTCACGTTTGCGTCAGACACCGTTATTGCAGACTACCTTAATGCCAGGCTAGAGCTTACCCAGGCTAACTTCACAGTAATGAATATGTGACCCTTCTTCTATGAGTGAGATGGGTTTTGATGAAATTGTAGTGACAAATTTTACCCAGACTATTCACAAATGTAGAGTTGGGCACTATATCATTGACATGTTGTCATTCGAATGAGGTAATAAACTCTTTGTCGCATCTAAAATCTTTGTCAATAGTATAATTGATTGCTCCATTTCATGGCATTATTAATTTCAATTCCAGCATGAAGTGTAATGTTGAGGCATAAGGAGGTTCCTCTTGATAAGTAAAGCAGATGTCAGTGTTGACCTAATGATGATGGTTTTGTCGAGTATCTTACATCTCTCAGATTTCTGACCAGAAGGTTGTAGCTGTACAACAATTTACCATAGATGCACCCATTGACAATGTTTCTTATAAGTTATTGGGCTTCCAAAAAGATATGAATTGTGATTGGAGTGAACTCAAAGTCTAATATATCAGGTTTGCTCTGTGAAAAGTGAGTACTAAGAGGATTTGTGATTGAAAAATACTTATGACATTGTTTGATCAAGTAAAGTAATTCAATTTAAAGTGAGTATGTCTACATTTCCAGATAGTTTGTGCCACTTTGAGGGGCAGTCGACCTGCTCAGAAATTACAAAGAGATTGTTATATCTTACAACCAAAGAATCACACTCGAATAATGCAGTGAAGTCTTCGACTATGTGTGTTGCTAGTGGTACTAGTCATCTAAAGATGTACGCACCTTTCAAAAATGGCAGTGATTGTTGGGTCTAAGGTGCACATGTGCATGATAGGAAGAATTTCGTTCATCTCCAGTATGATTGAGTCTAGAAATACATCAAATCTATGATGACACTCATCTTGAGTGTAGAAGCTTATCATTACTAATTGCTTGCTTGGTACTCTTGCAAGTCTAAGCGGAATTCTTGTCAAAGTTATGTTGATCAACACTCCGATCTAGTCCGAAGGTGATGAATGTGGGAAAATAGGTCGTAGAATGGGATAGAATGTAGTAATATTCTTCCTCAGCTTTGGTGTCATCGATACTCCAAAAAATAGGTGAGACTTTGGTTTTGTCTTACATCAAATCACTCCCACTTTTATTCAAGAATTAATGTTTTTCTAACATTAAGGTAGTCTTGATGAATGGAATGAATATTGCGCATGGAATTGATAAAAAATTCATCGGTACACTTGACCTTTAATCCTTAATTACCTACTTGGTGAAGTTTGGCATATTCAAAATTTCCTTCGCATCTAGAATGCTGAAACTCTCTTGCACTGATTAGGAACTTAGATGTAGATTCATACTTTGGCGTTCTGTTGCAGCTAAGACCCTCCCGGAATTTTTCGTGTATTATTCCCGAACGAGAAATAAAATCTTCGACGATAGTGAGAATATTCATTATTTTAAATGTTTCCCCAAATGAAGCTCGAATCGGGTTTTCAAGATCTATTTGCTATGGCAGGATCTTTTTGGAAGTGAATTTCGCAACTCTTGATATAATTTTTTCTAAAACTATGAGAGTACTGAAAGTTCTGACCTCCAAAGCTGACCTTATATAAGAATTTTCTTACAAAATTGAGGATTTTCCCGCGATCCGGATGACATTTATATAGGTTCTTGGATGGTTGAGTTTTGAGAGAGTAAATTTTCTATTTCACTCACTGCACCAAATCTTAAAATATTGATGGATTTAACGGAATGTGCCAGAAGCTTTTCACGTGTCATGGAGTGTAATTTTTGCTCGCGTGGGTAATTGGAGGATGGAGTTTGAAGCGAAATTTGAGAGAATATATTCATTTTTATCTTTGATTCAATTGTACAAACCCAATGCAAAGTATGTCTCGGAAATCTCGGGTAATTTGGTTTCGCAAAATATGGTATTCTTTCAGCTTTCACACTTTTTATACGTTTCATCAATCTATTCCAAGGATGCGAGCATATCTGAAGAGTTACGTTTCCGTGTTTATTACTATTTCAGGAGTACAATCTACGATGGACGGTCAAAATACTTGTAGTATCTGTGATAAAGATCTTGACAGTAATGGTCAAGCTCTAACTAAAGTCCAAACCACGGGCTTGACGACTTTTATACTGAAAAGTAAGGCTAGAGATGATGACAAGCATAACTTATGGGCAGGAAAATCTTGTATTCTGGTCCACGAATCTTGCCGTAAAAAGTACTCTGCCTTACCCTCAACTAAGGTGTGTGCGTCGAAGAGTAGATCAAAAGTCCCTCCTACATTATCTCACACATCGAATGATTCAGATCAAGGGCCCACAGTGCAGATCTCCCAACCTATATCCACAATCAGATTCGCATTTGATTATTTAAATAAATGTGTTTTGTGTGGAAGAGATCTCGATAGAGCTCACAAGTCAGTGCGTCATCTCACAGACCAGCACAAAGATACTTTGATGAAAATCATTACTGACGCCAATCACAATGACCATAGAATTGTCATCGATCGCCTCACTAACGTGCCAATGACCGGTTCTATCAAGCCAAGTTTCCACGTGAAATGTGATCGAATTTTTGCTACAATCAAACCACAGTCTAAGGTTCAAAATCATGCTGAATTAGCTAACAACGATGATTCCTCAATTCGTGCCTTTACAGAAGTTTGCGATCACATAGAGAAGAGTGGTGAGTTCGAATTTCAACTATCTACTCTCAAAAAATTCATGGGTGATAATGTGATCAGTAATAAAATGCTGTTGAAGAGACTAAAAGAAAAGTACAAGGATGATATTTCCATCTCACAAAGCCGTGGAAGAGAAACAATTATTTTGTACAAAACTTCGGGGATCATCGCAGATTTTTATGATAAGAAAGGTCTCAGTAAGCTTCAGAGGAAGGCAATCCTAACCGTAGCGGCGAGAGTTTTGCAGGCCGAAGTCGAAGAAACTGAGTATGATAATGAAATGTATGCGCCTCCAAACAAGTTTCTCGAAAACGTTGAGTCGGATGTTCCACAGATGATGCAATTTTTCCTTGATGAGTATTCGTCTAACAAAAAAAGTGAGAGTAGAGACGATGATCATGATAGTTCCGTGAAAAAAGCTACCATCTCTCATGCTATGATCTCACTGCGTAGGCCCAAAAAGTTCATCTCCAATTTACAGTTGGCGACAGGTGTTTATATCTACAGAAAGACGGGATCAAAACTCGTTATCGATATATTGAACAAGTTAGGCGTAGTCACTTCTTACTATAGCATACTCCTATATGAAGCTTCAGTCATAATGGATCCTCCGAAAATCATCATAGGAAATATTTTTGTGCAGTTTGTATTTGATAACACTGGCCACAATGTCGCAACTTTGGATGGATTCCTGACATTTCACTGTTTAGGTGGAATTCAAATATTTACGCCAAGCCACGAAATTCAGTTTATAGGTGGATCTAGGAGACTAAAGAAAATGCCAACTGCGGAAGAATTAGCGTCTAAGCAGCAAATAAACATTGTACCTATTGGTGAATTTGATGAAACAGCTTTGAACAATATTGTTTTCGTGTGTACTAACAGTCTTCCCCTCGGCGAATCAACAGCGATCTCACCATGTTATGCAGCGTATATATGGGCACATGCTTACAATATTCCTGACATCCCTTTGTTCAGGGGATTTTTCGAACTTTTATCTGAAGGCATGGAGTTCTCGACTTCGTACATTCTTTGCTTGCCCTTCATCAATCAACCTCCGTCGAATTTGACCACGTTGAATACTGCTGGCCATTACGCAGCGTCTGAAGCTAAAAAAGTTAATATGAAAACCCCTATTCTAACAATGGATCAACCATTGCACTGGAAGTTTAGATGCATTTTAGCTCAAGGACTACTCGAGGCTGTTGCTCGTTTGGGAGGCTTCCACCTCCTCATGTCTTTCGAGGGCGCTTCGTGTTTCATCATGGATGGAAGTGGTCTAGATGATCTGTGGTCTACTGCCTACGCTTCTGAGTCGATCAAGAAAATGTTCACAGGTCATGCTTTTGCCAGGGCTCTACGAGCACACATTCTAACCTTCACAGCCTTATCTGTCGTTATTTGTGACATGATCAACGTCGACGAATCCACAAAAAAGTTATTTGAGGATTTTTTCAGGAATTGGAACAAAGAAGATTCACCCAAAATGAGCGACTGCAATGCTGAGTCATTCTTGAAGCAATTGGCTCAACTTTTCATGGATCAAGTACAAAAGTTTAAGAACAATGGACCCACAGCTAAGTTGTGGCTGCAATACTACGAGTGTGCATTACTCATCCTACAATTTGTAGAAGCCGAGCGTCTGGGAAATTGGAGGTTGCATCTGCAAACAGTCAAGAAGATGCTCCCAATTTTCCACGCAGCTGGCCACTTTGCTTATGCCAAAAGTGCTCAAGTTTATCTTCAAGATATGGCTAACTTGGAGTTAAGCATGGATCCCGACGAATTTGAACAGTTCGTTCAAGGTTTCTTCACAGTTCATAGGACAGATAAAGCATGGTCAGGTGTGTGGACGGATATGATCATCGAGCAGACTCTGAACAGATTTTTTGGCATGGACTTGAAACATGGCAGAGGTGTGAGCCCGGGCGTCGTTGCTCGATTTTTGCTGGGTATGCCATCAACTTTTGCCGTAATGGAGTCGTTGGAAGAATATGTGGGGGTTGCATCGGCCAGCAGCGCCCAACATGTAGATCTCAAGGTTGGTCGAATGAAGAGAGATCATACAGATTTGGCCAAATTCAAATTTTGGCTCGAGCAGCATAAGCCGTTTGAATCAAGGGAATCCTTGATTTCTCTCTCCACTGGTATTATAGGGGACTCCAGTATCAACTGTCACCAAGCGTTTGAAATGGGTCAAAAATCAATGGATACAATGGTGGGAAAGAATGCTGGGAACGTAAAACTATCCATGATTTACAAAGTGAAACCATTGTCTTTGGCCGTGAATGGCATGCACATCAGCAATGATCAGTCAAAATCAATCAACGTGAGAATTCTCTTTCAGAGGCTATCAATAATTTTCAAAGGTGATGCAGAAAAAACCAAGGAAGCCCTAAGGTACGAACTATCTCCTTTCCCATTATGCTTGTTCGATGAACATGGCTTGATGCGGAAAAACACAAAATCAGATCTGTACAAACTTTGTATAACCCATCTGAGTTCACCAGAGTTTCTATCGAGTCTCCGATATGTCATTGATGGTGGATGGCTTCTACATCAAATCGTGTGGCCGCACGGCAAGACTTACTGTGAAGTTATGCAAATATATGCAAACTATATCCGCAAACGTTTTGGCAACAATGCAATAGTTGTATTTGATGGCTACAATAGTGAAATGATAGGTATAAAATCTTACGAACGATACCGCCGGGGTGAAAAAACTATGGCTGCTGATGTTGAGGTTAATGAAAAAAATATGATCACGATGAATAGGGAGAAATTTCTTTCCAATGTCGCCAATAAATATCAATTCATTGAATTACTATCACGATATCTGTCTAGAAATCACATCTCAAGCAAAATTGCAAGCGAGGATGCAGACACATTGATAGTGAAAACAGCCGTAGAGCTCAACAATTCAACTCAAGATACAATTGCTGTAGTGGGCAACGATATCGATCTACTGATTCTTCTGATCGATCAATGTGCTGTCAGCGATAGTATCTATTTTCATAAAATAGTCAAGCAGGCCAAAGGAACTACTCTTTTCAACACGAAAAATCATCAGTACATGAAAAAATTCATCCTTTTTGCTCACGCTTTCTCAGGATGTGATTCGACTAGTGCCATGTTCAACAAAGGTAAAAAAAATGTCATATCTATACTCCAAAAAAATGAAGATCTCCAAGAATCAATCCGGTGCTTCTACGAAGAGGGTAAGACCATTGAGGAACTGTGTTCTGTGGCTCGGGTGCTGATAGCTCACCTCTACAGTTTCAAAGAAAAGAACCTTTCAATTCATGAAATGAGGTATAGGACCTATCTGCAACTTGAAGACACTGTTGACAGGGATAAGTGTTTGAAGATGCTGCCACCAATAGAATCGGCTTTGCAAGAACACGTTAAACGTGTTTACTATCAAATGCAAACATGGTTAGGGAAGAGTCCGGATGCACAGCTTTGGGGCTGGAAAAGAACACAAACAATGATGTTTCCCACCATGACCACACAACCGCCCGCACCCATGGAACTTTTGAACACGGTAAGATCAGAATAAGAAATAAACGATAATATTCATATTCATTTGTGTTTGAGACAGTGGTAAGCGAAATTCTGACCGGGTTCGCTACAGTCTGGATAAGTCACTCCAGTAGCATTTTGACAATGGCAGGCAGTCATTTCCAGCAAGTGTGAACTTTTCCACTTTTCCCTCGATCTGTACTACGTAGTTTTAGATGATGACATGCTGATTCAGTTACACCAGGGAGTTCCATTCCAAAAAAATCACCAATCCAAACGATAATCCTTATTACTGAAAAACTCTTTTTTTATAATTCCGATTTTACATTTTAAAACTTTCTGATTCGATGAGCTTTCGAAACAACTCGAGCTTAAGATGTGTCACTTACTGATGACTCTTTATCAATCAGAACAATTGAGTACAAACTGAGCCGAGATGGACTTTTGCTTGTGGAACTATAGAATCAATGACGAGAAAATCTCATCCAATAACGAGGCCTCCTCGGACACTGTGAACAAGATTTGGTTGTGAATCGATCATAACCAACAGCCAATTTTCGATCTCAAAATACTCTCGTTAATTTTTTCCATAAACGGTTCTTGTACCGAGTTTCAATATAAGCTTCTCAAATGTAGTTGAAAATGATTCCCATACAACTGACCTCTGAAAACTGATTGCTGAATCAATTATGTCATTCATGAAATAATTATTCTTTGGACTTTGAACGCGAGTAACTTATGACAATTTGATTGACTTGGCAATTGTATTTCCAAAATGAGAATGAAATTATCATCGCATAATACAGCCGAGATATTTTTCCATGAATATCGCGCGAGAGATGTGACACAAACAAAATTATGAAGTAATTCTCGAAAACTCGTTAATTAGTCATGGAAATTATTTATTTTGCACTGACTGAAATCTAGGGGTCCTTGCATCAATTCATGAAAAGTCAAAAATCTTCGGTCAAATAACAATGTCATGCTCGTTATCAATCAAACCTCATCGTTGATTTACAGATATCATGTGGATGTCAAGGAAATTGTGATACGACAAGATGCAGTTGCAAGAAAGCTGGTCTTCCCTGCACTCGCTTGTGCAAATATTGTAATGGTGAATCATGCAAAAATGTTCGGCATGAAGACAAAAATTCAGAGGAATACATGATTGAGAATGATAATGAGATTTACGAAGATTCAGAGGAAACACCGGGTAACTGTCACGATGAAGAAACCCGGTCCAGTGATGGAGATGATTGAAATAATGTCTAAGTGTTTTTGTTGATTACATCACAAGAAAATGGCAGTTTTATTGTGCTACTATGCCATAAGTGCCTTACAGATGAGCTTAACTAGTCAAGAATAATGTGATATAATCTCATCAAGAGTTATTTGAATGTTTTATGTGTCGAGTGTGTAAGTCACACACGTATTTTCAAGCTCGAGGTATTTCACACTAGTCCTTAGAAATCTGAGATCACAACTCATGAAACTGAATTTGCTATATTATTAATGACACTTTGTTCAGTTACATTCAATACTCAAACTCCTACAGTTTTTAATACAACTTGACCCACAAAACGGTGCCTGCAGTACCATAATGTGATGATCCGAAAAATGTGCATCAGAAAAATGATTCCTCCTTTGCGAATGAGAATTGTTGACTCTGGTTACAAAGATTGTTGTACTGTAGATAGAAATACCTACCGGTAATCAAAAGTTTAAGTGCAGAGAACGAGAGCTTTTTGATCATTCTGGATAGAAATTTTCCCAGTTATTGACAAATAGACGACTAGTGATGTAGTACAGAGAACTTGGATATAGCCTGACGTATGTCACTAAGACTGACTATTATCCCACTTGCGAAAGGTATTATCAGTATTAAGAAATGTATATATTCAAATTTTATAAATTTGCAATTTGTTGTTGAATTTAGATGTATGCAATTGTAATAATGAGAGTTGATGCTCGTTGTGCATGCAATATTTCATATCTGTTACCTTCTGCCTTACTCATTGAGTTGTGAAATCATATTTTGACAGAGACTGTGAGTTGGGTCAGCTCTCTCACGTATGTCTGTTGGTGATTATCCCCAAACAGCTCTTCGATTGTATCTTTAAGAGATTAAGATTAACAAAGTTCTCAGTAGATGGATACAGCGATACAAAGGTCAAGAACAGAGACCTAGTCTCATTCCAGTACCAATAGAATTCATGTGCATCATGCGTCTACTCAGAAGATTGTTGTTACTTGTTTTAATAAAGTTATTTCATATTTCTGTGTCCTGCGTACTCAATCATCTACATCCGAACTGAATACTCTATAATGAATCTTGAGCTGCTTTACTTCAACTAAGTGCAACTGGGAAGGGGAACTTGACATGGGTTATTGAAAATCTAGCGATATCATCCATCATTCATTTTCAACTTCAGCTCAATGTCGCATCACATTATATTACATTGACTATTAGAATAGAACACTTGAACGCTCCATCTAGAACCCTACAAAAACGCATGCTAGTCAGTGTATAGTATTCCCACTTACAATAAGTAGATAAATACCAGCATGGTACTTATGATTGAATGTTCTAGATAGTGAGTTGATGGAGCAATCATTCGTCATTCAATATCATAACGGAATCACACATGACTAAACCCAAAATTTGTTTCAATCTTGCAACTCATTAAGACATATCACACATGAAACTCTCCTTTAAATAGCCTCTTCTCTCACATTGATCTCCATCTGCTGCGCTGCTGCTGATCATCAATAAAATCTGGATCATCAATTCTGTAGTATCTCTTCTTTACAAGTAATGAGTCCAAATTTTTTCGTTTGTGAAGCGAGATTTAGCTGAGCCGCCAGCCGACTTCACCATTCTAAAGAATAGCAGAGAGCAGAGCAGGAAATCCGACGTGGAAGGATGTCGCGGGAGGGGCGAGGACGGAGGGAGGGCGCCGGGCCCTGCCTTATCGGTCGTGACGTCACGCGTCAGCTGCTTCGGGGTTTTCGCACGGAATTTTTCTTCTCATTTTCGTGTGATTTTCTCCTAGAAACAAGTTATAGCAATGTCACGCTAGTCCCACGTAAAAAATTCCGCTCTTTCAGATGCACTAATTAGTTTTTCTCTAGCTATTACCGTTCCGGAGCATTTGGCCGGGAAAGTTTTTCCTTGCGATTTTCACCATGACCCCGGCTTTTCCGAGGGCTGCAAATTTGTCAGATGCATGTAGAGCATACGAAAAAACATATATAAAAAATGCAGCGAGGCAGCTTTCAAAAGCTATTTCAAGCCTACATTGACTGGCCTAATCTTGAGAGTTGCTATCTACGAAGTATCAGACATATACGTCGACTTCTGTCACTATTACACTTTTTGAGGCCGGAAGTCGGAAGTTTCTGGGATTTCCCCGTAATCAATCTCCATAGTGAGAGTCAGGATGAGGAAAATGGACGTACTCGTGATCAATCTCGCAGCATGTTAGGATCTACCACTACTCCCTGTGACTGGGTCTCCTGACGGGATAAAAATTCCCTATCATGTGCACCGATCACCAAATCCTCTGTCGGAATACTATTAGACATGTCAGCGGAAAACTCCAGCCTTTAACAATGTTGCTCTCCGAGTGATTCCACTTCGAAGGTTATCTAGCTCATATCAATAGAGCTTCATAAAATACCCCACCCTGAAGAATCTGTTCTCCACTTCAGGTTCCGCAGATTCTATATCTGGCTCTGGATCAAGGATGAGCATGGAAATCGCAGTCATAGTTCAACTGATGGTTCTTCAGGCAATAAACACAGTTATCGGGTGCGAGTGAACTCATGGAAATGGAATAAGTCTATAGCCTTGAAAATACCAGGATCTCCAATAAGAACGTGAATATTGCTGTCGGGAATTAACAATAAAATGATTGAGCATTGAAAACGAATTGATAATAAGACGAGATCACCGAAATTTTTCTGCATGATAAATATCGATGAATCAATGTATTTTCCATGATTCTTCCCATAGATGGAAAGCGGTGAGCTTTCCAACGTTCAATTGTATTCCACGGTGATAGCCCGGAGGCCGAGCAGGGTTCCGTAGTATTTGGAATGTAACCGAACAAAAAATTGTTATTCCCATGTATTTTGACCCCCTAAATCCGTTCCCGCGCCCCTGAATCCGCGCCTCACCCTGCCCCATGACGGTTCACCGGGAACAGCCCCGCGAACCATGCAACACCCGTGCGTGGTTCGCTGTCAGTCGCAAGTGCACCGTCATTGCTACGGCATGACACCTGGACGGAGGAATGAAGGTTTCTGGGTAGAGGAGAGGATGGGATTGTGGACTGGATTCTTCAGAAATATTTACTATAAATGGATGTGATGTGATGTGAGAATTCTCATTAATTTTCCGTTTGAGAGTGAGAAGAAATCATGTAATTTAGGCAATCAACAGAATGAGTCTACCGAAACTGCCAGATTCTTGAATAAGAGTGGCCAACACTACTTTCTTTGCAAATTGTTTGATCGTCAATATATTCATGTGTTGGATGTACTGCCAATTTGAAAACGCCATATGGAATCAGCGATGAGAGTCTGGTTGAGTGCTAACAAATCACTTTTGGAACTCTAGAGTTCGGTTTGCACGGGTCCTCATTTATTGAATTTCAGTCAGCATTACTGGTGATTTAGTAAGATAATTCATTGAAATATCTAAGTGTTTCACTAGCAAATCCATGGGCACCGATGGCAGACAGAGACGCTTACTGAAACTTCAGTATACGCAATCTGCCGGAACCTTTGAAGCACCAAAATTTCAGTAAATTGACTCACTATCTCACCAGTGGAGCTCGTTGAAACTCCAGTGACGAGAACTTGTCCGGCCCCCAAGCTCACAGCAGTTTCAGTCCTCTCACTGACGACTTGAGTGTATATTGATTGTAATTCCAGTGTATCTACACTGAAGATATCAGTCAAATTTGATCTGGAATACATTGAAGTTTAGTAACACCACACTAGATTGACACTGAGAGAGTAGTGATCGATTCACTGGCTGCATCGATTTATTTAACAGTTACAATCAGCTACCCCGTGGCTGTTCAAACATGATCAACACACGAATAATAACAGTTTCAGCGGAATCATTAGTATTGCGCAAAACCTGTTCGGAAATCCAGCCAATGCACAGTCTTATCAATGAGTAAAAAAGTTACATCAATTTTGTTCTAATTAGAATACTTCTCATGAATCTACCTCTATGATCATTGCGAGAGTCCCATGCTGGTGCCATGAAACCGAAGTCATTACCGATGCACCGTAATCGGGCCAGAAATTTCGTTCATCAATTTCGTTGGGGATGACGATATTATGGTATTAATAACCAGAAAACTATTTCGCCTAATAAATTTCTCCGCCAAGTGATTTTCTCCTGTCTTCAGTGGCAAGTCCATTCGGAAAATTTGATAAGATCGATGAAAGATCAGTTGTTTTCTCTATAAATTAGTGGGTGTTCAGTTTTGTTTGATTTATATTCAGTCGCTTCTTGGTTTTGAATTTTGGCGCGCCAGCGCCTCACGTTGGGCAGACTTCCGCGCATGCGCCGTATGGTCGGGCAGCCCTCCGCTGCTCTGATCGCCAGTTCTCGTCGATCGCTCGTCCGCTACACCTCGCTCCTTGTGAAGCCAAATGCACGGAGCAATAAATTACTTTTTTTGATCACTTAAAAATGTGTGTTGTGCCTCAAATATAATTACCACCGATTCCCGGTTCAAATATTATGGTCCTTCGTGAGTCGGATCGGTGAATCGCGGGTGGAATACAGTGGATGCAAGTGGATTATCACTTGCGCCGAGGCGACCGCATGGTGACAGTGTGGTGATGTGAGCGGATGACACCATCTCATTCAGCCTGCAGCTACTCATCGGATCGTGCAGCCCTGAGAACGAGCGAAGAGCCACGCGCGGCAACGAGGCGCGAGGCCAGGGCTATCCTAGTGATGCTCCGGGACTACGGGCAGCCTGATCGCCGCCACGGAGGCACAAGCCCACGCAGCTGAAAGAGAGGACGAGGACGATCCAGGAACTTGTTCCTGGGCAACGTGGGATCACCGCAGCTCCATTCACGGCTAAGAATATTCATCTTTATTATGATATTCTCATTCCGTAGAGTTGATGTGCTACTAGTTGAATATTATTTTCGGCTGAAAAATCACGCTTTCCTCGCAAGAAATTCTGCTTCCTTGGCGCGACAATTGTCATTGTGAGCATCACCTCACGAATTGCGTGATTTCGGTTGAAAATTGGATTGAATTGAAAATTTTTTTGGAGCACATTCTTAAAGATGGCAGACATTCTAGATTGCCCCAGGCGTGTGCCACAGTTTGATGGGAGTGCTACCCACGGCTGAGTCAGCGTCCGCACCGCACGTTTTGCACGTGATTCGAAGGGCTAGAGTTTTGACGCAGCGTCATCGTCCGTCATTCTCGTCGTGCCCCAGGTGCATATCGGGGAGCCGGCTCGTCGGCATTGGAGGCCTCGGCACCCGCCACGCACGATTTTGGAGTCCGGCTCGCGTGCATAGACGGCCATCTTGACCAAGCGGAGACAACGAGAGCAACGGCATCGTTGTCAGTAGAGCTGTAGCGGCCATTTTTCTCCGAGCTTCGGGAGCATCGCCATTTCTGTCATCGCTTCGATCACATGAGTACCCCTTATTCTTCCTTCATGATACTAAATATGTATTTGGACATGGATTTGGGGAAATTACTCAGTCTTTTGTAAATATTGGGGACTTTCCGTCCATCCTCAAGTGGTCAACGGGAAAATTATCATATGAGAGGTCATTTCAACGGAGTTGCTTAGCATCGGGTTCTGAATTTCACAAGTTGCGTGATATCAGAACAATTTCTTCCCCAACACTTATTGGACTACTCACTGCCGCACCTCGGTGCCTCCTCCCTTCCACCACGTGACTTCCTTTGGTTTTTGGATCTCATATCACGGCGGAAACTTTACTTGGCATTTTCATCGAGTTTTCTTTAGAAATTCGACTAAAATTGATTGGAAAATCAAGTGCCCTTCAATTGACGGCAGCCACTCGGAATTCTCAAATCGATCCTCATCTTGTCGGTTGCATTTGATTCCTACATTTCGATAAAATGGACTCCTTGTACGACGTTCAACTTGATTTGCAAAAGAAAATCGCCAATTCTTGGTCTAATTTCAAATCAAAAAAGGAAAAAATGAACAAGGAGAATGCTTTGGTGAGAATAGAAAATCTCGACCAGAACTATGCCTCATTCGAAAGAAATCACAATAAGATTCTGAGCAGCTATGGGCGCGATGACAAACACGACTATTTCAAAAATAAGTTGCCCGATTTAGTCGAAGAGTCTTACCTTGAAAAAAAAGGGACATTCCGGGAATTTTGAGCTGGTTTAGATGGAGCTGATGCGAGCCGCGTACTCAACTCTACCATGGCACCAACAGCTAATCCTATCCAGGTTAATTCACTACTTCCTTTTCAGTCGTTGCCAAAAATAGAGCTTCCTAAATTCTCCGGGAAATTCACAGGGTGAAAAAATTTTCGTGATTTGTTCAGAACAATGATACATCGTCGGACTGATTTTCAGTCCCGATGTCAAATTATATTACTTGAAAACCAGTTTGACCGGTGAAGTTTTGGATAAAGTCAGGGGCGTAGACATTCTCAACGGGGATTACACTAAAGCCTGAATGATTTGAATAATTATTATGAAAATAAGAGGAGACACGTGAGTCAAACTGTCAGCTCACTTTTCTCCATCAAGCCTATGAAGTCTGAAACTCATGCCGAAATGAAAAGACTTCATACTGGTACCTTTGACGTTTTGAGCTATCTGGAAGCTCTCGAGCGCCCGGTCAGTGACTCTGGGGAGGATTTGCTGGTTCATTTAACAGTTTCAAAATTCGACTCTCAAACTCGCAAAGATTGGGAGAAACTCCTCGGGAACACGCAAGATCCCCCCACGGTAGATCAACTCCAAACCTTCCTCAACGATCAAATGGCGACGTTAGAGTCGATCGAGAATAGCGTCAAATCCCAACCTGGCCATCAGCCTACGAGAGGCAATCAGTCTAGCAAATCTCACACCTCAACAAGCTCAAACAGTCCACAATCTTCCGGGAAACCCTGTCCTTGCTGCAATGCCATTCATCATTTTTCCCAGTGCGACTTGTTCAAGGCTAAGAGTAACGCTGATCGGAAAATTTTCATTGCTGAAAAAAGACTCTGTTTCACTTGTTTTGGCTCACATACCGCCAACCTTTGCAAATCTACCAGACGTTGTCGCACTTGCAACGGCAAGCACCATACATTCATTCACGTTGAAGTGAATCAGGAACCAACTGGGCAGACTGAGAAATCTAACAGCAAGAAAGCTGGACCTCCTCCCAGTAAACCGCTTAGTGCAGATGCCAGTACGTCCTTGACTCATCTAAGCGAGACGGTCTGTCTCAAGTCGATATCGGATTCCAGTTTCGTGCTTTTACCCACGGCAATCGTTAAGGTTATCTCTTCGGACGGTTTCGAATTCTATTCCACTGCACTCGTAGATCACTGCTCTCAGTCCTCCTTTGTGGCAGAAAATGCCTGTCAAAAGCTTGGTCTCAGACGATCCAAAACTAAAGTCCAGGTTAACGGTGTAGCTGATCTCAATTCATTCACTTCTCGGGGTATGGCTGACTTTACTGTGCGACATAGATTTGAATCAGAATTTAGTTGTCAGGTTCAAGCTCTCATAGTCCCCAAGGTATCGGGCTACAGAGCGTCAATCTCTGCAGGTTTAGACGATTGGGATCACTTACAAGGTTTGAAATTGGCTGATCCAAATTTTTTGAAGACTAGATCTATTGATATGCTTTTGGGTGCAAAGATACATGCTCAAGTTGTACTCGGGGGGATTCGGAAGACTTCGGGAAAGGTGGAGGATAAACCAATAGCGACGAAGACTGAACTGGGTTGGATAGTGTCCTCGTCTGTGGGTAAGGGGTTGGAAAATTGTTCGTCATTTTTCCACGCTGTCGACAATTCTATGCTCTATTCCCTATTGGGAAATTTTTGGAAACAAGAGGAGCCTGGTCCTCTTCAACCAAGGCTAACCGATGACGAGCTGAAATGCGAAGAACATTTTATCAAAACTCACTCTCAGGACTCCATGGGTCGATATGTGGTTAGACTGCCAATCATCGAGGGAGCTCTTGAAAAATTGAATTTCAACTTGGGCGATTCTTACCGCACTGCCTTGAATTCTCTCTTCTCGGTGGAGGAAAAATTTGAAAAAAATCCGGTATTCGAGCTCAAATACAAAAATTTCATGCTTGAGTATGAGCAACTGTCTCACATGCAAGGGTGTGAACCTATGACCATCGAGGAGAGAAAACGGTGCTATTTTCTTCCCCATCATGGCATACTCCAAGGTTCAGGTAAATTGCGCACGGTCTTCAACGGTTCCTGCAAGGTTCACGGCGTCTCTTTGAATGATCTCCTGTACACCGGCCCTTATCTGCTCCCTGAGTTACTAGATTTGATTCTACGATGGCGCAGATACAAATACGTTTTTGTCTCAGACATAGAAAAAATGTATAGGCAAATCTTAGTAGACCCTCGCGATCGCAACCTTCAGATGATTTTGTGGCGTCATAGCAAAGATGCAGAGGTCTTACTCTACTTGCTGCTAACTATTACTTACGGCTTAAAATGTTCTCCCTTTTTGGCCATTCGAGTGCTGCGGCAGTTGGCCGCCGATTACGGGCATTTATACCCTCTTGCAATTGAGATAATTTCAAAAGAATCCTACATGGATGATTCTACCCGTCGAATATTCATCACACTGGTTGGACTGGTATTCAAAATTGCCGTCGGTAGAAGATATTCGAATTCCTAGATGGTTAGGATCCTCGTCGGAAGTTGCAACAAGCATAGAACTGCATGGGTTCGCTGATGCATCTTTGAAAGCCTACGGGGCTGTTATTTACTTGAGAATGATCCAAAATGGGCAAGTCGTCACATCTCTTCAGTGTGCTAAGTCTAAGGTCGCGCCTCTCAAAACAATTAGTATTCCTCGCTTGGAACTTTGCGCAGCGGAGCTTTTAGCTAAGTTGACTAACCGCTTCGTCCAGAACATGCCCATCCAAATTAGTCCTATTCACTTGTGGTCGGACTCGCGGGATGTTCTCTTCTGGATAAGAGCATCACCTAGTCGTTGGCAGGTTTTTGTCGCTAATAGATGCACCGAAATACAGACTTTGGTTCCTCAGGCTTTCTGGCATTATGTTAGATCGAAGGAAAACCCCGCTGATGTGATATCTCGTGGCCTGAGTCCTGATTTGCTACAGTCTTTTGATCTTTGGTGGAACGGCCCCAGTTTTCTCATGAGTTCTGTTGAACCCTGGAGCACTGAGGTAGTATCAATTGAGATTCAGCCATCCGAAGAAAGAGTTTCATCTCATAGCTCGGTAACTCAGCCTCCTGAGACTCCCTTGGACGACAACTATCTACTCCTCAAGTACTCGTCTGCTTCGAAACTATTCAGAGTAACAGCAATCTGTCTACGGTTTCTCGGGAAAATTTGTCGAAACTTGAGCCAAAGGAAAAAAACGGAATTTGGACTCTGTCGCCACAAATTCTTTGATGCTGATGTGATGGTTGGCGGCCTCATCAGTGCCAAGGAGATGCTGAACGCTGAATTGCTTTGGGTTTCCATCACCCAATCCCAATATTTTGAGGAGTCGCTCAAAAATCTGGATGAGAAAAGAGAGTTGAAATACAAAAATCTGATCATATTGCAACCTTTTCTAGACAATGGATTAATCAGGGTGGGCGGAAGGATCCGCCACTCGGACTTGGATTATTCGGAGAAGCATCCACTTTTACTACCACACCGAAGCCAGCTGACTACGTTATTGGTGAGGAGGGCTCACTATGACGTTCATCACGGAGGCACCCAACTGACTTTGGCTGGTCTACGTCATCGCTATTGGGTGCTGAAAGGACGTCAAGCGGTGAAATGTATTATCAACGGATGTACGGTATGTCTCCGATTTTCCGCTAAAATTAACACCCAAATAATGGGCGACTTGCATCGAGTTCGTGTTACTCCTGCCTACCCTTTCGAACATTCTGGAGTCGATTATGCTGGGCCTTTCAAAATTCGGCTGTCAAAATCACGTGGTAAGGGAACATTGAAGGCTTATGTTGCTGTTTTCGTATGTCTTAGTACTCGAGCTACTCACCTGGAACTAGTGGAAGACTACACCCTTGAGGCGTACATTGCAGCTTTCTCGCGTTACACATCAAGGAGAGGACATTGCTCACTCATGATAAGTGACAGGGCGACAACCCTTGTCGGAGCTGATGCTGAACTTCGAGCCCGCTTTGATGAGGCCTCACGAGAATTCCAAAACACAGCGGTTGAGCTGGCAAAACTCGGCACAGAGTGGCGCTTCAATCCTCCGGCTGCACCTCACTTCGGCGGGATCTGGGAGGCGGCAGTAAAATCAGCGAAGCACAATCTCAAACGTCTTGTCGGTGACCATATTCTTACATACGTAGAGTTGTCCACTATTCTCACCAAGATCGAGGCTTGCTTAAATTCAAGGCCGCTTGCACCCCTCAAAGACAATCCTTCTGATCTGGTTGCTTTAACTCCTGCTCATTTCTTGATCCAAAGACCCTCGTTTGTGCTTCCAGAGCCCTCGGCGCCCGGTACTGGCATCAGCCTCAGCAAGCGTTGGTCGTGGACGACCCACGTGGTCCAACAGTTTTGGAAAAGCTGGTCCCAGGACTACTTGAGAGCGCTCCAGGAGCGTCAGAAATGGGCCCGTGCTTTTCGCCCGTTTCAAGAAGGCGATGTCGTGCTACTGCGTGACAACCTAACATCACCCGCCACATGACCTTTGGCTTTGATCATCTAGGTTTTGCCACGAAAGGATGGAATTGTTCGAGTTGTAAGACTACGCACAGCCAAATCAACGTTCACGAGACCCATTGTCAAACTCGTCTTACTCGTGCCTGCAGCTGAAGATTCCAGTGAAGAAAAGTGAAAAGTGTGTCATCAAGGACATGGAGTGAAAGACTATTCTGATTCGATTGCGTTCATTTCATTTTATAGACTTCAGCCCTCAGACAGAATGTTCCCAGTCACCTTTCCTTCCATTGTACGAATTTAGAGTCATTTCAGAGTAGTGTGTGTATCTCCCTGTACGAGTGCCACACGAATTAGAATCCCTTGAGCGGTTGCCAAGGCTCCTCATCCTCAATCGAGAGGTTTGGGCCTCCTTTTGGGACTTGTTTCCCAGGTAATCGGAACTTAGTTTACCTTGATGTCATTGGAGTATCTTGATTTGCATTCAAAATAGGGTTGCTGAAGTTTAAATTGAGAAGAAAGAAGAATAATTTTGGTTTTTTTTTGGGTTGTCCCTTCATGAATTGGGGGACTACTATCGGTTTAAAAATGATTGACACCTAGAGAATTTCTGCTATCCTGGCTCCAAAAAAAATCGCTAATTTTTTTTAACTGGGATAACGTCGAAGCACATCTAGTCGCGGCCATGATAAAATTCTTTTGAAGTCGATCGGATGACAACTGCGGCTGTAGCTGTTATCAGAATGTAAAAAAACGCGAGTATAAGGCCAATTTCAGAGGTAGCTCGACTTTGGGATGCTACAGCTCTGCCAAAAAAAATTCTGGGGCGCTGCAAAAAATGTAGGTGATAGATATTTGGTTCCCCAATAGCGTCCAACAACAATCAGCCAAGAAAATTAATAACTTTTGGAGATAATCCAGTTATTGTTATCTCGGGATCTATTGAAATTGAAGACTTTATTCGAAAACAGAAAAATCATAAAAAAATTCTGGATGTCAAATACAAAAATGCAATATGAGATTTTAAATAAACAAATGCGTGGCAAGGTCGCAAAGTTGGGAGAAAATCAAAGTTTGCGCCTATTGTGAGGCTTTCATTGTCCTTTACAGCCGGGGCCCGTGAAATCGTCGATGGGCGAGACTACCTGACCGCGGACCATAAAAGTCGTAAAGTTGCGGTCTCGGAGTCAATTAGGGTACCATCCGTCTGCTTCGGATGCAATAATGAAGCTGGATTTTCAACAAAGAGAGCAATAAAACTATTTCGAACGCGATTTGGGCCTTGCGTTACTATTACAAATATCGCCGATTCATCGATGAAGCATTGTCAATGATGAGTCGAACAGTATATCAATGACGCGTGAGTGCAGGTGTCTTTCTCTCTCTCAGAGTTTCGCGATATCTGCATGTAAGTATTCTTTAGCGGATCCTTTAAATGATTGATAATATACAATCAATACTTCATCCACATGATTCCCATGGTGAAAGAGTTGGATATCATCCGTATTGATAAGATGAAAATCAACAGTTGAATGATTTTACTATTATCTTGTTCGATCGTTGACTGATAATTATTGATCGTGCGAAACGCGCAATAACACGACATACATTCATTTCTATGATGCTATAAATGATCGGTCGAACAAGATGATGGTAAAATCATTCAACTGTTGATTGTCATCTTTTCAATACGGATGATATTCAACTGTTTCACATCGGAATCATGTGGATGAAGTATTGATTGTATATTATCAATCATTTAAAGGATCCGCCAAAGAATACTTACATGCAGATATCGCAAAACTCTGAGAGAGAGAAGAAGACACCTGCACTCACGCGTCATCGATATACTGTTCGACTCATCATTGACAATGCTTCATCGACGAATCGGCGATATTTGTAACGCAAGGCCCAAATCGCGTTCGAAATAGTTTCATTGCTCTCTTTGTTGGAAATTCAGCTTCATTATTGCAGCCGAAGCAGACTGATGGTACCCTAATTGACTCCGAGACCGCAAATTTACGACTTTTATGGTCCGCGGTCAGGTAGTCTCGCCCATCGACGATTTTACGGGCCCCGGCTGTAAAAGACAATAAAAGCCTCACAAAAGGCGCAAACTTTAATTTTTTTCATCTTTGCGACCTTGCCACGCGTTTGTTTATTTAAAATCTCATATTGCATTTTTGTATTTGACATCCAGAATTTTTTTATGATTTTTCTGTTTTCGAATCAAGTCTTCAATTTCAATAGATCCCGAGATAACAATAACTGGATTATCTCCAAAAGTTATTAATTTTTTTGGCTGATTGTTGTTGGACGCTATTGGGGAACCAAATATCTATCACCTACATTTTTTGCAGCGCCCCAGAATTTTTTTTGGCAGAGCTGTAGCATCCCAAAGTCGAGCTACCTCTGAAATTGGCCTTATACCCGCGTTTTTTTACATTCTGATAACAACTACAGCCGCAGTTGTCATCCGATCGACTTCAAAAAAATTTCATCATGGCCGCGACTAGATGTGCTTCGACGTTATCCCAGTTAAAAAAATTAGCGACTTTTTTTGGAGCCAGGATAGCAGAAATTCTCTAGGTGTCAATCATTTTCAAACCGATAGTAGTCGGGTATTTTCGACGATCTTGTATATATTGATATCCTTTTCATCTGATAATTTTCTCAGCAGATTTATTGAAAGGCATGAGGCCAAAAAGTCCTGATTTTTTTTGAAATTGCAGAAAATTGCAGATTAATTTGCTAGCTATTCATCAAAAACAATTAATGATTGAATTGTATTTTTTCTTTCAATTGAGAGTCTAAGAAGTTGTAAAATAATATTAAGAATTATCGTTTCTCATGTTGTAATCGAATCGAGGTGGGCGGAATGTTCAGTTTTGTTTGATTTATATTCAGTCGCTTCTTGGTTTTGAATTTTGGCGCGCCAGCGCCTCACGTTGGGCAGACTTCCGCGCATGCGCCGTATGGTCGGGCAGCCCTCCGCTGCTCTGATCGCCAGTTCTCGTCGATCGCTCGTCCGCTACACCTCGCTCCTTGTGAAGCCAAATGCACGGAGCAATAAATTACTAACTTTTTTTGATCACATTAAAATGTGTGTTGTGCCTCAAATATAATTACCACCGATTCCCGAATCAAACAGTAGGTCGTCGGGTCTTTTCTGATCATGATTGGCACTATTTCATGGAAAATTCTAAATCTGTCGCATATCATCTCTTATGCATGCTAGTTTGTGGTCATGTATAACTGAACAGATGCATAGTCTGGTCAAGTTCTGAGTGGGAATGGTATTGGTTGAGGATTAATTGAAGTAGTGTTGAGCAGTAGTACGATAACCTTGGGATTCCCAATTACTCTCGTAACACCCAGCACGTCTATAAATCTCCAGGAGAAGACATAATTGGAGCAGAAAACCACCACGAGAATGATTGCGTGCGTACCTCCAGATATCTACATGAGCTATGATTTTTCGTGCAGTTGAATTAAATTCAAACCTGTGAACTCGCTAATTTTCTTGCTGGTAAATTTCTCGAAGAGAAAGTCGAATTCGAGATCTGAAGAGGCTAGAGATATGAATTGACAATGTGTAATACTTAACTCGATCGCGCGAAATTCGAATCAATCGAAATGCTTGAATCGGCGAATGCGATCAATTTCAACTATGTTCAAGGCACCTCAATTTTGAGTGTCGCAACTTGAAGGATTTTGATGGAAGAATTCAAATCCATGAAAATGAGGTGGGATACTGAAAATTATGGACTCTATGCTGATGTTGGTGCGTAGAGTCCATAATTTTTCGTATCTCACCTCATTTTCATGTATTTGAATCTTTCCGTCAAAATCCTTCAAGTTGCGACACTCAAAATTGAGGTGCCTTGAAGGTACATAGTTAGATATCAGAAATATCTGATAATCTATCTATGTCACTAAATTCAGCAAACTGTGCTGGTTATATTTGATTGCATACGTCGATTTGAGCATTTTAATTGATATGGACCATCTCTTGTGCCGAAAGCATGTACCGGAGAAGATTACACAGGAGACAGAGAAAGCCCCCAAAATCATAGAATCATAAAATCTCGCGCTGAGAACTAACACGGTAGCTAGACCTCATTTGTATCTGTGAAGAGCCACTGAAATAGCAACTCACGACGTCAGATGCCTGGAAATTTGTCGTGATTTCTCTATAAAATTATGCAGCCTACTAAAAATTCCGGGCGGTGAGATACTAGTCAATTACAGAATCTTGGAGTAAGCCCATGAATCTGAAAACTCATAAGCTCTGATATGAGATACCTCTTGGAAAGAATTATTGCCAAAATTGAGAGGACTCTGGATCCATAATCTCACAGCTTCCCAAGCTGGTGAATTGAATACAAAGAGAATACATCCCCACAACTCGGAGAGAATCCAAACATGCAAATCAACGCATTTTACGACTGAAAGAGTTTTTCAAAGGAAGAAGCCGATTTCGCAAGCCCTGAAAAGCCTCAAGTAAGTTTTTGTGCTGAAAACTCCGACAAGAATGAAAGCTTATCCCAAAAAATTTTCTTTCGGAAATCTGAAAATTTTGTCAAACTTCTGTCTATTCCATTGATATTTTGAATAACAAATGATCACCATTCAATGTTGCGCTACAGAGATGAGAATGTGAGACTTTAGATATTGTTCTATTTCCACCTAATTATACCATTAAATCAGTTTCTGGGAGTCAAAAAAGGGTCCATGATTGCAAAGATTGCATAATACTAAGTATTGAATTGCACCTCAGTGTAGTCACCTAGTATACCTTATTAAATTCGAAAATCAAACTTCAGCCCAATTAGCATTTGAATATGTTGGGCAATTTTTAGTTCCCCACATTAACGGCCCGGCTACAAAATGTGATGGTGAATACACTGGTCCACAAAATTTCTGATCTGAAGCGTCCACCATACGTGAACGTAGTTTCCCTGTGTGAATTCCGGCTTAGAACCCAAATCCGTAGCCAGTTTTGCGTCACTACGTCAGGATTCTTTGAATCCCAAAAAACTGTTATCCTGCAAATAGCAATCTGATAGCTTATCGCTGAGCTTGTGAATTGAGTGCTCTGGTGGCGTGATCTTCTAGCGCGCAAGAAGCGTATCAGGACAAATATTTCTCACGCTTTGCACGATAGCTGCGGTTTTGAAGGGCTAGGATGCATTTGGAAAGAAAGACAAACTGATTTCTCGAGTTGCTATCAGCAAAATCAGACTGACTACGTATTGAATCTCAAAATGCTCACAGAATAAAGCTGAAACATCATTTCGAATTTGGAAGGGCGCTTTTTTCTCTTTCTTATACATATGTTATAGGCAATGTCGACAATGCCTAAGCCAGCCGGGCATTTTCGATATATATGAACAAAAATGCGCTCTTGTGAGCTTGAAAAAGATGTTTCTGGTCAATTTCAACAGCATTGACAGATTTTTCGCAAAATTAGTCAATTTTTGCTGATGGCAGCTCGAAAGGTCAACTTGTCTGTCGTTTCGAACGCATCCTAGATCTTCTAAATCACTGTCATCGTATTCAGCAGGTCATGATGAGCGGGAAAACATAGTTTTGATACGCCTCTTGTCGACCTTAAGAATAAGCCACCACATGTTTCAATTTACAAAATCAGCAAGATACATTAAAACGAGCATTAAAATTGCTGTCTTTAGGTTACTTAATATTCGCGACTGGAAAAATCGTGACGCGTAGGTATGAACCTGAGGCTACATTCTGCTTCTACGTCGGAAAGTACACTAGAAAATCAAATTCCAGTGAGAAAGGAATCCCAGACCCAAAATTTTGTTGTCCAGTATAATATGTATCATTCTTTATGTGATATAACGTTGATATAGAAGCTTACGGTGGATGTGTCTTAATTTCAAGTCTATTGAAAAATCACCCAAACCCTGAGACTCTGATTACTGTGGATGGATTCTGAAATCTACGCAAGAACTAGATAGCAGGTGACCGTAACGTGGATAGTATCCAGCAATCGAGTCAATTCGAGAGCTCGGACTCCTCCCTCAGGCATCAAGTATCAATTTGTTAAAATTTCAGCGCCTGTGTTTAGCTTGTAACTTTATTACCTTACGCAGGGATGAACCCGAATTTTGTTTCTGAATTTCATTTCATTCAATTTCTAGTGATTCGCGCCAAAGTTCATCAAAGATGTGAGAGGTAAGTGATTTAACAGATGTCACCTCCCAGTCAGATTTGATTCATACGTTTTTCAAAACAGAATTGCCGAAATCCCGTGTCTCAATACATGAATATCTTCTTCTAACAGGGTCTTACGAGAATTTGGGTCACCTGAAGTATGTTTTCTCGGTATAATGCATCGATTGGTCAACGCTTAGGTTGCTGATCTGTCTCATATATCAGCCTATGACCGTGCATAATCCTCGTGACCTATCGGGTGTTTCTATGAATGAAATAGCCTCTTTGGTGATACTCTTTTTCGTAGGAGAAATGCGGACAGTCTGAAGGTTAAGGGGATGGCGTATACCGGCCGAAATTCGTCTGCTAAATTACCCCAAAATCGTATTTAAAGAACTACGGCTCTAAAATCCATCGAATCGATTCCAAATTTTCCACAGAGTTAGAAGATTCTCGTGGAAATGGTGGAAAGTCAGTGATTTCCTTGGAAAAGATCTGTGTCAGTCAAAAACTGTCTCGAATGTCGAAACTCTTTGAGGTTAGGCTACTATTATACTCAGAGTGTAGGATTCCTGTGAGCTGGATTACCCCACGAGGGACTTTCCACCAATCCTACGGGGATCTTCTAACTCTGTGAAAAATTTGGGATTGATTCGATAAGTTTTGGAGCCGTAGTTCTATAAATACGAGTTTGGGGTAATGCGAGTAAGATTCTGTATCGCGAAGTTGAGAAATGCATTTTATAAGTTGGCAGCATTGACGTGGTCTCTTGTTTTGATGTCGGCTGCTAGCAGACGTTCGCAAAGCGCGTGCTGTTGTGTGCTGTTGCTCGCATGCTTGCTTCTTTCGGTATACCACAAATCCTCGTAGTCGGCGTTTTGCGAGGAAATCGTGGCTTCCTGGTGGAGATGAGAGTGTCCGGGTCGTGTGAAAGTGTGACAGCTATGAGTGTTTTGTGCTGTGCTGAGTGTGCTACTGCACAATCGCAAATGCTCGCATCCTGCGGGTGGGGTAGGATGCACCTGGGCTACTACCTCCTTTGACACGGCTTTGTTATCCTCTGAAATAACAAAAATTTGGTCCTAGACCATAGAAAAATTGTCATGACGGAGGAGTGCGATATCTTTTGGGAGCTAGTGAGACCAAGAGAAAGCTGCTGTTTGTGTATTTGTAGCGTGAGTGATGGTTTATTACATCATGTTTTTTCCATCTTAGTGCATGCATTTGCGGTTGCCAGTTCTTAGATATCCCCCCAAATATTCATTGAGAGAAGTTTTGGAGGAGTTTTTGGATTCAAAATGATGTGATAAATATGGAATATTGTATGCAAGTGGAATGAAGTAGAATAGTTGTCTAGAAGTTATTTTAGTTGACTTGCTGAATATCGTGGTTCAGAATCCGCACGTAGCATCAACCTCGAACATTGCCTCTGACCTTGTTATTGGTCTCTAGTTGTTCAATCATCACCCCTGAGTCACCTAGATCTCTTAGAGAACTCCATTTCCCATTTTTACAGCTCCCAAGATGCATGATTAGCATGTACTCATGGCGAGGAATCATGGAGTTGGATTTTTAATTGTGATCAGCAGTTCCTTAGACTTTCAGAAATAAGCTGAATTATCTTTTATATTGTAATGATATAATGGATAGGAAACTATTTTGCTTGCTTTCTCATAACCAGACAATTGCAGCGACATGTTATATATTGTTGAAAAAGACCATGGGTCAATTGAATATCTGTCACCTCAATTTCTCAGATTCTTGATGACGCAAGACTATACTTATTGTTAGTTTCAATTCCAAATTCTCGAACCAGACAAGATAATTCAAGTTCATGAGACAAAAACTAACAGCCCTCTAGAAGCTGTTCTATAGAATAATTGGTTTCTTCTCAATAATTGTTTATGTGAGTACTTGGTGTGCAAACTCGGATATCTTTTCATGCATGTAAATTTGGATGCTTTTTAATGAATGTACGTGTTATTAAATAAGACAACTCAATTCATGTTGATGAACATGAACGCAGATGACTATTTACATGGAAGGATCAACCTACTGTCCGAGGAATAATCTATTTCCTCTTAATAATGATTCATGTGAGTACTTGGTGTGCGTACTTGGATATCTTTTTATGCATGTAAAATTGAATGCTTTTTGATGAATGTCAGTGTTACCAAATAAGACAATTCAATTCATGTTGATAAACATGAATGCAGATGACTATCTATATGGGAGGATCAACCTGCTGTCCGAGGAATAATCTATTTCCTCTCAATAATGGCTCATGTGAGTACTTGGTGTGCGAACTTAGATTTTTTTTATGCATGTGAATTTGCATGCCTTTATGTGTATTTTCCAATGTGTGAATTGCATTGACGCCGATGAATACAAATGGAGATGACAATCTATTTGGGAGGATGAACCTGGTATCCGATGAAGCTGTGGATGCATCCTTGCTTCTGGGCATGAATTTTGGAATTGGCGAATGTTGAATCTCTAAAGGGATCTGTTTGGGTGAATCAACCTGCTACCCGATGAAGCTGTGGAAGCATCCTTGTTTCTGGACATGGATTTTGGAATTGACGGATGGTACAACCAAGGAGGATCTGTTTGGGAGAATCAACCTGCTTCCCAAGCGAGCTCTGGATCCATTCATGTTTCTGAACATGAATTTTGGAATTGACGGATGGTGAATCTCTAAAAGGATCTGTTTGGGAGAACCAACCTGCTTCCCAAGGAAACTCTGGATCTATCTTTGTTTCTGAACATGAATTTAGGAATTGACAGACGGTGAATCTCAAGGAGGATCTGTTTGGGTCAATCAACTCGCTTTCCAAGGAAGCGCTGGATTCACTCTTGTTTCTGAACATAAATTTTGGAACTCATGGCAAAAAAATTTTTTTGCATCGATGGCAAATTTCAATAGATGGATCTTCTGCTTTTGATGAGGAATTTTAAATCACTGATTAGGAATCCCATTTTCGTTGAAAAATAAGTATACCCTTTTCGTTTACATAAATCTTTGAATTCATCTCGTTTTGGGGAAAATGCTGTCTTATTTCCAAATCATCCACGTTTGTGAGCGTGGATATATAGGATACAGGGGTATAAATGGTGGATCCAATATGGTTTGACGAAATCTGGAATATTTTTGAATCGTTCGAGCTAGTATCCAAGTCGTCTACTCGCGCGCTAGAAAATCCGAGAGAAAATCAGTGCTGCCAACAACAAAAAACTACATTTGAGAAGCTCATTCTACGTGTCGCCATCTACACTTAGAATGAGCTACTAGTATGAGCCCGCCTGATAACCCAAGAGAGTACTACATCCCCTTGATACTGAAATTTTATTTTTATTCTACGGATCTCTAATTCCTGAAAATATCAAGATTTTCACAAAAAACTCAAATAAAAACTCAAAATATTCTATATGTATGAGTAGTTCCGCGGAAACTTTGATATTTGAGAGTCGAAAATGTGCCTGTCCCAAATTTTATTTACCAGAGCTCTAAGATGTATTTTCCAACTTTTCGAAACACATAAAGTAACAATTAACTCTCACACGAATGAAAATTTTTCCACTCCTCGGTACCATGGGAATAACCCAGATAATACGATAGCGGGCACAGAACCTGAAATTTTGAGGCACGGAACCTGACATTTGGCACTATAATTGATCCCGCAACCAAACGGTTTGAGCTGTGGTCTTGAGGTTTTAGGGTTCCCATTTGGCCACCAAATACTTGGAAAAAAGCTTACTAGGACCTTCGTAGTCTCGCGTTTGAAGGTTGCACTAGCGGGCCACAGAAATGACCAGAATATTTAGGAAAAGTAGATTTTCGCGAAAAAGTACTAGTCAAAGGGTTGGAAGTCAATTTTTTTCGATTCTTTGGGTCCGGAACAGTTGCGCTCTACTATTTACTTCAAGAAACAATTAGCAGGAAAACGCCTGAGATGAGAAAAATTCTTTTTTATCGAGGAAAAATAAATGAGTAAAATTCTAGTCGAAATTGGGTGACAAAATGTACGTGCTCGCCATGCACACAAAGAGTGGTTTTTGTACTCTTAAGGCAATAGGATTTGGTGCTCAATACCATCAAACTTTATGAGTTTGGCTGCCCGAATCCCATGCAAGCAGCCCCACCGCGACACTTCGCAATCGTAAATGCCGATAAAAACGCGACAGGGTACGGGTCTGACATTTTAAACCCTTTTTCGATGATAATTTTTTGGGTGACCCTGGAACGAAAAACTAACGATTGCGCCATAAGGAGAACCAGAAAATACGTCGAAAATTGCCCGTACAATTTTTTCCCTAAGCTAAGAAGGGTTCGTACAAGCGGACACACATTATTTCAATTTTTTACAAAACTACTCATACATGAATATATTAGGTAAACAGGCCCGTGGATCTTCTTCAATAAATACTAAACACTAAAAACAAAATTCTCTGAAAATATTCTTGTTGGTATTCATTTTCCCCCGTATCTTTCTCTACAACTCATTCATCTCACTTTCAGACATACTTTGACGACATTTTGAGTCGATCGGATGAGACCAATTTTTTTTGAAATTTGTTGAACATCATTCAAATGAAGTTTTTTTCGAAGAAAGAAATTTTCACAAGAATCTTCATTTCGATCATATTCAAACTGACTGTACCAACTTCCGCGTCAACCAAACCATAAATATTGCTGATGACACTCAATTTTAGTTCCCGAAAATGCCTCTTGAAGCTTTCTTGAGAAAATTTATCAAAATATAGGAAATCATTTGAGATTAGAATGATGATGAATGTGAAATTCACCATAATCGCCATCATATGACACTGTAAGGAAGCAATCTGCTCATCACTTTTATCAGCAGCTTATTTTCTTCGAATACTGAACCAGCATCATAACAAATGATATTCATTAATGTCTTCTCAACTTTCTGCTTTTTATTGAAGCCTCTAATTTCATTAGATCTTGAAATATTTTTTCGTGGAAGAACTGAACTATCTTCAAAAGTTATCAATCATTCTTCGTTCAACGAAGACCCTCTCTACCATATCGAACTTTTACAGAATGTTAAAGTAGTTTTTGTATAGCTATACAGCATCTGGAACTTTGGCTACCTCTGGAACAGGCCGTACAAATACTCTTTGTTCTATCCTGATAGCAGCAACTTTCGTAATTATCATTCGATCAACTCTGAAAAAAATCTCTTCAAAGTCGCAACTGTGTGCCCCTTATCTCATCCCAGTCAGGAAGATTACAGTTTTATTCTAGAGTCAGGGTAGCGAAAATTCGAGAAAATTCTTCACGTGACAGTTTTTCAAACTGATAGTGAGTGTGGTAGCTGAAACTATTTCTTGCATTTAATGTAAATCATCCTTGAGATTCAGTGTCTCACAGGATAGAGCAAGTTGGGTACACCATCTTGTAAACTTCTTAAAATCACTGTTTCAAAGATCTGAGATAGCTCGACCTTGGTTGTTTAAAATGAGTCGTGTCTTCATCAGTATTCTACTCATATTTCGGAGGTCTTGAAAAATAAACATCGAAACTAACTTATAAATATTTGAAACCGTGAAGTAGGCCTAAATTACCAATGAAAAAGTTCAAGGGGAGTCAAGTTGGGTACAACCTTACATCAGGTTTCCAAAGGATGAATGATTATTACAGATAAGGACTAACATTTTCAATAAGACTGTGTCCCCCTTTCTGTGCGCACTTGTTCTACCAACTCCTATAGCTGGATCATTTAATGATGATTGATACAAAAATTTTGAAATTGACCGAATAAATTTTCAAGATTTGTGTCTGGATTCATTCGGAGATATTCCGAAATTGGACTGTGCCGCTATTTTAAACTATAAAATATCAGACATCATCTTAAACCATGAATTCAGGGGAGAATAAAATAGTAGAGTGTGTCAGAAAGGGCCGAACTTTTCTTTGTATAAAAAATTGTGGGACTCTTTTAAGTCACCTTGTATGGCTGAAGATTAATTTTTTTGCACTTGAGATCTCGTTGTTAGCTTCGGAGAAACGAATTTCATCTTCAAATCAATTTTGCCGCTCGGAATAGTCATTCGAACAGAAATATAGCAATGCAATCATGCATATGAATAGCGAAATTTCTGGTAATTCAAGAATGCACCACCTGGCAAGCTGATACGCATATCCGCATACTCTGGGGACAAGTAAGCTACTAAAAGACTTTGGTGAAATGCTCCCTCAAACCAATATCTGCTCAAGAATGCTCTGCAGAATATGATTAATGAATGGAGAATTTTACAGCTTGCCATATTGTAAATTGATGAAAAAAATGATGGAAACAGATCCTTGAATTGTCAGGTACACCGATCAAAGATTGAGAGTTCATGTTCGTTGATAGAATATAAATATGAAATTAATATAAAATGTATACTATATCTCACAGAAATCTCATTAGAGACAGGGATCAATCGGGTGAAAATTGCTCAATTCGCATTTGGTTTCCAGTTGGAGGATAGTGAAGATACCTTAAAATTTCAAGCCGATCGTCGAAACCATCGGATACCCGCCGATTGACCTAGTGGAGAAAAATTCGAAAATTGTGAAATCCAAAATCTGTTGCATGTTGTGGGTGTATCGCATGGGGGTACTATACGATGAGTTTCTTTGAGTAGCGCGAGAAATGACAGCTCCTTTGGCCATGCAAATTAGTAAAATGGCAAAAATGATATGAAAATAGAAATTTCATGAAGAAAATCTGCATTGTTGAAAGGCAATCCATTTACGAAAGAAAAATAATATGTCGCTGTATCATTGAGATAAAGATAACTAATCGGAGCGAAATGGAAAAGGATGAATGCGTTTCAACTCGGCGTGGTGGAAATTTTAGGTTGAACTATGAAGTAAGCATTGAGTGCCTCCGAAATACATTCGTGAAAAATGTTTCAGCTGCCCGCTATTACAAGCGCGTTTGGAGCAAAATGCGTGCTATACCTTCCAAAATGGGTGGATCATCTATGGTCTCACTGAATTCACGATCACTCCAAATTACATCATTGTAGAAAGATTTTGAAAGTAGAACACCTTAAGGATCACAAAAAAGTCTATCGATACATGAGTTACATATATTTCTAGAGTGTTTCTCAAGTGGCCGTGATCGATGTTGGGAATCTGAAGAAAATTTTCTTCAGTGGATCACCTACAATTTTGACGGGAGCGACCAGATCACAAAAATCCTCACGGAATCATGTAGATGGTTCAAAGACCTACAATTTCCCCTCCTTGAAATTTCCTCTACGATCTTCTTCGTCCCAGTAATAAGCTTATGGAGAAAACTCTGGGAAACATGGGGTGCTTATGGAGATCCCGAGGCTGGTACCTGTTTCGTTTCATCTCGCTCTATTCTAGTGCAAAAATTCATCAAAAAAATACCACGCCACATTGTTTGACGTGCAATGATCTCATTTTTTAGAATATTTCACCAGTTTTTTCTCAGATTTGAGGTGAAAATGACATCTCAAGTTTTCTTGTAAGTATTGATTCATATCATGTTTATATCCCTGAAGGTCACATTTGATCCAAAGTCTGATGAAATATTCTGAAAGATGAGATCATTGCACGTCAAAATCATGTGGCGTGATATTTTTTCGATGAATTTTCGCACTAGAATAGAGCAAGACGAAACGAAACAGGTGCCAGCCTCGGGATCCCCAGAAGCACCCCATGTTATACAGAGTTTTCTCTCCAAACTCGTTACTCGGACGGGAAAGATCGTAAAGGAAACTTTGAAAAGAAGAAATTGTAGGTTCTGAAACGATCTCCAAAATCCCGTAAAAATTTTTGTGATCTAATTACTCCTATCAAAGTTGTAGGTGATCCACTAAAAAAAATTTTTTTTTAGATTTCCAATTTCGATCACGGCCACGTAAGAAGCACTCTAAAAATATTCGTAACTTATGTATCGATAGACTTTTTTGTGATCCATGAGGTGCTTTTTTCAAAATCTTCCTACGGTGAAGTAACTTGGAGTAGTCATGGATTTAGTGAGACCATACATGATTCACTAATTTTTGGAAGGTACTGTATGAATACAACCTCTGTGGACCTGGCTCGTCAAATTTAAGTAACATATTGCTAACAGTAGAGCCATGAGTGCTTACAATACTTGTCGAAGTCGAACATGGTGTAATTGTACTATCGAAAGGATCATCATCATAACAGTCCTGTCTAGCAATCATTCACTCATATCCCCTTTATATTGTATGTGTGTAATACGACAAGGATGAATCATGCCCATTCCCCAACGAGTTAGCCTGCTATAGCAGACGAACGTCTTTAGAGGCTGGAAGAACGAGGACTAGCTCTAAAGCTTTATTTTGACCACATCAAAGCAAATGTTGAAACTTTCGAGTAGATGCGTGGGAGTATAGAAAAACAACACTCGATTTTTGAAAATATTTGCTGCAGGTGTCGTCTGCTTTGTCTATATCTTTGGCTCTTCGACTCCGCACTTCGATCCCCGCATGTTTGCGCTTAAGTATACCTTATACATTCATATACGGAGGCATTATGCGACGTTTTCCGGCATCACCGCGCAATCGTCTCCTGAATTTGACGAGCCACGTCGGCCAAAATATAGGGGTATTATACATTCGCTCTATACCATGCATCGTTTTGATTGAAATGGAGGAGGGGATCAAACTGGCTGATACCGCGAATTGTATATATTCATTAGACAGCCTCAATGAAGTGTTGCTTACCTTGTGAATAAAAGTAGGGATTCTCAATCTGTGGTGTAAAAAGCCGTTACTTTCTAAAAAATTTCAGGCATCGCCAATAACACTGCTCCAATAATAATGAATTAGTGTCCACTCGGTGGAAATATCAGCCGGCGTCGAAACAGAAGCCGTCAGAGTTGGATCCTCGATTGTTTTTTTGGTCGTTTGAAACGTAATGCTCTGAAGAGCCAAGTTGAATGAGCGCCTCGATGAGCGCAACAGTAGAAACTACATACTTTCCTCCTCATAAAGTATGCAGTATTATAATTTGAATAGGATAGGAATCATTTTCAGCAATTCGTCCGAGCTTCATTCAAAAAATTATATCTCGCATCCCAAGCAGCGAGTGCTTTGGAAAATGCGAATGATACCGCGGTAAAACTGTGTGGCGAGGCTTCCACCTTGGCCATGGATTAATTCAACTGTATTCATCTTACACAAAATTGCTATCCGAAACCCTGTGTATTTTTTACAGGACTTGGATGATTGGACATGATCGAATCTGTTTCGATTAAGATAAACCGCGTTTTCGATCAACAGAGATGAAACTCACGATTTTCGAGACGATTTCAAATGGAAATAATGACGAGCAGAGGCACTCATACTCTTTTCGAAGAGAATCAATTCAAATGTGAATATAAATGCTAAGTGTCCGACACAGATCAATATTTGATTAATTAAATATAGACTCATTTTTTGTCATCAAGCCGTATAAATACATTGGATTTGTTGCTCTACTTATTTGCCAACAAATGATTCTGTTCCTGACGGTCATCCCAAAATCCATCCGATCTCTCGAATCACGAGTTCATTTCCACGAGATGGGAAAATGATTTCTTGTTAATCACATTTCAAATTGAAATAAGAATTGTTCTTCTCTCCAGTTCTTATGCTTGGTACACGAGTGATATACGTTTCATATCCTTGTTAAATTGATACCGCATCCACATGAATTTATTTGTGAGACTGAACGTAGAACTTCTGTCACTTTTCATATTTTTCTTCGCGAGGAAGAATTATCGGAATACTAATATCAGATATCCCACTTGAATAACCACGTGGACTCAATCATAACAACAACATAACCCATCTAATGCATGCAAACGAAGGTTTCTCGACGCGCGTCGACTGCTTCGCGAGTTTTCGACGCGGGGTGAGATAATGTATGCTCTGAAGTTAACTTTTTTGCACAGTGACAGGGTCGTCGTCGAACGCTGACGTCAATAGCTTTTTTGAAGATCGTGGCGCCATCTTGCGGTCAAATTGGATCACTGTAAATGTAAAATCCAACAAACAACGAAGAACGAAGAAAGATGAATACCCACGTACGTATTATTTTTCTGCAAACTTTCTAAACGTTTCATCGAGGTTGGATGCAGAATTGAGTGGCTTTTTGCAGGAAAAACTTGAGCAATGCTCAAAATTATTTCCGCAAGAAAGCTTACTCAATTTTGCACCAATCTCGATGAAACTTTTTTTCAAAGAACCGAGACGAATGCCTCCATGAAGCCTATTTTATGTACGTCAGCAACTTTTATAACGGAATTATTTAACTTCGTCGATTTTGCAACAAATTCTGTTTCGAGTTCTATAAAGAGTATTGATTCTCACAATGTTCTACGATAGTTGAGAGAATAAACAAAAATTATTGTCGAACTTATACATTTAATCACCAAATTTCTCTCAGTGTATCAAATAAGTATGAATATACTTATTTGATATGCTTGATATGCTCACCTTATATGAGAAGTTCTACAGAAGTTTTGACATTAGGCGTACTGCACGCTATCTCTGAACCTTCAGAAGATTATCAAGTTGTCGGAGTTGATTTGGATAGGTCCCAGGGCCTCGGAATGTGTACTCTATTCGCTGTTCTGTCAAAAGAATCTGGCTACCCACAGCACGGCCCGCAACCCTCATTTCTTAGGTATCTCTTAGCGTACTCGCGCCGTTTTTTGATTTCTTCAGCCTGCTGCAAAAATAACATTGCTCGAAAAATTCTGCCAAGATCCAGTGACATTTAGGGCATCCTATAAATAGAGAAAAGCTTGTTTTCAGACGCGTGCCTCCAACGCGGCATTCATAAACAAACGTCGAAGTCGCGTAACCGGGTTTTCACAAAAAATTCAGATTCCCCGCACTTGGCTTATAAAAAAAATAACATTCGCGATAGTTACATGATCAAAACGGATTTCAATAGCTTGGAACAACACAAATAATATCCCGCTTGGTTTGGGTGCGTGCGACCAACTGCGTTGAAATGATAACATCAATAAGACGGGGCAGTTCATGCGCCCACTCGACTGAAGAAGGTCAAATTTCCACGGCACAAGAGAAAGAAGGGGGGTACGTTCCTGGGATGTTTTGCCCATTTTTCTCCACCCTTTTTTGAACAATATCTCATAGGCCGAGTCTACATAAGAGCGCGAGCGGGGTCCAAGAGCGCTCTCGCGAGGTGCATTCGCTCTCGCCGCTCAACAGCGCAGGTTTTTTTATATGATAAAATTTGTGCGAAGACTGACGGGGTAGTCTTGCACTACAGAAACACAATTCTAACATTAAAGCAATGAATTATCACGGGGGAGGGGGCCTCAATCCCGAAACTCAAGAAGCCCCCAAAACCGCAAACACTCGGAGAGTGGGCCTGAGAAAATTATTCCCAAAATCTAAGGAAGTAACCAAACTATTGCAAACATCCGGATGCTTCTATCGATAAACCAGCCGGGAACCAGAATGCGACCAGAAGTGAATCCCAAAACTCACTAAGATAATCAAACTTGCTAATACTCGAATAATAGAACCGAAAATAGTGTCCGTGAGAGGAATCAATCTCAAAACCCAGAATAACAAATAAACCTGCGATAAAACCTGGATGTTAATGACAAAATTTTCTGACTGCAAGAAGAATCGATCGCAACACCCCGAAAGAAAATTAATGGACTCAAAATTCTATCGGGGCAGTAATCGATCCTCGAATCTGACATAAGCTCTCAACAGAAATTTCAGGCCGAGCATTCGCATGTTTGCGGTTTTAGAGGCTTCTTGAGTTGCGGGATTGATACCCCCTCCCCCCCCCCCCGTGATGATTCCTAGCTTTGATGTTAGAACTATGATCCTATGGTGCGAGGCAATCCCTTCAGTCTTCGCACACTAATTTGAAACATGATTGAACCTTCGTTGCAGAGTGGCGAGAGCGCTCTCGGTGCGCGTTCGCTCTCTTATGTAGACTCGGCCATAGTTCCCATGTCCTGATATGGAATGTTATTTGAGTGAGAAGCATTACAAAAATTTTATCGATGGGGTTGATGTGATCGAGCCCGTCTTAGCACTTCTATGAGGTTGCAATCGTTCATATCATCTTGGAAACAGATAAATCACACCAGAAACCTACTTTTTTACCTTCAAATGCCTCCATAGACTTGATTCAAGAAATTTTCAATTAAAGAATTACGGACCAGGCGACAGACCTCGAGCAGCAGGAATTCGAGAGCTCGCGCTTGTCGTACAGGCTCATCGAACATAGACACAGCTTTACGCTGTAGATGTGTATATTTGTGCTAATTGGTAAACATTGTATGGAATTTTGGAGGTCTGTGTAAGCAAGAAGAGGAGGTTTGTAGATATCCGCGCAACTAGTTGTTTCCTGATTCTAAGCTCTGCTATCAATATCGGTTTCGGGCATTTAACGACAATTCTGTGCGAATCGAGTATTAGAATCCACTTTGAAAGGATTCTAAGTTAGATACATAAAAATAGCTCATATGGTGCTGGACCGTCGATTGTGATAGGATATCAAATATTATCAATTCATGGAGAATAGGGAAAACAATGCTCGAGTTAAGAGAGAAAAATCGAGACTTAAACGAGAGAAGCAATTGGAGGAGGAAAAACTCGAAAAAGAAAGGCTGAGAGATTTCCATCAATCTAAGAGGAGTTTGGCTGGAAGGTAGGTGTATGATGCTTTGAATTCAAAGCTTCGAGGGGGAGGGAATTGTAGAACGTACCTTTCATATTGAAAAAGGAAATATTTTCATCTATCCTTCTCTTTCATCTGACGAGACAAAATACGGAGCTCTACCTCGTGATTATCCCTACTCTCGCCATCAGCACCACCCTTATACGGAGCAAAACACGTCAACTGTCCTGGGTTTTTTTTGGAGGTTAAAACATGTAGTTTTGTGCCATCTGTAGAGACCGTAGATCCCATGTACGAAAGAATCGATGACATCATTTCCGACGTATTTTTGCCTCAGCTTTCCAATGACCGGTTTTTTTTCGTTTTTGTGCCACCATAACCTTAAAAATTAGCAATCAAGTTTTGAAATGACATTAACTCAAAATTACCCCTCTTTTCAGCTCTTTTGACAATCCCTATCGGAAGATCAGGAAGTTTTACTTCGAAATAGCTCTCGAAAGAAGAGGAGTTTTTCGATTTCCACTAGGAGTAAAGCAACGATGCAAGTACGAGTGGTCATTCACGTGCTGTTTACGTTTCGCGGTTGTTCTAGTTTCAACTTGACGCAGGGAAATAATCAATCGAGGTATCTTCGACGTATTTTTACCTCATCTTTCCGATGGAGAGTTCCGTTTATACATTTTGATTTAACATAACCTCGAAAAACGGGAATCATGCATCTAAAGAATCTTAACTCAATTCAACCTACTTTTTTGTCCTTTTGATGACAATATTCGGGGAATTAATTCATGTTTATGATGGAATAGTGTTTTGTAATTGGTTTTCTGGCTATTCTCATGGAAAATGATATTATGAAATAGAGAAGCATTCCTAATGTCACGCGTACGCCGAGGACTCAGTTATTCACTGCTTCGTACCTCGTAGAAGCAGGAATCTAGTCATTCAGACTCTATTTCATCACTAGAGATTCTGAATTACATAAAGGATCATCAATTACATTGAGAATTGTCCATTCTCCCGAATCAGGCTATCGAGAAGACGAAAAAATAGGTTAGTTTGAGTTCGAACATTTTCGACTTATAATTCCCTTCTTTTGAGGTTATGTTGAATCGAATTAGAAAAAACGGAGCTTTCCATCGGAAAGATGAGTCAAAAATACGTCGAAGATGCCTCGATTGATAATTTCCCTGCATCAAGTTGAAACTAGAACAATCGCGAAACGTAAACAGCACGTGAATGACCACTCGTACTTTCATCGTTGCTTTACTCCTAGTGAAAATCTAAGAGCCCCCACTCCTTTCTAATTCGATGTAAAATTTCATGATCTTCCTATTGGAGATGTCAAAATAGCCGAAGAAAGGGGTCATTTTGAGTTATTGCCATTTCAAAACTCGATTACTAATTTTTGAGGTTATGGTGGCACAAAACCGAAGAACAAACCCCGCCACCGGAAAGCTGAGGCAAAAATACGTCGGAGATGATGTTATTGATTTTTTTCTACGTGGGGTCTACGGCCTCCACAGATAGCTCAAAACTACACGTTCTACCCTCCAAAAAGCAACCCAGGACAGTTGACGTTTTTTGCCCCAAATCCTCGATCGAAAAACACTCTGGGACCTTAGTATTTGAATATATATTATCACGATCCCGATTCATAGAAAAACGCGTTGGAATGATTCTAATTCCCAGAGATATTTTCCATGAATACTCCTTGTGGTGTAAGAACGAGCTGGTGAGAGGTAAAAAATCGTTGATTTTCAGTCAAAATCACTCAAAAATCTGACCGATAACCACATCTAGCAGTGCGTGAATGATCCGATGGGTTTACATTCGACTGGGAGTATCTAAAAATCTTTTGGACGTCTGAGAACGTTTTTGGTTGGTACAAAAATGACATTCTCCCAAATCAGTGGGCACACACTTTCCCACTCATTTTTGAGGTTATAGTTACCACTGAAATTGTTTCCCGAAGCGTGCCATGAAAAACAAAATTTCATTTTGCAGTAGCCCAAATGTCAAAAGTCCTGTAGAATCTCTCATATACAGTTGAGTAATTTTGGATCAAGCTGGATTAGAACATTACAAGGAAGACTCTGAAGGGAATATAGGAAATTTTTACTTGTCGGTACATTTTTAAGCCTCCTCCTCCTTACTCCCTTCTGCGAGCTCTGGGACCCGGAAGAAGCCCACTCCAGGCCCAAAAATCTGACCACCGGTAAGAGTCCTCGTCCTTTTTGGTTCTCAAAATCTCGGCGCATAGGTAGGCTCGAAAACATCTCTGCTTTGAAAGGAAGATATTCGAGGGGGCTATCATATACTCATTGCAGGGATGAAACCTAATAAAACTAAATTCATTAAATCAATGCTCACGTTGAGTCATTACACTTCAAGAAAAATTTCATACCGTGTAGAGAATTGTTGGTGTACAGTTCTTTTCTACACCGTGTAGAGTAGTTTGGTGTAAAGTACTTCTGGTGTCGAGTTCGGAAATCTGGTGTAGAGAACTTTTCGTGTACAGAACTTATGGTGTTGAGTTCGGAAATCGTGTGTAGAGTACTTATAGTGTTGAGTACAATCGGTGTAGAGAACTTCTCGTGTACTGTGTAAAGTAATTTTCGTGTCGAGATCAGAGGGAGCGATACCACGATACCATACGATACTCATTAAGAATTTTCACCAGGAATCCGTCGTTCAGCCAATGGATCAAGGAATCATCAAGAATTTGAAACATTTCTGTAGACGGTTACTGGTTGAACAACTCTCTGTTGATGATGCTGACAAAAAGAAGAAAATCGATCTTCTAGATGCGTCTAGGGTGTGTTTCAATGCTAGGGAGGAAGTTCAATCGAACACAATAGCTAATTGCTTCAAGAAGACGGGATTCGCCATCAGTTCAGGTGTTGCAACTGATGCTGATGACGTGGATCCTGCTGCACTCTACCAAGGCCCCTATCATAATTCATCAATATGGAAGATGACCCAATTGGTGATGAAGAATTGACTGATGCCGAGATTGTGGATGAAGTTTTGCGACCTGATAAAGAACAATCAGACGAGGAGGATACTGAAGAAGAACCCATCCCCGCGGCTCGTCAACGTATGGAGTGGATCGCTAACTTCAGGAAGTTTGTTGAAGGACAATCAGACGTCAGCGAAGAGATGCAACGTGCTTTACACATGTGCACATCTTTCGCGGCAGAAAGAAGAGAATGATCCAAGAAGCAGCTTGAAATCACCAGCTTTTCCATACGAGAAATTAGAAGAGAGCAATCAGCCCTTCTCTGGGCCAAAACCAGTTTCAAACGTTGGCTTGACTTCGTCTCTCCAAAATGTACCCTATACTATCCTGCCTATAATAAACGAATATATAATACGAAATATTGCTAGATAATGGATGAATATTTGGTCTTATGAATACTATGTACAGAGATTCAGTGATTTGTCGGTAGGACGCGTGATACGCAACCTATCTGGAGAAAGGGGTGGGGGAGACGTCGCGATTTCATGGTAGACTCCGTATAACGAAAACTCATTATTAAGAAGAGAAGGCATGGTCCCGTCGACTTCGTCATTGTAGTAGAGACCTCAAAGAGTAGAATCAGAGCACAAGAGTCATTCCTCAGGAGATAGGAACCGGGTACCGAGCTGACCATCCATTGAAACACGGTCAATCCCAGACGAGAGCCAGCCCCATTACCCAATATATACATATATGGGTCAGATCAATATATTTCGGCAAATCCGGGCGCACGACCTCCACGGATCTTTCCGCCAATTTTCTACATGGGAGTAGGCACCAGAAATAGTACTTTCCCAGAGTTTCAGGCCCCAGTAAAATTTTTTACGCCCGCTAGAAATCCTTGAAGTTTTGAAAAAGGCCTTCTTTAGCATTTTTTGAAAAAATCGCCAGATCGACTAGGAACATCGTAGTGGAGCCTGCGAGGTCGCATTTGCTCTGTTCTGACGTCAACTTTGAGAAAAAAATGGAGTCTCTCAAAACTAAATGCGTTTGGATTACACAACACTACATCAAGTCACTTTTTTCGATTTTTAGCCCATTTCCAAATGCATGCTCTTCCGACGCATCTCAATCTTCTTCCATGCAACTTGACTACGTCCGAATCCGTCGATTTTGGTCCGAGTTATGTCTGCTGAAATATGGTGAGTTACTGAAAAACGTTCAATTTGTCCAGCTTGTCAAATCTATCGTCCTCCACAAATCGTCTTAAAACTTGACACAGGTGTTTTTTCAAGTGTCCCAAACATGTGAAAGAGATTTCGCACTGTGTTTCGGGCTTCCTTTGGACCTATAAATTTTACAAACACCCCCATTTTTGCGGATTGTCACCTAATTTTTGAAGCGGTCGCCACTCTCTTCTTGCACATGCGCACATCTGTACTGCTCCGGGTGTATCCTGAATTGATAGTCCTTGCAATTTCCTACAGAATAATCCCTTGACAAAGTCTCCTTCATGCAACTGAACCAGAGATCTAGCTATTCTAAGGCAGGGAAAACTCGAAGTGCCGAAAGTACCTGGACTCACAGGTTTTCAGGGTCATAAGGAGTGGCCGAGGCTTGCCATTTGGGTAGTGGTGATTTCTTTCTGCCTTAAAATAGCTAGATCTCTTGTTTAGTTGCATCAAAGTGACTTTGTCAAGGGGCCATTTTGAAGGAAATTGCAAGGGCTATCGATTGAGGATACTCCCGAAGCAGTACAGATGTGCGCATGCACAAGAAGAGAGCGGCAACCGCTTCAAAAATTATGCGAAAATCCGCAAAAATGAGGTTGTTTGTGAAATTCATAGGTCCAACTGGAGGCCGAAACACAGCGTGAAATTTCTTCCACTGTCTGGGAAACTTGGAAGGATACCTGTGACGAGTTTTGAGTCGATTTGTCGAGGGCGATAGATTCGACAAGTTGGACAAATTGAGCGTTTTCCAATAACTCACCACCTTTTGGCGGACATAAATAGAACCAAAATCAACGGATTTGGATGGAGTCAAGTTGCATGGAAAAAGATTGAGATGCCTCGAAAGAGCATCCATTTGAAAATGGGCTAAAAATCGAAAAAAGTGACTTTATGTATTGTCGTGTAGACCAAACGCATTTGGTTTTGAGAGACTCACATATTTTTTTCTCAAAGTTGACATCAAAACGAAGAAAATGCGACCTCGCAGGCTTCGCTACGATGTTTCTAGTCGATTTGGCAATTTTTTCTGAATACGCTAAAAATGGCTCCTTCTTAAATTTCCAAAATTTTAAGCGGGCGTAAAATTTCTTATTGGGGCCTGGAACTCTGGGCAAGTACTTTTTTAAGTGCCTTCTTCCGTGTAAAAAATCGGCGGAAAGATCCGTGTGGGTCGTGCGCACGAATTTCCCGGAATATACTGATCTGACCAATATATATACTATACATATATAGAGTGTAAGGCCCACAGCATTGTAAGAGTAGTGCAGTGTAAGAGTAACGTGTAAGGCCACTCTCTCTCCTAATTGCCCCGCGCGCGGGCTAGTCCGCACAGCTAGGGAAGACTTGAGCTAGACGAGTGCATTAGGGCGCATCCACCAGATACGCTCTTGCCGTACTGAGTAGGAGCGAACCACCTATCACCAACAAGGAACCACCCACTTATATCATTGAACAATTTCCTTTCCTCCCTCTTCATTCCCTAAATTCCGAGAGCATACAATTCAATTAGTGGCTCAAAACTAGGGCTAGCACTGGGAGGGTATAGGCGATATGATTGCCATTGGACACAATACACCGATGCAGATTATACCTTTCTTGAGCTCACAATAAAAATAACTAGGATTGATCAACCTCATACCTTGTGGAAGATTAATGGAGAAGACCTATGTATGTTTGGACAGGAAAAATTTGAGACCAAAACTCTGTAGAGTCCAAGTGTCACTCGGAAAGTTACCGTCGTCACTGGAATCAAGTGCGTATTCGACTATGAATCGAACAATTTCGGCGACATTACATTGGACATCGGTATGAGAATTTCTTAGATTGTATACTAGTAGAATTGGAACCGGTCAACTATCCAAAAAGTTTCAAATTACCACAGCAGGATGAAAATCCATATAAATTACAGTTTCTCGTACGTGAATGAGGGTACCAAAAAAACTGTCATAACACGGTCATGGGATCTATGCATATCGCTGGTCAACGTTTCCATGTAGGAATGAAACCATCAACATGCTTGATACAAGCTGAAACTCTTCAGATGCGAACCTCACAGGCCGGATGATGCGGATCCGCCCTCAGAAAATCAATATTCGAAATGGCGAGACAAATACGACGGATTCTCGAATCGATGAAGAGTGGAAACACAGATGCCATCGCATTCGGTTTTTTGGAATTTCGAAATGTTTTTTAGGGGGTTTCTGAGGTTAGGGAATCCAAATTTGTCCTCAGAATCAGAATTTGGAATTGCGGTCCAATATAGCGGATTTTCAGATTATTGAGGTGTGGAAATCAGTGTGAATGGCAAAGTTCTTACATTGAAACCTTCCCTTTCAATTTGCCGTCCCGCTTCTGACATGCATACATCACTTTTTTGAGCATCGGGTTTTTTAGCGTTTCTTGCTCCAATCGGGACAATTTCGACCTTCGTCAAGGCTCGGGCAGCGAACAATCATTCGGAGAGCAGACCTCAACCACACATCCTCTTATAGAAGGGAACTTTCTTGATAAACTGTGAATGAGAGTCATCGTGATGTGCGCAACGTCCCTTGCCACGCTCAGTTCATCAAAAAATGCAATCATTCAAAGACCAGGGCCCTTATTGGGATGAAATCTTGTCAGAGTGAATTTAACTGCATCAAAAATGTTCATATGACAACATAAAGGACGAGCAAGATTTAGAAGAAATGATCTCCATGAAAGTGCATTGAAGCTGCATTCCTCAAAATGGACATTCTTTGAGATGGAAAAGATTTCCGTGAGCCCAGTGGAATATGAGGAACATGGTGTATTTGGTACGTTCTCCGTGACTCGGCGAAGAACGTCGCTAAAGGAAATTTTCTGGTATTTTTTCCATGAATCGGGTTCCACGAGTATTTGGAAAGCTGTGATTCGGGTTGGACATTGTGATTGGTTTGAAGAAGAAGAATGTTCGTATACTCATTACTAATGAAGTCCCCATATTTTATTACACAGATTTACAGAATGAAGGAAATGGTTGGTGTGGTAGACGGGAGCACATATGAGGGTTTCCATGAAACTTTTAACTATTGACCCTCTGGAATAAAAAAAAAATTTTCTCAACGCACACGTTTGAAATGGGTTTCATGTGATTCTTAGACCTCGAAAACATGTGATAAAAGCGGTGCCACTCTCTTCCAACCCGAGGTATCTGGTTCAGAACGACATGTACGGTATTTCACACTTGAAACATTCGTGAATCAACTTCAATCGAATGGATTCGATTCAAAACATTGTCTAGACGATCGATACGGATTATATTTTGCCTGACTTGACCTTAAGATGAATTTCATCATCGATTTCTCCGAAATTCGATATAAATTTCCAAAATCAAGTCAAGAGCTATGAGTCTCATTTCAATTTCTAGAATACACTGTAGTGTTATTTTGTTCATATTTTAGCCGTATACTATGTAAAAACCAAGAAAATCGCGATACCATCATATTTAGAGGCTTATTTAGCTTACCATCCGGATTCAAATATTTCTCCTCAGCTTCTCACAGAAATACCAATCGACAATTGCAACTAAAAATGGTGCGGTCATATCCTCTTCGTGATGAAAAAGAATGAGCACAAGGTCCCAACCCTGTGCTTCGCGTCTCCTGAGTATGACATCAAAAAATGACCATTTTGAAAGCCAGTGGCGCGATAACTTTATGAGCATTGAAGCTCTATAAAATTTGTCCGGATCAACGCACACTCACAAACCAAACGGGATTCGATTCGTCTTCTTTTCAACTTCAAAATTCATTGCTGAATTCTCCGTTTAGCACGAGGTATTCCATCAATTTCGTAAACAATAGCCAAAAAAAGTTTTCCCACAAAACTCGGTAACATCGATGAATGAGAGCTAATATCATAGCCAAATCAGCGCACACCTCTGAATCAAAGATTTTCTCAAAATATGAGATTAGTAGATGGATATATCATTCCACCGAAGTAGTTGAGGCATAGGTATTTTAGTTACAGCCTTATCAATTCAAAAAATCGCGTTGGTACGTTTGTAAACTACCCAAAAATCATCTTTTGCAGTCTGCTATTGACCAATCGGGATGCGTTTCAACAAAAAAGAATGTAGTCCATATTGAATGATGCCAAATACTATAAAATGCCACTCAGGCGCACTCCGAATAGTTCAAAATACTCCTGGAAAACTGCAGTAACACAAAAGTTAAAAGTTCCGTGGAAACTCTCATATGTCCGACATACACTGTCTGTTTCGCATCATCGCGTCAGGATTCTCCGAGAAACGGGATAACTCTGATGTTTCCCGATAATTTTACATACAGACAAAAATCATAACATGATAACTCAAAACATAGCTTGGAGTCGTCTCTGGATGGTCAATTATCCTGAGCGAGCAAGAATTTCGAAGATCACTTCGTGATCTTTGAAAGACGAAGGTTTTCACTAGATAATTGTGACTTTCATGATTTGAGGTAGAAGCCCCGCTTTTTCTGAATAGTTCCGGTTGTATCGCTGGACTTCCTACACCCATGGTCGCAATGCGTGGCAGATAAAGACCCGAATGACTATGGTCATACCCGGATAACTATGATCATTTTTTTGAGCTAGATATGAATCTAACCATTAACCCGAAGTACCGAAAATCCGTGCAACAAACAAGTACAGGCCATTGAACCGGAACCTGGCACTGATATTGGCCACGGATCCTGGGCGTTCTGACGATTTTGCATAGAAATATGTATTCGGGATGATTTTGCAAACGCATTTTACACACGCTCTCTCTTTTTGAGAGAGCGTGTGTACCACCCCCAGCACATGTTGTTCTTCAGAAGTTCCAGAGTGGTCGGGGATCCAAAGATGCTCCAATCGTGCAAGATAACTGTCTAAACACAACCCTGTACTCCGTTTTGAGTCCTCATGTCCGATTTCTCGCCTTCGTATGAAAGCACCGAGGAAGACGAGTTTTTGCGTCTATAGAAAATCCTCATTGATGGGGATAAATGAGCATCAAATCTGTATCTGGACAATCGGATTCATTTGCACCTCCCTACCGCGCAGACCATTCCTTCCATTTTGTATATCTGTGTCATGAAATGAACTGGGAACCTTGTTGATGATAAGTACATGGATATACTACTCCTCTTCGAATTGATCAAGATGTCTAAGGCGGAGTATACACATCTCTTCGAACACTCATGGAACCTGAATTCTAGAGAAAGAATAAAGAATCACCTTCAGCGCCATCCTCCGCCACATCCCGAGAATCGGACCGAATAACTTCCGTTCCCTTTGCTCCATTGAGTACTAAGGAGTTTTGCCATGTTGAAGGAATGATTGTTGTGAGAAATCCAACTCTCGCCGATTTTCTTCGAAATAATTACCCCTCAATGTTGCTGGTACGGGATGAGATTCTTCGAACTCTGACTCTACTTGGCTGAGCAATCACGCAACAAATCGAATCTGGTTAGTTACTTACATTTTCGCTAATCTTAGCGTGTTGGAGTTCCACAAGCTTGCGAACATTTGAGAGAATATCGACAACAGGGGTAAGGCTCAATGACCCGCAATTTCCCCTCGATGTCATGCGCGTGACATTGTAAGCGTGCATATAGCCCGAATAATGCAAGCTTGCATAATAAGATTCTCATCACCTGATTTTGGGGAATATTTGATCAAAATTGTAATTTATCATATCTATATATATATATATATATATATATATATATATAGATATCTATATGGATTTATTTATAGTTTAATATATGAAAGGATATTCTCGGAATGATCAACTCTGGATTTCTATTTCACTGTGGGATACTCTTCGCATCCTTCGATTAATTTATTGATAATAATAATAGACCGAAATAATCATATCGCGCACGCGATGGCCCGCATTCATTCTTCCTCGCAAATCTCGATCATACTTGTCGCGCGGGAAAGAGAGAGAGAATTCGGCGGGAGCCGATCTAGAGAGAGAACCACTTACAGATTTGTCCTGAAGAAGCTGGTCGCCCAGAGGCTCGTCTCGCACCCAGTTCGCCTGTGCTGGTCGCCTAGAGTACGCCGCAAAGTAATCAGGCCCGGTCGGGTCGACGCCATCTCCTCGCACTTAAATATATATATATATCGCACGACTTTATTGGTCTTCGCGCGCGTGACCTTCCGCAATCGCGATCCGTCGCAAGCTAAAAGTGTGGTTCCTCTCTCTGGCAGCTCTTTGCCGTTTTCTCCCTCTTTTCCTCAAAACTCTCGCCTGAAGTGTCATCGTATGTGTGTCGTGTCCGCACGATGTGATGGTCAATTTGCACCGTCACAGCCCCCCCCCCCCCCGGAAGGGTCGAAACCCCGTTGAAGATCCGAAGAAACTCACACATACCTGCACTCAACGGAATGTACATTGAATTTCGCGTATTTCGTGCTTGAATTCATGGCCATCGCAGTGCTAAAAATTCAAAATAATATCATGTTTCACAACAAAATAATGATTTCTTCCGTTATCTCCTTTCCTGTAGAATAATAATTCAAAAATATTCATCTTCAGTATGTATATACATGGGTATGCTTTTCACCACTCAAAATATAGGTTAGTTTGCAATTTTCCTTCTTTTCACTGCACTGCACTGGTGTTAGGACACTCTAACTTTCTGTGATTCTACTCTAGTCATTACCAAATTTTTTCATCAAGAATAATAATTCAAATATCAAAATCATATCCATTTTCTTACATCTATCTAGTCAACAATGTGATTCTCTCTCCTTAATTTCTGCTCCAAAAAAAAAGTGTTCTCTCTCTCTTCCGCACGCTACCTATCGTCTAGCAGACGAAAATGTGGTTTACGCACGCAACTAATTTTGTAGGCCGGTAACCTGAACGAAAAGGAGAATACCCAAAAAAAAAACTAAACGCCCGAAGGGCTTGAAAATGTCTGCAAAAACCTACGCTCGCTCAGCCGCCGTGCCGTTGCTGCCATGCTGCTTTCGCCGCTCGCTGCATCACTGCTCTCTCTCTCCAAAATAAATGTTGCTCTGTATTACTGCGCTGCGGTATTGCTGCTGCGGCAAACGCCACTGCTGCCTTGCTGAGCGTCGTCTGCTGCTGTATGTCGATGAGGCCGAAGGGAGAGAGAGCGGCTGTTCTAACTCTCGCCAGTCAGCTGACTGTAGCTGTCTATCTTCTCTCTCTTTCTCCGTCTCTCTCGCTCCCTCATCCTCCTGGATGGTATGCAGCTGCTGCTGCTGGCTTTCTGCTTGCGGCGTCTGCTGCGCCGCACAGGGAACTTGTTCTGCCTGGCTCTCATTGCGTTGCGTATGCAACACAAGTCTGTGTTGCACAGGCAGAAGTTCCTGTGCACTGGGTGTAGCAGCCGCTGCCGCTGGTCGCCGTATTGGCGAATGTGAAGGGGAACCTGCCGGGAGTTCATAACGTTGCTGCTGCAACGATCTTGACGAACGTTGCCTTGGCAGGACCACCTCGTTGCTGTCTTTTCTTCCGTCGTCTGCTGGCTGCTGGGCATTAGGCTGCGGAGTTGATTGTTGTGCCCCGCGGATGTTTGGTGATGCTGCTGCTCTTTCACTCGCGCACTTTATTGATGCACTATTGCATGAACTCTGCAATTCTTGTCGCTCCGAATGCATCGATATTGTGTGCGGGTTATTCACTGTTGTTGTTGCTGCTTGAAGTGGCAGCTCCCATACACCCGCGTCTAGTCGCAACAATCTCGCGCGCTCTTCTGCTCGCTGTTGCGCTGGCGTCGGTAGGGTTGGGTCTGTTGCACCTGATGTTGGTGTGCATCGGTGCGTGCGTGTGTGTATGAGGATAAGCTTTCTCCTCTCGTCTCTCTCGCGCGCGATGATTGATTGCAGTTTGCGGACTTCAGCAACGTGTCGCAGCCGTTCCTCACGAATTTTTTCTTCGCTCTCTTGAAGAGCTGCTCTGCGCTCCTGCAGATCTGTCGCCTGCTGCTCCAATTCGCTGCGCCTTCTCTCCTCGTTATAATAGTCTTCCTCAACTTTTTCAAGAGCTCTTGGTAGCTCTTGTTTAAAAGTTCTGAGGAAGATTATACGCTCCTCCTCATCTCGGCGCCTCATGTCTCGCCGGTGTAACTCTCGCCGATGCCGGCACTCTGCTTCGTGGAGTAGCTGGCTTCGTTGCGAGTCAAGTTTTGCGCGCGAGCGCAAGCCATGCTCCTTCACCTGAGCGTCTAGGAATGCAAGGTGGGCTTGCTTGCGGCTTTGGCGCGCTTGATTGCGTTCTTTTAAGAACGCCGGGCTCGGTTCTGTTGTTGTTGCTTGCTGCGAAGCTCTCTCTCTCGCCTCTCACTCTCTCTCTCTGCGGCGTCTTCGAGCTGCCATGCGATGCGTTGTGCCCTGAGCTCTGACATTAATTTTATCTTTGCTCGGGCCCGGCGCCTTGCCTCGTAGTCGCTAATGTCTTGAGCTGTCACCTCCTGGTGACGACGGTGAGGGGGTGTCGGGGGGCGTCTGAGCATCGCAGGTGCTCTGGGCATCACGGCGGTTGCTGCAAGACGGCGGAGGATATTTGAGCTCGCGCTCGAATTATTCTGTGGCTCGCGCCACGTGGGGTTTGCATAATGTCTTGTTGCACTCGCGCACATTTCTCTCGCGCGCGGGGCACTTGCACTGCTCACTCCGCTGGCGCGGGCACTAATTGTTTGTGGTCTTTCGAGCCGGGTATGCTCCTTGTTTGTAGCACTCGCGGAAACGGGATTTGGCTCACTCGCGCACTGATAAGCGTCCTGTGGGTTATTTTCGGTTCCCGGGTGCTGCTTCATGAGTTTGCTGGCGCGCTTACCCATCTTTCGCCACTGGTGCAGGCTTGCTCCGATTTGAAGCGCGCGTTCTCGCCCTTGTACGTGGGCCCTTGACAGGTTGGCTGCGTTCGCCCTCGCTGTCGCTCGCGCACTGCTGGGATTTTGAAAATTCCGGAGCACGTTGCGCGGGGGAAGAGGTCGCGCTGCTGCTGTCGCCCGTACTTATGGGCTCGGGTGGTGTCTTCTTCTTCGGTGGTCTGCCTCTTTTTCTTTTCGGCTGCTCTTCAGTCTTCTTTTCTTCGTTCGATGAATTTTGCTGCTGTTGACTTGTGGCTGAGCAAGTACCTATATTTACAATTCTAAAATCTTTTGCATGATGTGAACCATCGATTCTGATTCCATCTTTTTCTACCCTATACACATTTTCGCCTAGCTTTTCGCAAATGATATACGGGCCATCGAATTTTTCGGATAGTTCACCGGAAATTTGTTTCGAAGCTGACGAAAGCACTCTGTTACGCATGTAAACTCTGTCGCCAATTTTGAATTCTTTCACGCGTTTCCCTTGATTGAAATATGACATTTGTTTCTCTTTCGCGGATTCAATATTCTTCAAAGCGCTGTCGTGAACCTCGGGTAATAAACGCAAACGTTTTGACCATGCTTCTAGCGCTTCTTCGTTTGATATACCGCGGTTTTCGTCAACTTTCGCCTCGGAATTTTCTATATTAGATGAATCATTCTCACTGCTACTACTACTTTTTTCTGACTTCGAAAGTTTCTTATTTAATTCATCGCTATCTTCTGACTCATCTAACTTTTCTAGACTTTGCCCACATGCTTTTTGTGAAGCGTTCTCACTAAATTCTCTAAATGTGTTTGAAATTATCTCTACATTACGTTTCCATAATTTTGGTTGTTCCAATTCTCGCCCATACATCAAGAATGCAGGTGATTTCTTTGTCACTGAATGGACGCTTGAGTTATGGGCAAATTGGAACTGCGGGATATACTTATCCCATTCTTTGTGCTTTTAAGCAAACATTGCTATCATTGTTTTGATATCCTTATTTACACGTTCCGTTGGATTGCTGGCCGGATGATATACAGGCGTTAGCTCATGTTCTATACCGTTGCTTGCTAAAAATTCATCGAGCAGTTCATTTTCGAACTCGCGACCGTTGTCGGATAAAAATATTTCTGGGGTGCCATGGATCATACATAGCACGTTTCCTACTGCGTTCTTCACTGCTATCACTGTTTTCTTTCGCAACGGTACGCACATGATATAACGCGTGAATACATCCTCCATAATGAGAAGATATTCAAAGCCATTCTTGCTTTTTATGAATTCTCCCATTAGATCTGCGCAAACCATTTTCATTGGTCTATCGATATTTCTAGTACCCCTAAGACCTATTTGACCTCTTTGCTCTACTTTATACAGTTGACATTTTTCGCAGCTTTTCACATAGTTGGCTACGTCGGCATAAATACCGGGCCAGTAATATGTTCTAGCTATGCGTTTGTATGTCTTATCTTTACCTTGATGGCCTGCCGTCGGCTCATCGTGACTTTCTTTAAAAATTTGCTCTCGCCTTTCAGCTGGTATAACCAACTTCCAGGCGTCTAAATCTGTCATAATTTCATTTAATTCAGGATCTGGTCTGTACTTATAAATTCTACCATCCACTACTTTCCAATCTCTATACCTACGTGGATGCTTCAAAATTTGATGCAATCTTTTCGTGTACCATTTATCTGACGTTTTCTCTAGAACTTTGACTGACGCAATTTCTATTGCTTGATCCTCAAACATTCCAGAGAGCGAGTCTGGCACGACGTTCAATTTACCCTTCTTGTGGACGACCTTGAACTGGTAGCTTGCAAGTTGATGGGCCCATCTAGCTACGCGTCCTACGGGATTTTTCATATTAAATAGCCATTGAAATGCGCTGTGGTCGCAATATACGGTGAAGTCTTCGCCTTCAATGTATGGACGACAGCGTTCAATTGCATATTTTATCGCGAGAGCCTCTTTTTCTGTAACTGAGAACCATCTTTCGTTATCTCTTAATGCTCTACTAACATGACAAATCACTCTTTCCTCGTCGCCAACTTTTTGCGTAAGCATTGCGCCAATCCCCGTGTCACACGCATCTGTATGCAAACAGTAACTGGCACCTGGTATAGGCATAGACAACACTGGTGCATTCGTGAGGCAATCTTTGAGGGTTGTGAAAGCCTTTTCTTGCTCCTCTTTCCATTCAAATTTTACATTTTTCCTCAATAATCTATTAATTGGCTCTACTATACTTGCATAATTCTCAATGAATTTACTGTGCCATGAGACCATACCAGTGAATTGTTTTATCTGTCTAACATTCTTAGGCCTTGGATAATTTCTAATAGCTTCCGTTTTTGCCGGGTCTACTCGCATTCCGTTCTGATCAATAATGAAGCCTGAATATTTGACTTCATCAACACTAAATTTACTTTTCTCTCGATTAATTGTAAGGCCCGCAGCTGTGATTCTTTCAAATAATATCTCTAATAACTCTAAATGTTTTTCAAACGTCTCTGTTACCAGCACAATATCGTCAAGATAAGCATACGCATAAGGCTCTAAATCGCCTATTATTGAATCTAAAAGTCTTTGGAAGCATGCTCCAGAGTTAGCACTGCCCATAGGCATTCTTTTATAACACCAGTGCCCTCTACCGGGTACTGTGAAAGCTGTAATGTTTCTTGAGACTTTTTTGACTTTTATTTGGAAAAACGCCATTGATAAGTCTATCGTGGTGATATATCTTGCGTTTCTCAATTTCTTTAAAATTGTCTCCATGTAAGGCGTAGGATAAGCGTTTTTTTCTGACAACGAGTTTGGAACACGCATATCTACCACCATTCGATAGCCTCCATTAGCTTTCTTGACTAAAAATGCTGGGTTATTCAACGGGCTGTTACATCTCTCTACTACGTCCGCATCTATCATTTTCTGCAGCTCGTCATGCATCGCTTTTTCCATCTTATCAGAAAGGGGGAAATAACGTTGCTTGAGTGGGCGTGCGCTACTTCTCAACTTGATTTCATATTCGACTAAATCCGTAGCCTTCAAATATTCGTCATCGACCATCTTCGCTGGTAGGTTCTCATCTAGCACTCTTTTCAATCTATACCTTTCGTAATATGACAATTTATTCAAACCCTTGTGACTCTGACCAGATCCTTTTTCTTTCGCACTTGCATTTGTGCTTTGATTTGAGTTTGCTTCTACGTTTGATTCTACTTTCGGACAATCATTTTTAATTGATTCTACTGAAAATAATTCGAAAGAAAATTTCTCTTTCTCCTCAAGGTCTGCGGATGTATATCCGTCACTGTCGCCTAAAATATGCATTCCGAAAAACCTAACGAATTCTAATCCCAAAATGAGATCTACAGGCAGCGTCGGCACTGCAAGAATTGACGTATTTTTGCTAATTCCTGCGTTCTCCAAGGGAGTGGCCATCTCACCTTTCACCTGTTCCAAGTTTCCGTTCGCCATTTGAGCGTATAGAAAGTTGGAAGGCTCGATTTTTATGCGCGCTTGCTCTGCAATTTCTCGATACTTTGCGCCAATCACGGAACGTGCGGCACCAGTGTCGAGTAACCCTCGTAATTCTACTGAACCTACTCTAATCGTGATCCGATAGCGAGGATACTCCACTGGCTTGGACGTATCAGGGATTTTCATAATTCTTGACGCATCGATTTGTATCATCTCTGCGGTTTTCTGTGCTAGTGACATATTTGCTTCACTAGAATTTGAGACCTGTGAGGAATGAACTGTCATAATGGTCTGATTTATGCAGCTTGATTCGCGTTTCCCGAAGGCGCTTGATCTTTCGCCCCCTCCTTTGGCGGAGCTGGGATACTATTCGCCCCCGCAACTGGTACATGTTGAGGCACGTGAGGGGGTGGTGCCGCTTGCGTACCGGAATTGTAATAGCCATTTTGCTGATTATTGTTCCAGTACGTGCCACGCCCTCTACCACGCGGATTACCACGGTAACCACCATTAAATTTCCTCTATAATTGCCTCTGAAACTACCCCGATTGTTATAAAAATTATTGTCATAATTGTTGTATCCATAATTCCAATTGTTCGGATTCGTGTAATTTTGAATGAAATTTTGGCTATTTGGCTGAACGCTATTTTGAAAATTGTTTTGAAAATTGCCATTCGGTTGCACTTGTTGGATTTCAATATTTGGGTTATTTCCCGAGGCAATTGAGGTATTTTGAGGGTGGCTAACGTTTTGACCGTCGGCTTGCGCCTGGGAACCACCCCTGTTACCTCGTCCTCGGCCCCCCCCCCCCGGTGACGCCCTTGACCCTGGTTATTGGTCTGGTTTTGACCGTTCGCCGTAGGGACTTGCGCATTTCCAAACGATTTCGCAATTTCTGCAGCAATTAATTTTTGTACGTCGTCTAGTGTCGTGACTTGTACCGTTGCTGTCTCAGACGTCTTCTTGTCGGACTCAGTTTTCGTCTTTTTGTCTGTATTTTGTGTGTCCGATGGCTTGTCTTCGTTCTTCTCCAAGAGCTTATTCGCCTGATGTTTACCCGCGTCGAAAGCTTTACCGAGCTCTGATGCTTGCTTCGCGAATGTCTCTATGTCTGAATGTAAATATTGTCTCATGAGCGGGTGAAGATCGGTTTTCATATTGTAATAGATTCTTTCGACTTGTTTGTTCATCGGTGGTGGCTCTGGCATTTTATTAAAAATTAATCTGATCGCCGTTATAAATTCATGTACAGGCTCATCTTCGCCTTGAAACCTCATCCGCGCTTCGTCAGCTAGACGCTCAGAATATTTTTCATCCTGATATTCGCTACGTAAGCATACAACTACGTCTTGCCACGTGCGCCAACTAGACCCGTATAGTCTAAATTCGTTTAATGCCGGACCTTTCAATGAAACCGCTACTGACCGCAGAACGTCCTTTTCTGACATTCCCGCCACCATCCGATGCTCCGTGACCTTTGTCAAAAATTCTTCCAAGCTTTGCCCTTTCTCACCGCTAAACTTTGAATTCCACGATTTCACTGTACGCGTTAAATCTTTAAGTGCGCGTCCCGTATTATGTTCGTCCTCATCAGAGTCAATATCGATGACGTCATCAGGCTGTTGTGAGAATCTCGCGCCTCGATTTCCTGTCGCCGAATTTGACTGTCGTAAATTGCTTTGTCCGCGCGTGTTTCCAAAATTTGACCTTCTCAAATGTGGCAACTCTGGTTGGTCTAACGGAAAAGTATTATTCATGTTTACACTCTATCTTCTCGCAAACCGCACCGTTTGATCCATAATGTTTTCGTGAATTAATAAATCCTCCTGTTGCTCGCGAGAATTGTCCACTCAATGTTGTAAAACTGAATTTGGAATTTTAAAAACCACACCCGTCGCAGAGGTAACTTCTACAAATTCATTTGGGTCTTGTAATGTGTCTCGTTGTGTTTGTGAATTTGTCTGTTGTTCGTTCTGTACGCCTTGAGGCCCTTGTGGTGCTGTGTACGCCCCTGACCCCGCGCCTGTAAGTGTCCCTGGCGTCACCCTATTTTTCGCGCCCGTGAGATTTTGGGATGGATATTTTCGGAGAGTCACGTTTCTTTGACCTCCGCTTGCCCCCGTAATCGGCTCATCGCCCAGCATTGAAAGCTCGGCGATGAACTCATCTAACGCCTTATTGCGTTCTGCTTTCGCTACCGAATCATCCATTGTGCGTGATTCTACAAAATCCGCTTCGTGATATTTGCCCATTATTCGCCTCTCTAGGATATCTATTTTAATTGAGCGTGATCCTGTGCTCACTAGAAATAGTCGGGCCAATGTGGCATCTAACGCCTCATCCGTGATTCCGTCTAAAAATTTTTCCAAGCACTCTTTCAACTCCATTTTGTCTGAATTTTAACCGCATATTGAGTCAGAAAATAGCAGTGAATGATTCTATACGCACATATATGCGCTTGCGATCAACTCCCAAAAAAATTTCTCTTCATATCTTTATGAAGAGGGACAGAAAAAAACATCACTAAGTCCATCACTATGTAAATTTGAACTCTGCACTCATATCATCGTGCATTTCCTTCTATAACTCTCAAAGATAAATTTTATTCACGACTCTAATATATAATAAAGCGCTAGAAAAATGCTCCAACGCGAAAGCAAACTTTCGACGAAGAACTCATCTCACTGTTTGAATTCAACGAATTTGACTTCGACTATTCGATGAGCGTGTCGATGTTTACGTTCGCGGAGCTTGGGATGTCACGGGATCGCTAAGCCTCGGCGTTCGCCGTGCGATGACCCGTTCACGCGCAACTCTGTAACTGCTGAAAACTTTGAAATATCCGACGCTGACATTTTTGTCGCCTGGGCACTCGCGCCAAAAAAATTCTTATCGCCGGATATAAAATATCGCACTAAATTGAATAAAAATGTAGCTTTCGGTCCGAGCTTATTCGCAGGTGGTGCATGGCAAATCGGCTTGCCCGGGTCATTTCGCGCACATTTCACTCGCGCACGCGATTACCCGAGAGGTTCACCAAATTTTATGGAATAAACTAATTACACCTGATTCGCCATTTTATACGTTGGGCGCCGATGTAAGCGTGCATATAGCCCGAATAATGCAAGCTTGCATAATAAGATTCTCATCACCTGATTTTGGGGAATATTTGATCAAAATTGTAATTTATCATATCTATATATATATATATCTAGATATCTATATGGATTTATTTATAGTTTAATATATGAAAGGATATTCTCGGAATAATCAACTCTGGATTTCTATTTCACTGTGGGATACTCTTCGCATCCTTCGATTAATTTATTGATAATAATAATAAACCGAAATAATCATATCGCGCACGCGATGGCCCGCATTCATTCTTCCTCGCAAATCTCGATCATACTTGTCGCGCGGGAAAGAGAGAGAGAATCCGGCGGGAGCCGATCTAGAGAGAGAACCACTTACAGAGTTGTCCTGAAGAAGCTGGTCGCCCAGAGGCTCGTCTCGCACCCAGTTCGCCTGTGCTGGTCGCCTAGAGCACGCCGCAAAGTAATCAGGCCCGGTCGGGTCGACGCCATCTCCTCGCACTTAAATATATATATATATATATATCGCACGACATTATTGGTCTTCGCGCGCGTGACCTTCCGCAATCGCGATCCGTCGCAAGCTAAAAGTGTGGTTCCTCTCTCTGGCATCTCTTTGCCGTTTTCTCCCTCTTTTCCTCAAAACTCTCGCCTAAAGTGTCATCGTATGTGTGTCGTGTCCGCACGATGTGATGGTCAATTTTCACCGTCACAACATATCCAAATTCCATTGGCCATCATGGGCATCTGATGATCTAGTCATCGGCCCTGCCCCTCCTGCGAGTCTCTCTCGGAGCTCGAAGATTGACAGTGAGCCACAGTCAGGCAAGCAGCAAACAGCTGTGCTGCTTGCACTCCGAGATTGCGCCCGCGCCGGTGCCCGCCTCGTGGCCATGTTTCGACTTCCTACTTCTTTACTTCTCGCGTCGCGCCCACACTCGCGACTAGTCTTTTTACCAGCATGAAAACCGTGAGTGTTTCCACAGTGAACCCATCCAGCACCTTTTGATCCACAAGCACGGCTCCAGGTTTTCATCAGAACACCCTGTCCTATCAATTGGTAGCAGAGCGCAAGGAGGATCGTACTCTGAAATTTCGTTTTTCTGTGTGCCCTGACCGAAAAATTTACGCGCGTGCGAGAATCGGGAGTGTCGCGGGTCAGTGACTTTGTGACGTGTTAAATTCAATGCGTTTCGCGGAAATTCGCCCACTCTTACCTGCATCTTTGTTATCGCAAACGCCAGCGCCAGCACCAGAACCTTCTCCGAGGCTTCACCGACACCGGCACCAGCGGACGACGCACCCGGATGTGACCAGCTTCCCAGCCGGCGGATTCGGTACCAGTGGCATCATCTTCGGGGCGCTCATTGGCAGTGGGACCATACGGAGAGACCAGCCTGCACATCTGCTGGACCACCCATCATCAGTGGTGCAACTCATCAGTCATCAGTATTGAAAACTTCGACGTTGGGGCCATCGGCGTCGAAAGCAGAGTGCAGTGCAGAGAGGCAGCGTGGAGGGGGCGGCCGTGGCAAGCCAGCCGCGGACGGTGATTAGAAGTATTGTTCCTCTTTTTTCCCTCTCTCACTCATTATTCTTACATATTACAGCAAACCGCCGCTCCACTGCTCACCTCGAGCGGCTGGCAACATTGTTGCCACGCTGTATGCCCCCCGCAAATTCATCATCTGAGCCTCACGCAGCTGATGTGAATGGCTCTCGCCTTCTGCGACGATTTCGCATGTTTCATACCATAAGCTTGGAATTCATTGCACTCACTCGCGCTACGCAAACTATACTCTATACTGCGCAGTTGATGCGTACAGTGCCTAGTGTACTCGTCAGTGCCTGGCTTACTTCTATGTTCTGTATCGTCGCGTTTTCTGTTGAATAGGAAAACCTTGCAAATTGCATAGTTCTTCAGCGCGCGTTCCAGTATTTGAACTTGTATGAATATTTGACTCGCTCTGCAGCGTATGAGGTCAATTCGAGCACTCAAGCTGGGTATCGCGAACAAATTGGTGTATTTTTTGGACTCGAATTCATCCACTCCCCCGTCTCGATTCTGTGTAGTCTCCGTGGATTTTCATCTGAAAATGAATCAAGAACCGCTATCGCGTCAAATGGACGAGCATGGCTGGATCACGAATTTTGTTGATAATACAAAGAAACGTAGTGAAGCCAAGCTCACGGACGCGTATTTAGTAACAAGGATCGGATGTTTGAAGGTTATTCGACGAGTCTGGTTGCGCGTCACGACGAATCATATCTGCATCGTCCAATACTCGAAGAACGAGAATATGTCATAAGTCAGGTGCTTCACGTAACCAAAGAGGCCTATTGTGATGTTCCCTTTTGGCACTTAGAGAAAATCGCTGAAAGAGACCGTCGTTTGCCGGGTACCTCAGATGCGCAAACTCGTCAGTCAATCTCACCTAAGCTCCTTCAGTTTTTGACACACGGCAATCTATTCAAGCTCCTGCGGGAGTGCAGTCGATGACTCATATCAAAGTCCCTGAATTTTCGGGCAGACAGAGCGATATCGGGGTATTTAAAGGTCAGTTCAAATCTATTGTCATCGATAAACCTCCTGCTTCGTCAGTGGAAGTCTAGCTTTTGCTACGCGCTGTAAAGGAGGATGCTGCTGAATTGCTCAAGGGTACCAGACTTGCGGAGACAAATTTTGATACAGCTTGAGAAAAATCGAGACATCGCTATGGCTATCGGCGTCTCAAGCTACGTATACATTCAGAAACACTGAGCAATTCACCCTCAATCGAGGAAAAGTCGGCCTAGTCGTTGGCGGAAATTTTGAATTTGGCGGAAGAGGCTGTGCAAGGCCTCAAAGAGTTAGAATGTCCCGTAGATCATTACGATTGTTGGTTGGTCCATTCAATTGTCCGTAAATTTGATGCACCTACTAGAGAAAATTGGACTTTCCGACAGGGATTGGTTGTGGGTTATTCAACTCACAAATCGATTGAAAAGTACATCAACCAGCGGCAGATCTGTGCGCAAGTGTAAAATCTGTAAGTTCACTTTTCATAGTAATTGTACGACAACTGGCTTCCCCTGGGATACCACCATCCACGCATGTAATAGCTGCTCTCTTAAACAAGGGCAAAACATCATTGTGTCCGGTGACCCACCAGCTCGTCCGGTAAACATACAGTCGGCTAACCTGCAGTCCACGCCCCTTCTCACTTCGTCGCGAAAACGTTCCGCTAGTGAGCTATCCCCTCCGTCACCATCCACTTGCCAGCCTGTCAAAAGTACCTGTTTGAGCACTATCATGCCAGACAACAACGGCTCGGTCACGAAACCCGCACCATTTCAACCCGATCCCGAAGCACCGTCGTGGTTCAATCGTTTTGCTCAGAGGCTTGATGAGTCCAACTCTCAACTTAATTCACGCATTGACTCTCTTGAAAACTCTATACAAGCTTCTAACGATAGTTTACGCTCGGAATTTACCTTGCTACGCGAGGATGTGAACCATTTATCACAGAGCATGCTCCTAAATGATATCCCAGAAATACGTTTCTCTGGTATCCCCGATGCACTCGAAAATGATCCTGGGAAAGCAATTTCCTGTATTCTAAACGCCATAAATGCGCGCTCCTACTTTTCTCAAGTGATGGAAATACACAAATGGGCTCCATCGAAACAACCCAATCCCCGCGAAGCCGCGGGAGCGTGCTCTGAGCAACCCGAAGCAATGCCTGAACCTCCTTTTCACGCCCTTAAAATCAGATTATCTTCAGGAGCAGTCCGAGATGCAATACTATCCCGTGGATCGGCCCTTCGAGATCTCACCTCTCAGAAAATTTTTGGCATTGGAGGTAATGTGAAAGTATTCATGTCCGCCATCTGGCCCCGCCCTGTATATGAGCTCTTGCGCTCTGCGCTTGCCAAATCTAGAGAGTTGAATTACATGCGTCCCATAGTCCGCAACAACATCGTTTGCATGCGTTCCCAACGTAACAGTAATCCTATCCCCATTTATCGCGCCTCTGATCTAGACAAACTTACACCAGACAACCCTCCCGCGTCACAATAGGCCTTGTCTGATCGGGTGGACGAAATCGACGACCGCTTCACGGTTTGTCACATAAACATAAACCGCTTGAAAACCCATTTCAATGAGCTTGAATGTTATATAAGTGACCATAAAATTTACGATGCCATAGCCATTTCTGAAACTTTTCTCAAACCAGATCACCCTGATGCACCCTATGCAATTGATGGCTACAATTTCACTCGATTGGACCGCGTTGGGAAGGACGGAGGAGGTGTAGGTATATATATACGTGCTGGCTATGAAACCAAAACCTTGGCCCACTCAAATCCATCATTCTCCAATGCACCGGAATACCTCATGTTAGAGGTTAAAAACAAACTACACAGCCTTCTCCTGGTTGTTGTCTATCGTAGACCGCCCGGTACCTATCCCACCGCTCTTTTCGACTGCTTAGCCGATTATTTACCGCAATATCAGAATGTCATCATCACTGGTGACTTTAATATTGACATGGGAAAAATGGACGACGCAGCTAAATTCCTCAGAAGCAAGATCGATGCACTCAATCTTGAACTTGTACCATCCACCCCTACTCACCATTCTCTGTGGAGAGATGGAACGTCGCATCATACGTGGATAGATTTGTTCATTGTCACCTCACTCCAGTCCGTTCGATCATATTCCAAGTCCAATGCCCCTTTTGCAGCAGGTCACGATCTCATCTCAATTCAGTACAATTTTGCTAAACTTGTGTCAGAGCCATCCACTTCCTTCTGCCGAAACCTGAAGAAGGTTTCTGACGACACATTGTTTCCTGAGCTCAGCAATGCCCTTCAAAGCGATTTTCCACCCGATCTAAACCCACACCACATACTGCCAGAAGTATCGCCGGTAAGCCAAAACCGAAACATGTACCTTCCTCCATTTGGGCGTCCGTATGTACCTGCAGGATCAACTCCAAGCCCTCAATCTGTCACCTCGGCAGCCCGAGTCATTCCAAACTCTATTCTGTCCGTGTTTGACCGCTTTGCCCCGATGAAACCCATTACAATCCGCTCACACCAAAAACCATGGGTGACCAATCAGATCCGTGCGCTCATAAACGATAGAACCCTTGCGTACCAACGCGCCAAAAAGTCTGGCAAACCATCTGATCGGATGACGTTCACCCTTCTCCGTTCAGAAGTTAGTAACTTGATCAGTAAATCAAAAAACGCGCATTTTTCTTCATTATTAGAAAACTCTGCGGACCCCAAACATGTCTGGCGCGAATTGAAGAAAATGGGAGCAACTGCACGGAAACCTCCTTCACCTCTTACCCACTTTTCACCCAATGCTCTCAATTCTCACTTCGCATCAGTCTCCAATACAGGCATCCCCTTGTCCAACGCAGACATACAAGAAGTGCTTCAAAAACCGTTCGACCCCGGGATACGTGGCACATTCGAATTCAGACCCGTAACCAACCAAGACCTTACTGACGCCTTGAACAAATCCTCTACCAACGCTACAGGGTCTGACTCGATATCCATGGAGATGCTCAAGAGATCCTTTCCCGTATTCCGCCCCTACCTGATTGACCTGTTTAATGCATCCCTCGCCGCATCCCACTTTCCTGAGGAGTGGAAGATTGCGAGCATCATCCCTCTGGCTAAGTGTCTTCATCCAACTTCACCGTCAGATACCCGCCCGATAGCTCTCTTGCCAGAGATATCCAAGCTCTTTGAGCGCATTGTTCATTCACAATTATCAGAGTATCTAACCCATTATAACCTCCTGGATCCTTTCCAAACCGGGTTTAGACCCCGCCATCCTACTCAATCAGCACTTTTAGTACTTATTGAAAGCATTCGTGCCGCGGCTGACCAATGTAAGCTAACCGCAGCTATTTTGTTCAATTTTTCAAAAGCATTTGACACTGTTTCGCATAAACTACTCCTAAAAAAACTGCGCTCCCTGAACTTCTCGGAGCGTGTAATCAAATGGTTTGCTAGTTATTTGTCCGGCAGAAAGCAAGCAGTGAGATCAGGTCAATCCCATTCGGAACAGCTCACTACATCGTCTGGCGTCCCCCAGGGCAGTGTACTAGGGCCTTTACTATTCACCATATTCATAAATGACCTTCCTCGAGTACTGAAACACTGTCGCCATATCATTTACGCTGATGATACTCAGATGTATCTGCACTGTCATCAGCATGAGCTCAACGAATACATAGCACTACTCAACGCTGATGCGAACAGCATATTCCAATGGGCAATAGATAATTCGCTGAAACTGAACCCTGCCAAAACTCAAGTCATCATATTCAGCTGTTCCGCCGTTAACTATGATCTACTACCCTCCGTTCGAATAAACGATGTATCCATACCATACCATACATCGGTAACGAACCTTGGTCTAAAACTCAATCAAACACTCACGTGGAATGACCAGGTTAACGCAATATCCAAACGAGTACATAGCGCACTCTACATGCTGCGTTTCCACCGACATGCGCTATCACGCGATCTCCGTCACAGGCTTGTAGAAACACTTATCTTTCCATATTTTGATTATGGCTGCAGTGTTCATAACGATGTGAGTGTCACCCTCAATCTCAAACTACATAGGCTTTTGAACGCATGCACTCGATTTGTCTATGGCAATATACCATGGCGTGCACCAGTCACTCCCTATCGCCTAGCTCTAAAGTGGCTAGATGTGGAAAACCGGAGGAAACTCCTCACAGCCTCACTTGCCTTTTCCATAATCAGTTACGGCGAACCCGAGCCCCTTGCAAACCTTTTTTCATTTCGTTCTGACAATCCTAACCTCCGTACTTCGAGCCGTTTTGCACCCTCACTTCTTCTCCTGAAAACCCCACGTACCAGTTTTTACGAAAATTCCTTCCATTTCACAGCATCAAAACTCCTCAACTCATACTCCATAACCATTCCCCATACGCCCAGCCCAGCAATCTGCAAGTCTTTCAAATCCTTCGTTAATGAGTCACTACTACTCACTGAAAATCAACAGTGGCAAGAGCGAGCCTTACGTGAAGGCCTACAAGTGGCATCCATAGAGCTCAGGAGTTAGCCCCACCCTTTCTTTCTCGTTTAGTCACCTCGCTCCTCCTGTGGAGAACAGGTGAGGCAGCCTTTCTGTCATCAACATAGATGATGATGCTCATAATTACTATACTTGATTATATTTCTATTTTTTACTATTTGTTATCTCAACCTTATTCATTCATTTCTTATTAGTTTCTATCGCACTACAATATGGGACTCACTCACTTTACTCACCGAACAGGAGTACTTAAGTGCTAGTTATGTAATTTCTGTTGCCTATCCGCCTACATACTCTTTTCGATATTATTTAAATCACGCAGAACATACACCTGTTTTGATCATTATTATTCATTATTTATACTTATTTTGATTATTATTATGTATCACTTATACCTATCTTGATCATTATTATTCACTAATTATCGATATACCACTTGTAACATCCATAACAGGGCTAAATAGGGTACTACCCCAAAGCCCCAATAAATCCTATATCAATCAATCAATCAATCAATCGAAGATCGTATTAATTCATCGGATACAGCTCTTCGTTCGGCCCAGCCAGCCTAGCTGCTCGAATAATTCTTCGCAGAATTCCAACAATGACCGATCGCATAGCAACTTTGGAAACAGGTCTGCCAATGCAAATTTTGGGAATCCTTCGGGTGAATCTGCGGTGAAAACTTATGGCGCCTTGTGTGTGTTGTGAGGGTAAACACCACCTTCATAGGTGTCGAAAATTCTAAAAATTGTCAGTTTTCAACCGTTTCAATTTCTGTGAATCTAACAAACTCTGTATCAACTGTCTACGTCCAGGTCACCTTGCAGGTGGATGTTCGTATATATTTCGGTGCACTTTTTGTCAACAAGCTCATCATTCCAAATTGTATATGGAAAAATCAGGTAGTACTGACGAGCAACCAACAGACGTTCGTTCGATGGAGATGAGAAAAGCAAAGGCATCCTCACCTATAGCCTCTCGATGTCTATCACCTGTAGATTAACATCATACCCTGTTGTATGCGAGTCCGGGAACTCGACTTTGCAACACGGCTCTCTTCCTATTCTTTACCACCCAGGAAGCCGCACAAAGACGGTATGAACTTGGGAAAATCGTAATTGCGCTTGGCCTACTTACTCGAACCCTCACAAGCTCTTGCTTGCCCCATTCACCAACCGGGCGACGAGAGATAAGAGGGAAGATCTTGTAAGCAAATGCGCAGCTGCATCCATTCAGTCGCCCAAGCCCTGCCGAAGTCGGGTGTTCACGGGGAGCCAACGCGAAGGCAGGAGCAGCCAGATCGGGGCCCCGATCCACAGACCTCATTGTGACCCTACTCTTGGTTGGTCTGGCCAGGCTTGTAGCCTGTGTTTGTTCTCCTCGAGCAGGTTAGGCGTTGCTGCTCGTATTCAGGGCACCTCAGCAGGGAGTGTAAGGATGTGTCTTCCTCTCCACACTCACATCGATCGAAATCCTTGCACTTGAACTCCTTTAGCTTGGAGTTGAAGGGGGAGTTAAAGGGTCCATGTCCAGTCATGACCCTGGTCACTGCGATCGTGGGAGTGGACCACTCCTCTGCACTTAGTCTCTGTTTGATCGAAGAAAAAAAGGCATAAGTTACTCTGCCTGTGGTGGCGCTGTCCCACCTGGCTTGCCATTTTTTCAAGATGGCTGCCTCAATTTGCGAGACCGCCGTCTCGGACCCATGTTGTATGACCTTGCGCTCGTTATAGCCGCGTCCTGGGTCCGTTTTGATTACAGTATTGAATGCATACAGCATGAATTTACGGGTCACACTTATTTATTCAATCAGGACTCTTAACCTAAATTGCAGGTCTCGCGCGCAAAGTTCGGCAAACGCGACTCTAAATTTTAACTGGAACTCGGCTTCACTGCATCACTCACCGTGATTCCACCTGAAAAACGGGAAAGGGGGTGGGGAACGCTCGCACACGCACTCTAAATAATAATTCAGATTTACAATAATATAACTCGGCCTATATTCTGTACACGTTCCTTTTTCGCGGCGATACATGAATCTACATATGAAAATCCCGACAAATAACGGCCAGAAATATTCGAGAAGATTCAACAATTATCATCAAAAGGAGTCTCTTTCTCATTAAAATGTCTCTCAAAATTTCCTGTAGATTACAATGGAAAAGAAAACACTACACTATCTCGGCACACAGTCTCGGCAAGAAGTGGAACTCTAAGTTCGAACGAGCACGCTGCTCCGAAACACTCACAAAATGGCTGCTCCGCGACAATTTCGCATGCCACGAGGCAAGAGGTCTCTTTGCCCTCGCACCGATTTTCCACCCTTAACGCGGGGGATTACGACACGCCCGCGACTGCTGGGGTGTGCTGGAGTCTCGGCAGATTGTCGGGGTGCACTCCAGCACCGTCAGCCTCCCCAGGAGTCCGGTTCGGCAAAGCCCGACGATGGCTAACACGCGCGCACGAGGCTCTCGAGGGACGCGCGAGAAAATTCACCAAGTATTATCAAGATCAAAACCACTCACCGCTATTATGCGACATCCTGGCAATAACTCCTTGACTTCCTTCAAATATTTGTATATCCGACCCTTGACGTCGAGTGAGCAACCCTGGACTCCTGGGGGGCTCACGGCAAAAACTTTGGAGCACGAGGCGAAACGCAAGAACGCGTGGTCACTCTCGAGGCAATCCAACAAGTGGCACAATGGCCGGCTTCCTGCCGGCAAAGCTCTTCTTCTTCCTCAATGAATGAGGCTCTCTGATTGGTCGGCAGCAATAATTTTGATTGGCTCTCAAAATCCGCGAGAAGCCAACATCGCCCTCTGGTGGCTGGAGCGCGGCAAATTATGAACTATGCGTTCGAGCGCAAGGCAACAAATCGTCAGCAAGATACAGAATTCACGGCAGAAATCTGCTTGGCTGTGGGTACGGCACTGTTTTCTGGCCTCCACCAGTTGCCTATTCTATCTCACTCGCACCCACGGCAAGTATATGTAAGCGTGGAGGCTCTGAGCAACTCGCTATTGCCTCCACTCTTCGTACTTTCACGCTATGCAATCAGGCACTCGAGTATATATATATATAAACTCATCTATACAGTACTTATGACGACCGACAGTATAGATACCGTTGTTACACTTATCAATATGTTATGACGACCGGGGGTTAAAACAGTGATTTTACGTTCAAAAACTAAACCATCCCTCGTGGGAGATAACCGCCGAGGAGATAACAGTTGTTCTGCTTAGACAGTGGTTTCGCGTTCAAACACTAAACCATCCCTCGTGGGAGATGACCGCCGAGGAGATGACAGACGTGTGCTCAGACTCCGTTTTGCGTTCAAACACTAAACCATCCCTCGTGGGAGATGACCGCCGAGGAGATGACAGACGTGTGCTGAGACTCCGTTTTGCGTTCAAAACACTAACCATCCCTCGTGGGAGATGACTGCCGAGGAGATAACAGAAGTTTTCTGAGACAGCCGTTTCCGGTCGTCATAAGTCATGTATACGTAAAGAAAATTTTGGTCGTCATAAGTAGGTATATTTGTAAATGTTATGACGACCGGTCGTCATAACCGAAAATGTCGTCATAAGTGGGTATATTTGTAAAATTGGTCGTCATAAATGTCTATAACTAAAAATATATCTATATATACTCGACACGGCAACGCTATACCTATATACACTCATCATGGCAACGCTATACCTATATGGGCAGTCATCACGGCAATAATATTCACTCGTAGTCTGCCTAGGCAATCTCCTACATGTCCACACACATACATAATGGCCTGTGTGTGTCGTCTGCCTACCATTTTCCACCCAGCGGTGGATGTCCGGGTATCATCAGGGCTCCCGGGTCGGCAGAATGCGGTATAACCTACCCTGAGGTAGGTATACCCGTTGGCAGCACCCTCGCGCCGGCAGCAGTAGCACGGCAGTGTGTCGTCTGCACGAGCCCGCGTGCACATCGTCATCCTCGTTGTCGTCGTGCTCGGGGTCACCCGGGTGGCCAGGTGTCATCGTGCGGGGTCGTCCGGGTGTGGGTAACACCCCTAGGTGTGTGCGCGATCGTGCGGGTGTCGGCAGTGAGCTGGTGCATCTCAGGTGCATGCAACAAGTGTTGCATGCACCCATAACCTGGCATCAGCTGTGCAGCACGGCATGAGGGGCTATTTGTGTATGGGGCAGCTGCCCGGATGGCAAATAGCCCTGGGGTGACTCCCCCAGGTGTGCAACACCGTCGGCAGTGCTCCTGTATCATCTCGTCGGCATCGTCTCCGCGGCATCACCCTGGCACACCCGGGACAGCAGCAGTGTTGTGGCCGTGCGGGGCATGCAGGTGTAATGTGCCTTTCGGCGCGGTGCACTCATTGCCGGGTGCACAGCTGTTGGGGGTGGGCCATGGATGCAGCACGGTGCTTGCGGGCACCGGCTGTTACCATTTTCCACCCTAAACACAGCATCTCGGTGCAAAAGTGCAGAGTTCCTCATGTTAACTCCGTCTGCCCTCGCTCACCCGGGGGCGAGGGCCTCGGCAGGTTTTCCGCATCCGTTGTGGGCGTAACACGGGCCCCGGGCCCCTCCTGTGGTGCCGCGGGGTATGTGCGTGACGTGGTGGGCCCGACAAGGGCAAAACAGCATCAGGTTGCCCGGGTAGCTCGCCCTGGGCTTCACCAGCTGATGCTTGTTGTGGAGAATACCACCAGCCTCCTATAGGCTGGTGGTTGCGGCCAACACCGGTGTAGGACGGGTTGCCTGCCCCCAGGCATACCCACCTCGAGTGCTGGATGCGGCATCGTCGTTATCTCGAACAGCAGCACCTCGAAAAGAAGACGTATTTTACGTGAATACGTATTTTTTTGGGAGGCCGCTGGTTCGAGACACGACGAGAGAGATTCGCTCAATTCCTCAAACGGCTGTGACAGTTTTACCGTCACATCACCCCCGGTTTAGGGGGGGGGGGGTCCTCCGAAAGGAAGTGGCCTTGATCGAAATGTAGGTGGCGCATTCTCGCCTAGAAGTGAGCTCTCTCGCCGTAGCCTCGACCCGGCAGTTCGTAAATCAAATATCATCAATATTCATATATATATATATAATAGATTCATCATAGGGGAATCACCCATCCACTCTCTCACACAATCACGCTGAAGGGATATCATTCTACGGGGTCCTACATTTCAAGGAACTAAATAAAACGTTTACTGGGGAGGGAGAAAGGCCCCACCTGGGCCCTGAGGACATGGACAATTCTGTACATTCGTTCGCTGGAAAGGGGAAAAATCAGATAAAATAAAACCATGAGCATCTTACTTTTCGGCAAGGTGTCGTCCCGCTTAGGGTGATGGACTCCTTCACGGCAACATGGCTGGCTCTGGCAATCTATTTTCTTCGCCCTGACAAGGGCGCCCCGGCATGGCACGGCTGCTAACCGCCGGCCCTCGACTGGCAGGTCATGACTTGCGGTGGGCCCTGTCCCCTCCTGTTAGCAGGAGGGCCGAGGTGACAGGACCAGGACCACTCGAGCTTATCGGGCGTCGGAAGGTTGGCCCGGTCTGTTTGCCGTAAAGAAGGCCTGCATGAACGTTTGGCGGTCCTCGGGAGCCATCTGTCGTGCCATTTCCCAGGCCTGTTGCATCATCTCGGCAAACGAGAGCTGCTGCGCTGGTTGTGGGAGGACCCGAGGGTGTGGTACGGCCTCGGCTGCTTCCCGTATCCGAGCCTCTTCTTCTCGGCGCTGAGCGCGGACCCGCTCTTCTCTTCGGGTAGCAGCCTCTTCGTGCTCCCTGCGAGCTTGTGCTGCGGCTTCCCTGGCCCGTGCCTCCTCCTCCAGGAGCCTGGCATGAGCAATCTGCGCTCGATGGGCCTCCTCGGCAGCTTGTCGGGCGCAGTCCTCGGCTTCCCGGAGAGTGGCGGGTGGTCTCGTCCGGGCTCCGTTGGCAGGGGCCTCTTCGGGCCTGTGCCCATGTCGCGGAGTTCCTCGGCCTCGCGGATTTCGTCCGGCAGGTTGTTCTTCGGCCTCCCGGCCCTGGTGCTGCAGCTGTTGCTCCCTCTCTCGCTGCTCTCGTTCAATGGCCTCAGCTTGCCGTTGTCTACCATGACGGGTTTGCCAGGCTAGCCAGGCCTCACGGCATCTGGGGCACGTCGAGGCGTGCACACCCCGTCTCCCGCAGTTCTCACAATATCGCTGCCTGGGTCGTGGGCAACGTGTGGACGGGTGTCCACTGTCCACCACCCAGCAGTTAAAACAGCTAAAGGGGGGCGGATCTAGCCTGGCACTCGTCTCGATGGGCGTAAGCCCTTCTAGGAACAGGCCCTTGTTTTTGATCGGCAGCACTCGGTTGACTGCGCGGGAGGGTCTCGGAGCCGCACGTTGCGGTCTTGGGTCGGGTTGACCCGTGTGACGGTCCTGGTTCGCTGCGGGGGGCCTCACGGGGCTCCAAGACCGTGGAGGTGACGTCTCCCGAGGTCTCGAAGAGTTGGCTGATGAGTTGGGCTCGGCTGAGCGTCGGGATGATGCTGCTCGCTCTCTCGGGGTCCCTACACTAGTACGCGGCAATTCTTCCCGGGACGGGCCCCATCTGGTGCTGGAACCACGTCCCCTCGGCAATGTGTTCACCGGTGGCTTTTCCAGCGGCACCCCTCGAACCAATTGACTTGGCCCTAACTCCTCGACTTCGATCTCCTGATAGGGTGGAGGCCCTCCTTCGTAGTCCTCGGCAGTCGACTGTCTTCGGGGGTTGTATGGCTTGAGCCGGTGGCCAGTATCCAGACGTAGTCTCGGCAGGTTCTCCAAGGTAGCTCTGGGAGGTTCTCCCCTCCACATAGGTGGCGAGGTAGGTCGCAACTCCGGTTGGCGTCTTGGTGAGCGACTCCGGGGCGTGGGCGTCTCTGGCCTGGTTTCTGCGGGGTGTGAAGGACCCGTCGACGACGCTGCTCGTGGTGATGAGCTGCGGTTCGCCCCCTCCGGTTGATCAGACGGAGGACGATCCGTCTCCCGGCACGGCACTGCGTCTCTGTAGGCTGGTGGTGGGCTAGCTGATCTCGCGAAGTCGTCGGGCGTGATCCGGTCCTTCTCGGGAATCCCATCCCCGGGGCCCAGCTTCACGGACCAGTCCAGGATGGCTTCGAGGTCCGCTTCAGCTTGCTCGGACTCCGCAGCTTCCCGTGACCGTGCAAGAGGGGCTGCAGGAGTTTCCTCCGGGGGCGGAGTTGACTCGGTCTGGCTCGACCTATCGGGGGTCCGAGGGATAGCCCCTCGAGCCCGGTGGGCCGCCAACTCGTCCTCGGAGGGAGCCCGCAGTACTACTCGTGGTTCCGGCTCCTCGAAACGGACTCTCTCGGGTCGATGTCCGCTGCTGACCTCGCGAGCTGCTGGTGACCCCACTTCGCCCGTAGGGGCACAAGCCAGGTCACGAGTGGGAAGGGCGTCCACCCGTTCACCACTCGTCTCGGCACTACTGATCTCCGCGGCAAGTTCTTCGGTTGGCTGGCTGCCGCTGATCTCCATTCCCGCCACCTGAGCCGCCACAGAGCTGGCAGCGCCCTCACTGTGGGCAGGGGACGGAGGTGGGGTATCGCGAGGTTCTGGAGCGGCATTGGATTCGGAGTCGGGGGTGGGGCTTGCTGGTGGTGCGCTGGTGGTGGTGGTGGTGCTGGTGGACGGTTGGCCCCCGCTAGTGAAGAACTTACGGCGACTGGCCATAACTTCCACCCGGGTGGCCCATACCCGCAAGGTGTCCAGCTTGTCCTCGGGGGTGGGCAAATCTCGGAGCTGGGGGAGGGGTGGCAGCTCCTCGTCCCCGTTCGCCACGATTGCCGACTCCCAAAGACTCTCGGCCTCCATGAAGTCTGCTGGGTTGGGGAACATCTCAAAGAAGTCTGGTTTGACTCCCTCGTGAGTTTCCTCAACCAGCGACTCTGACTGGTCCTCGGCAAGAGCGCCACCGGCCCCTTCTTCCAAATCTATGACCAACTCTACCGAGTGGTCCTCGGCAAGGTCTTCGGCCTCACGGCCTGGTCGAGGAGGCTCATCCACCTCCATTGGTAGGTCAACCCTCGGAGCTTCTTCGGGTCGCCTTTCCCCAATCTCGGCAAAGTAGCGGTCCATCTCGACCCGAAACTCGCCCAACTCGGCAATGGTGTCGTCATCTTCACGTTGAGATCCTGAAACAAACAGTAACATCAGACCCGTTCACGGCCTCATTCCGGCATGTAACACGGCATGCACCATCACCAGGCAGATTCATTCCCGGGGTGGGATCCAGCGCTTGAGCTGGGAAACGTGGGCCTCTGGCAGCCTCCCACCCATTTCCCCTTCTAACACGTAGACTAACGGTGATTTTACGGCAATAACTTTGAATGGACCCTCGAATTTCGGCGCAAGCTTCCTAGAGAACTTATTCGCGGCATTAGACAGGAAATGGGTTTTACGGCAAACCATATCTCCTACCTGAAATTCCGCGTGTTTTCGACCCTTATTGTAATGCTTAGCCTGCTTCTCACGAGCTTTGTCGATGTTTAACTGTACTAGATCCCTCAACGCATCTAACCTTTTCATCCTATCCACCCACGCGGCCTCATCAATTTTCTCGATAGGTTTCCCGGCAGTTACCTCGCGGCGCAAACTCTTGACGGGCTTCGGATTCCTACCATAATTCAGGAACGCAGGTGACACTTTGAGTGTCGACTGAACGGCAGTGTTCACGGCATGCCTGAACTCATGGACATGTAGATCCCAATCGCGGTGATCGTCCTTCACGAACTGCGCAATCATGTTCTCCAATCCGCGGTTGGCCCTCTCGACAGGGTCGGATTGGGGGTGGTAAGGGGGGGTATAGGCTATTTTCACCCCATACTCGGCCATCCTCTCGACCAAGAGTTTGTTATCAAACTCTTTCCCGTTATCCACGACCAGGTAGTCCGGCGTTTCCCATCGGAACAAGACCAACTCTTCCACTCCAGCTAGAACCGACTTACCGTCTGCTTTACGCAGCGGTCGAGTCTCGATCATGCGCGTAAATAAGTCCTGAAATACCAGGAGGTATTTGAACCCCCTCTTGCTCGGCGGAAATTCCATTAAATCGGCAGATACGGCGACCCACGGTGCTTCTACGATGCGCGACCCCATTAAGCCTTGTGGTCCAAGTTGAGAGACTTTATACATCTGGCAGGTCTGGCACTGCTGAATGAATGATACCACATCGTGGTACAGTCCCGGCCAGGAGTATTCACGGGCAATTCGGTCATACGTCTTCTCCACACCTAAGTGTCCGGCAGAGGCAATGCAGTGGGCATCTTCCAGTACACTCTTGCGCAGGGTCGCTGGCACGACCAACCGCCATTTCTCGTGTGGCGAGGTTATCGGGTCTAACATCACGTCTGTGCGGAAGCGATACAATCGACCGTCTTCCACTCTCCAATTTCTCCACTTCTCTGGAGCAGCTTGTACTTCTTGCATTCTCTTAACGTACCATGGGTCAGAATCGACTTCCATCGCGGCAACTTCCGGCCCCTTGTCGGGCTCGGCATCGGCAGGGTCATGTAACCTAGACAGGGCATCTGGCACCCTGTGGAGCCGCCCGGAGCGGTGGGAGATTTCGAAGTCCCACTGCTGAAGCTTGAGGGCCCGGCGAGCCAAACGACCGGTGGGGTCCTTCAGACCCCTCAACCACTTTAATGCACTGTGGTCTGTGATGACCTTGAAATGAGACCCCTCGACATAGGGTCGCATCTTCTCTATGGCCCACAACACGGCCAAATTTTCACGTTCTGTGGCGGTGAAGTTTTTCTCGGCATCCGTGAGTTTTTGGCTACGATAAAGGATGGGGTGCTCACCATCCTCACCCTCTTGCGTCAGCACGGCTCCCAGGCTATGCGCGCTCGCATCAGTCTGTATCGTGAAGACCTTTGAAAAATCAGGTCTCGACAACACCGGAGCAGACGTCAACGCTTCCTTGAGCTTCTCAAACGCCTCCTGTTGTTCAGGTCCCCATTCCCACGGCTGGTCTTTCTTGAGCAATTTTTGCAACGGCACTTTTATCTCGGCATCATGTTCTATGAACCTGGAGTACCATCCCACCATGCCCAAGAACGATCGGAGCTGTTTCAGATTTTTCGGAGGTGGGTAGTCCCGAACTGGAGCCACCTTTTCTGGGTCAGGCCTCAGCCCCTCGGCATCGAGCAGAAAACCCAGATATCGGACCTGTTGGCAGCAAATTTCGCACTTTTTCCGATTGACTCGCAATCCGGCTCCAATCAAGCGCTCCATGACCAGTTTCACGTACTTACAGTGATCGGCATAAGTGTCTGTTGCCACGGTGATGTCATCTAAATACCCGAAGACAAATGGCTCCGATTCAGGCCCGAACAATTGGTCTATAAGTCGCTGAAAGGTCGCTGGAGCATTGGTTCAGCCATAGGCCATGGATCTGAACCTCCAGGCTCCAACGCCTGGTACTGAGAAGCTTACATAGTCCTTGCTGTCCTCAGACATTGGAATTTGCAAATACGCTTCTTTTAAGTCTATCTTCGAGATGTACTGGGACTTCCGGAGCTTGTCCAGTATGGCGTCCATATTCGGCAAGAGATAGGCATCTTTTTTCGTCACTTTGTTCAAATCGCGGAAATCTATGCAGAACCGGTAGGTTCCATCGCTCTTCCGGACCAACACTGGCGCACTGCTCCAGGCACTCTTCGATGGTTCAATATGACCAGCGTCAGCTAAACGCTTCACCTCTTCACGTGCTACCTCCAGCATGGCAGGGGCCATCCTTCGATACTTGTGCCTGATTGGCGTGGGGTCCGTGACCTCGATTCGATGTTCAGCCAACGTAGTCAACCCAAGGCTATTTCCGGCAGCTTCGATCATTTCCTCGACCATCTTCTCCAGGACAGCCTTTTCGTGTGGCTTTCCCACCGCTAATCCGGCACACTCGGCAAAAATTCGGTTCTCAGGGGCCTGGCCCACTCCAATGAATTCCTTGTATTCTCCTTTCATGACTCTCCAGCGACCATCGGCATTCTCGGAGTCCGATTGCCAGGCTTTCATGAAATCCATGCCCAGGACCATATCATGGTTGAGCTCTTCCACCACCTGCATCACCAGAGGTCGTGAGATTCCGTCGATTTTCATATTCACTCTCAGTAACCCGACCGCTGGGGTCACACTCCTCCCAACCGCACTTTTGAGGTAGCCAGTCTGTCTGTAGATTCTCTTCTCGTGAAACTTTGAGACCTTAGGACCCACCATGGACACTTGGGCTCCTGGGTCATAGAGAGCGGCAAAAGACTGACCACCCAGAACTACCTCAACGTAATTCCTCGGTACAGGCTTCAGCGTAGGCCCCTCGGCTAATTCCGGAGCGGTCCACGGCAACACCTCGGCAACTACACGACTTTCCGGATCCACGTGTTCGAATTGTCCATCCTCGAAGCTCTGAGCTTCGGTCACGCCGGCTTCTTCAGAGATTTCGACAGTGGATTCAACCGCGTCATCCTTCATGAACTTCAACCAGGCCCGGTAATTTTTGACTGCTTGGCTAGTTTCTCCCGTTCCAAGGCATGTATTAATGTCAGGCGGGGTCTCCACTAGGGGTTGAGTCTCGCACTCCGGCACGCCCGGGTTCTGCTCCGGGGCTGGAAGCTCTGGCACGCTCGAGTTCAACTCGTCGTCAGCAGCAGCTTTCAAAGCTCCCAGGATGAAGAATTTCTTCGCTTCGCGCAAACCCACAAGAAAATCATCACACTCGGCTCCGGTATACACCTTCCGTGTAATCTCGGTGGTCTCGTCACCACGTTCCACTTCCACCCACCGCTTCTTGGGGAATTTCTGGTCCAGTCGTTCTCTCAAGAGGTCTTTGGTTCTTACTGCCCACGGCTTCTCCACTTTTAGCCCCGTCATACCTTCACAAAGGCGCTCAGGTACCTCTACCCATGACGTCACCGGCTGTTCTTCCACCATACCTTCACAAAGGCGCTCAGGTTCGCTAACCCATGGTGTGTTTGACCGTTCTGCCACCATACCTTCACAAAGGCGCTCAGGTTTGTCAACCCATGGTGTATAAGGTCTCTTCTCTTCCACTTGGCCACTCACAAGGCTCTCAGAATCCTCCATTCACTCTCGACTCCCCGACTGAACTTCAAAATTCCCACACGCGGCATTACTTTCTCTCTTCTCAATCACAACTTCTGGCAAGGCCTCGTCAAGGCCCCCAGGTTTTTCTTTTGCCGCCAAGGGCACACTTATTTTGGCGGGGACGCAGTACCTGGGTTTTTCTGGGCCCCCGCTGGGCCGTTTCCCAAGTACTCTAGCTTGAACTTACAATCTGGGCACGAGTGTGCTGTCACTCCGACTTTACTGCACAACTGGCATTTTTCCACGGCTGACGCGGCAGCGCCAGCAGGTGCAGTAGCTTCTGGGCATTCACTGGCGGTATGACCCAGAGCAGAGCATTTATAGCACTTCCTGATCGGGCAACTGTAGGCAAAGTGATTCGGCTGATTGCAGTTGAAACAGAGGCCCTTACTTATTTGCTCGTCTTTTATCATACGGTCCCCACTGACCCTCGCTCGACCCGTACCCAGTGGCCTACGTTGTCCATACCCGGCATACGGTGGATAGGGATACATCATTGGGTACTGTGGCCATCTTCCGGGATCTGGCATCCAGGGCGCCATCGCGGCAGGTTGTGGCTGAGTCGTTGGTGGTGGAGTACTTGGCTGAGGTTGACTCGTTGCAGGTGCGGTCGTTGTCGGAGTGTCCACAGGGGCGGCTGGAGTACTCGGCTGAGTAACCTTGGCACCAGTTTTACCACTCTGATTCCTGTTGCGGTTCTGCTGAGCACTCACCCCTGGTTTGGAGGCCTCGGCATCGGTAGGCTCCGTCCCGGCAGTCTCATTTCGCCCCGGCTTACCCCGTGGAGGGGCTTGGCTCGATCCCTGGTATGCGGCACCTGGTATACGCGACCTCTCCTTGGGGGGAGGTGCAGTATAGCGAGCGTCTAGGTCTTTGCTTCGCTCAAACTTCTGGCCATAGTACTGTATGTCTTCTAACGTTCTAACTCTCTTGGTTTCCAAGTACTTGCGCAGTTCTGGCAATAAATTTCGACGCACAATCTCAAACACATCACGGTCACGAGGCGGTCTCTTGAAATGACCCAAAATTATTTTTATGCACGTCAAATACTTGGCAACTTTTTCACCCTTCGCCTGGGTGCGATGTTGGAGTTCGTCCATCACATCTTGACGGTCCAAATTCCCGACATACTGATCCCTGAAGGCATGCTTAAACTCTGGCCACGTCTCAAACTCATCTTGATGAGTATGATACCAACTGCGGGCATCTCTGGTCAGCGCGGCAGGCACGGCAGATAACATCTCGGCATCCGTCACTGGCAGCATCCGCCGGCAGTCCTTGAGATTGGCCAGGAACTCCTCCGGGCCTTCTCTGTCTCCCCCACCGAAGCTAATCTTCATGCTCTGCAGCATTTTAATAAATTGAAACGTCCTCGCGTTTGCCTGACCCGCCTGACTCCAGTTAGAGTCATCATCTGAGGTATCATACTCAGATTCGCTACTCTCACGACGTCTGAGATTCCTGCGTCTTTCGCGGAGACCATCCCGAGAATCTCGTGACCTACGTCGCCCCCCTCGTCGCCTAGACCTATCCGAATCCGACCCTGAACGTCTATCACGGCGTGAGTTCCGCGGAAGAGAATTATCTGATGAACTATCTCGGCTACCGTGGTTACCATGGCGACTATTGCGCCACCTATCGGCATCTCGGGGGTTATCTCGGCAATTTCGGTGGTCCCTGGGGCGGTGACGTTGCGTATGGTCACCTGGAGTTTGTCGTTGACCCGTACGATCAATTTGCGATGAGCACCGAGGCCCTCGGTTTGAGGTTGGTGGGTCGACACGACTGCAGGAGCCCCCGACAGGATGGTCGCGGTGGTGCGGCACGGCTTTCGACCCGGCACGTCGCCCCTTCGCTTCTTGAGAGTGGCCTGGAATCACCCGCTCTTGATCCGGCACAACACGATTTCGGCAACTGTCCACCGATCGATCACGCGGATGTCGGTTTACATTAGTGTCTATTCGCTGAGGCTGGTTCGGGGGAGAATGCTTCCGCGTCTCTGGGACCGTTGGTATCGGCTTGACACGGCTGGGACGTCTGCTGGATGCACGTTCAGTTCCGCGTGGGTTCACGTTGGTATTCACGCTATCAGTAGGTGGCACACGCGAGCGCCTCTCACTGGGTGGAAATTCCGGTTGATGCGCGCAATTGCTGAGGCTATCTAGCGAGGGTCCACGACGCCTCGAACTATTGAACGTGTCACCTGGCGGTGGTTCGCCGTCACTCGAGTCTCGATAATTTCCGCGCTCAAAATTCGGTTCACGGCAACTGGCACGGTTTGAACGCGGCCTATTTTCCCGAGGGTCATCTATACCGAACGGAATTTTGTCGTGGTCCCACCACATCGTTTCTCCACGCGACAACTCTGGATTGCGCTCGGTGAGGCGATTCAGTGTCCGGTAGTCAGTTCCTAAAAGGCGATGTCCCACTGGGTGCTGTGGTGGCATTGGCAGATAAGGTGGATCTACAGGCAAGCCTCGTTGACTCGATTCACTCCGGTGACCCACCGACTCACTGTTGCTTTCCGCTTCCGACGACTGACTCTCCTCGACGATCTCGACTCGTCTGGCATTAACTGGCCTAGAATTGACCGAAACAGGTGGAACCACAGTCCCGCTAGGCCTGGTTCGTGGAATAGCACCACTCCTAGGGCTCGGATTGAACAACAAGTCGTCGGCATATACTGGAGGCGGTTGCTGCGATCCCGAGGCAGATATCAGCGCATCTGGAATCGCGGCGCCTGCTAATATAGCACCCGACATCGCGGCCACCTGTGTCATCAATCGATGACTCGATTGCGAGATCAGCAGACTACTCCTCGGCAACTGAAACGGCACATGGCTAACAGCTGGGGAGGAAATGGGATCCGGAATACTACTAGTCACCCGCACGGCAGATTGCGTAGTCGTCGACACTGATGTGGTCACCGTAGTCGTCGCGGCAACAGTCACAACAGTCGATGCGGTCGTGAGGGTCGGAGCAACTGAAAAGGGTGGTAATCCGGAAGTTGCAGGCCACGGCAGAGTTGACGTCGAGTCAGCGACCCCGCTGCGCGATCCCGTCGACGAGGAAGTCGTGGTTGACAGAGAAACTGTAGTTGACGAAACTAACTCGGTCGCTGCGGTTTCTGTACTAGTTATGGTGCCACTCTGTTGGGACGTATCACGGCGAGACCGGTCCAAGCGTCGTCGCCATGACTCTGGATGTTCGGAGGGGTCCACACCCCCGGCCTCGTCTACTTCTGGTTCCCATGGTACATCTGCTTCTGGGAAACACTCTCTGAGCTCCGCCCTTACTAGTCGCGATCGCGTGCTTTCACGAGTTCCTCTATCATTCAAGCCCTTTGCTTGCAGCTGTCTCGTCACCGCTGCTCCATCTAACGCGAAAATCAATTGAGCTACCCGCTGGTAGCGTTCATCCCTCTCCAACAACGCTATGAGCTCCATATCTCCGCACCGCAGCAATCCTGGGATCATAGGTCGCGGCGGCAAGGCTTTCGGTCTACCCCTGGCCATCCCAGACGCAACCCACTAGTCCAAAACCCGGCAAAAGTACGGCAGCTAACTTCAAATTCTGTCAAATTCCCAGCTATTCCCACTAAGGCTACTTGGTATTCCCACAGTACACGGCAAACCCTCCAAAAGTTCCGTGAGTCTATGCACACGCGTCGCTACACTCAGTTAACTGAGTCTCGACAACTCCCTACTCGATCACTTCCAAGTTTCGTACAGAAAACCCGAAGAAAATCCCCAAAAATCCCGTGCCAGAGACCACAATAATGATTGGGGACAGGAGAAATTCTTCAGAATCTCCGCGGGAAGGATAACAGGTACCTTCAGGAGCTGTAGGAAAATCAAACTCGGCAAGATTCCAACTATATTCAAATATCAATATTCAAAAATATTCACACACATGCAAGGGAGGATAAGTCGGCGTACAAAGGCAGGGAGAAATCTTTCCGAATCAGAAAAATTTCCTACGGGACCAATGAACCTCAATAAGATGCTATGGTAACTCTACGTGAGACTCAAGTCCCAACAGGAATGATTTGACTGGGTAACTCTACCAAATCCTAGGCATCAGGGCTGCAAATGGGGTACAAACTATTCAAATCAGGGAGAAATATTCGCTTTCACTATGACTATGGTGTGAGAGAGGGTACTACACTACTACTACACGCGGTGAGCCTCGTACGCACGCAAGAATACGGAAAAACCAACGATTTTTCCCAGCAGACGCACTTGGACGACTCCTTCGCTCTCCTAGCAGCACCGCAACAATCTGAAACCGGTCAAAAATCGTTCAGAAATTATTCAGAACGGCAAGAGTGCGTTCAAAAATTTTTCCGAACGGCGAAACACGCTCAGAAATTTTCGAAAGTGCCTAAGATGCACTCAGAAAATTTTTACACACGGCAAAAGTCGTTCAGAAATTTTTAAAAGTGGCAAAAGTCCACTGAAAAATTTTTCAGAACGGCAAGAGTGTGTTCAAAAATTTTTCCGAACGGTAAGGCACGCTCAGAAATTTTCGAAAGTGCCTGAGATGCACTCAGAACATTCTTACACACGGCAAAAGTCGTTCAGAAATTTTTAAAAGTGGCAAAAGTCCACTGAAAAATTTTTCAGAACGGCAAGACTGTGTTCAAAAATTTTTTCGAACGGCAAAACACGTCCAGAAATTTTCAAAAGTGCCTACGATGCACTCAGGAAATTTTTATACATGGCAAAAGTCGTTCGGAAATTTTTAAAAGCGGCCAAAGTCCACTGAAAAATTTTTCGGAACGGCAAGAGTGTGTCCAAAAATTTTTCCAAACGTCAAAACTCGTTCAGAAATTTTCGGAGCAACCCCAAAATCACGGCAGCACGAGCTACGGCAATAAAATCACAGTACAAAATTTTCAAAGTCGCGTGAGCCCTGTCACGGTCGCCAATGTGACGTGGCAAATGAATTTACGGGTCACACTTATTTATTCAATCAGGACTCTTAACCTAAATTGCAGGTCTCGCGCGCAAAGTTCGGCAAACGCGACTCTAAATTTTAACTGGAACTCGGCTTCACTGCATCACTTACCGTGATTCCACCTGAAAATCGGGAAAGGGGGTGGGGAACGCTCGCACACGCACTCTAAATAATAATTCAGATTTAAAATAATATAACTCGGCCTATATTCTGTACACGTTCCTTTTTCGCGGCGACACATGAATCTACATATGAAAATCCCGACAAATAACGGCCAGAAATATTCGAGAAGATTCAACAATTATCATCAGAAGGAGTCTCTTTCTCATTAGAATGTCTCTCAAAATTTCCTGTAGATCACAATGGAAAAGAAAACACTACACTATCTCGGCACACAGTCTCGGCAAGAAGTGGAACTCCAAGTTCGAACGAGCACGCTGCTCCGAAACACTCACAAAATGGCTGCTCCGCGACAATTTCGCATGCCACGAGGCAAGAGGTCTCTTTGCCCTCGCACCGATTTTCCACCCTTAACGCGGGGGATTACGACACGCCCGCGACTGCTGGGGTGTGCTGGAGTCTCGGCAGATTGTCGGGGTGCACTCCAGCACCGTCAGCCTCCCCAGGAGTCCGGTTCGGCAAAGCCCGACGATGGCTAACACGCGCGCACGAGGCTCTCGAGGGACGCGCGAGAAAATTCACCAAGTATTATCAAGATCAAAACCACTCACCGCTATTATGCGACATCCTGGCAATAACTCCTTGACTTCCTTCAAATATTTGTATATCCGACCCTTGACGTCGAGTGAGCAACCCTGGACTCCTGGGGGGCTCACGGCAAAAACTTTGGAGCACGAGGCGAAACGCAAGAACGCGTGGTCACTCTCGAGGCAATCCAACAAGTGGCACAATGGCCGGCTTCCTGCCGGCAAAGCTCTTCTTCTTCCTCAATAAATGAGGCTCTCTGATTGATCGGCAGCAATAATTTTGATTGGCTCTCAAAATCCGCGAGAAGCCAACATCGCCCTCTGGTGGCTGGAGCGCGGCAAATTATGAACTATGCGTTCGAGCGCAAGGCAACAAATCGTCAGCAAGATACAGAATTCACGGCAGAAATCTGCTTGGCTGTGGGTACGGCACTGTTTTCTGGCCTCCACCAGTTGCCTATTCTATCTCACTCGCACCCACGGCAAGTATATGTAAGCGTGGAGGCTCTGCGCAACTCGCTATTGCCTCCACCCTTCGTACTTTCACGCTATGCAATCAGGCACTCGAGTGTATATATATATCTATATATACTCGACACGGCAACGCTATAACTATATAGGTATTCATCACGGCAATGCTATACCTATATACACTCATCATGGCAACGCTATACCTATATGGGCAGTCATCACGGCAATAATATTCACTCGTAGTCTGCCTAGGCAATCTCCTACATGTCCACACACATACATAATGGCCTGTGTGTGTCGTCTGCCTACCATTTTCCACCCAGCGGTGGATGTCCGGGTATCATCAGGGCTCCCGGGTCGGCAGGATGCGGTATAACCTACCCTGAGGTAGGTATACCCGTTGGCAGCGCCCTCGCGCCGGCAGCAGTAGCACGGCAGTGTGTCGTCTGCACGAGCCCGCGTGCACATCGTCATCCTCGTTGTCGTCGTGCTCGGGGTCACCCGGGTGGCCAGGTGTCATCGTGCGTGATCGTCCGGGTGTGGGTAACACCCCTAGGTGTGTGCGCGATCGTGCGGGTGTCGGCAGTGAGCTGGTGCATCTCAGGTGAATGCAACAAGTGTTGCATGCACCTATAACCTGGCATCAGCTGTGCAGCACGGCATGAGGGGCTATTTGTGTATGGGGCAGCTGCCCGGATGGCAAATAGCCCTGGGGTGACTCCCCCAGGTGTGCAACACCGTCGGCAGTGCTCCTGTATCATCTCGTCGGCATCGTCTCCGCGGCATCACCCTGGCACACCCGGGACAGCAGCAGTGTTGTGGCCGTGCGGGGCATGCAGGTGTAATGTGCATTTCGGCGCGGTGCACTTATTGGCGGGTGCACAGCTGTTGGGGGTGGGCCATGGATGCAGCACGGTGCTTGCGGGCACCGGCTGTTACCATTTTCCACCCTAAACACAGCATCTCGGTGCAAAAGTGCAGAGTTCCTCATGTTAACTCCGTCTGCCCTCGCTCACCCGGGGGCGAGGGCCTCGGCAGGTTTTCCGCATCCGTTGTGGGCGTAACACGGGCCCCGGGCCCCTCCTGTGGTGCCGCGGGGTATGTGCGTGACGTGGTGGGCCCGACAAGGGCAGAACAGCATCAGGTTGCCCGGGTAGCTCACCCTGGGCTTCACCAGCTGATGCTTGTTGTGGAGAATACCACCAGCCTCCTATAGGCTGGTGGTTGCGGCCAACACCGGTGTAGGACGGGTTGCCTGCCCCCAGGCATACCCACCTCGAGTGCTGGATGCGGCATCGTCGTTATCTCGAACAGCAGCACCTCGAAAAAAAGACGTATTTTACGTAAATACGTGTTTTTTGGGAGGCCGCTGGTTCGAGACACGACGAGAGAGATTCGCTCAATTCCTCAAACGGCTGTGACGGTTTTACCGTCACATCTGCTCGAGCAGTAGCTCAATCGGAAGCACTCCGGCTATCATACACAATGCTCCGGTCGGTGAGGTGTTGTATGCACCTAACGCCGCGACGAGAGCTGTGTGTTGAAGCCCTTCGAGCTTCTTCATGTGGGTGCTGCGATTCAGTCCTTCTTCCCACCCTGGCGTAGCGTGAGCTATGATATAGCCTAAATGTGGTTTCTGGGGTGAAGTCCATATTTCTCTCTAGTTATTGATCTGATGCGACGTATGAAATTTACAATTTTCGCCTTCAGCAGATAGGGATGGTCATGGGTGTATGCCTCTCTGCCTATCATCACACCCAAGTACCGGGCACTTCCTTGATACTTTAGGCTTCTGCCTCTCAGATGTACTTCGGGGTACTTTGGGCTATGGCTTGCCTCGGACTCGACCCTTCCACTCTTGCGTATCTGCAAGCAGACCCACTTCTCGTCGCAAAAGCGCAGTTTGAAATGACGGGCCCATTCCAGTAGCACCGCCGTCACTTGCCTGCTCAGCCATTCGATTTCACTTCGTGAACTCCCGTACAGTAGGATAACAAGATCATCGGCATACGCGATGTACTTGATTCTTCCTCTGATGTCCGGTCTCTCCTTTAGTTTATCGAGACGCTGAAGCAGTTCGTTGAAGAAGATGATCCATCCTGGTGGACCGAAGACTGATCCTTGCGGGCAGCCTCGGTCAGGAGTCTTAGACTCCTACCCGCTTTTCCACTTGAATCTTACGTTTCTATTGATGAAATCATCCTTCAAAATGTTGAACGTATCAGCCGGGCATTTGCCCTCCTTCATGAAGTGGAGTACCACTGGATAGAGGACCATATCAAAGGCTTGTTTGATATCTAGCAGCATTGCTACGATCCACTCCGCCTCGGACTCATTTATGATTCGGCGTAATTCCACAATCGCATCTTCACATGACCTATCCGGCGTGAACCCATACTGATACTTTAAAAGGTTCCCAGGGTCTAGCACAGTCTCCCTAAGCCTTACCACTACGCACTTCTCGAGTAGCTTGCCTAGGAAGCTCAAAATACATAGAGGTCTCCTTTTACCATTGCCCTTGGGCAACAGGACAAGTGTAGACACTTCCCGTCTCCTTGGGAAGACATCTAGCTTGAAGCAAGCATTGGAAATCTGGGCGAGTATTCGCCTTAGCGCCGGTCCTGCGCGTTTGATGACAGCAACCTCTATTTTGTCTGGTCCAGGCGTCTTCCCATTTGTGAGATGCTTGATGTACCCCTTTAGTTCGTTTGAAGAGACAGGCCATGAGTTGGCAGTATCAGGAGGTGTGGAAGCATTGGCTTTGATACGTAGGAGAGTAGGCGTATCTTCATCAGATTCGTCAGGGAGATACGTGTTCAGGTACTCCCTGGCGGCGCCCTGCATGCTCTTTGCAGTGATACCGTCTTTGTCCAGCGTCGCCAACGCTTCAGGAGGCTTCAGCTTCCCCCCCCCCCCCGCATATTTTCATACCGTTCCAAAGGTGTTATCATATTCTTCGGTACTTACAAAGTCCCGCCAGTTCTCCTTACTCAGCTTTATACGCTCTCTCGTATATGCTCTGTCAGCCGACCTGTAAGCTTTATCGACAGATTTGGGGACATATCCCTCATTTTTTTTCCAAAGGTGCTTTACTCTACTTGCGGCATTTCTTTGCTTCTTCAATTCTTCAAGTCCATCTGCCTTGTGAGAAGCGCTGGTGTTCACTCTGGGCTTCACACGCGGCATGGCCTTAGTGCAAGCCCCCGTGAGGGCAAACTCTGATGCTTTCACCGCGGCATTGACACCGTCCTCGGTATCGAGCCTCATCTTGCTGAGGTGAGCTTCAATTTGCTGCTCGAATACATTTGTAAAGACGTCCCAGTCCGCCTTCCGGACATTGAACCTTGCGGTATCTTTCACAATCTGACTCCTACTCTATGCGAGCCTGATCTGGAAACGGAGAACGTTGTGATCGCTACTCGTCCATCTCTGCACCATATGATCAAACAACTTTGGGGTGATCTGCAGAGACGAAGCTGTAACGTCGTTCCACGATACTTTGCCCGCATATTCAAGAGTTGGATAGTCAGGATGTGGCCGGTTATGTACTGTAAATCTGTGTTCTGCCAGCAGATTGTGCAGCGCATTACCCCTCTCATCTGCTTCCCTTATGCTCCATGTTGGGTGACTGCCGTTGACGTCTACCCTCAGAATGATTTTTCGTCCAGCCAGTTCTCTCAACGCCCTATCCAGTTCTTCCAGAGGAGGCATGAATTCTCTTTCAGAGTTCCTGGATAGGACGTATGTCGATATGACGTAGAATCTCACATCCCAGCCGTTCACCTCAACGACACAACAGTCTGGCAAGCTGAGCCTAGTAGTTTTGATCAAGGATAAGTTGCTGTTGCAACTCAAGACGGCTGCCCAGGGCCGTTCACTAGAGTCCATGGCGATCACTGACTCCCCCATTCCCCTTATGGTCCAAGATCCGGGGCTTCCACCCTCCGGGCTCTTCGCATGTGGTTCTTGGAATATCAAAAGATCGACTCTATGCTTGGCCACCAGCGCGTGGAGCTCACCCATCACGTTGCGGCATCTCCTACAGTTTAGCTGCATAACTCGTATCGGCACAGATTGTTCCCTTACGGTCCTCGCCTCGGGAGCCCTCTCAGGCGCAAGTGCGTCTGTGGTAGGTATCCTCGAGACTTCTCTATTATCTACAAGATTTTCCTTTGGATCGCTCTCCAGACTGCTAGTATCCGAACCCCTACGCCGCGTATAGTCAGCCATGGTCGAGAGGTTTGCGTGTACATCTTCGCTTTGTGAGAGAGTGTGAGCCTTACTTGGGCTTGCAGACTCGCTCTCCGGGCTGCTAGTGCCCGAACCCCTACACCGCGTATGGTCAGCCACGGTCAATAGGTTTGCGTGCACATCTTCGCTTCTAGGGAGAGTTGGAGCTGCTCAATCGGGACAACTATTGGCAGGAGTGGTAACCGGCATAACCGAGTTACCATTGCCGTTTTCAGGGGTCGGCGGTATGCAGAAACGCGCTCTTTCGCTCATTCTCCATTGGAGGAATGAGCTGGATATAGTGGGAATAGTGCGAGCGACAGTAATTCGAAGTTCAATGCGTTAGTGCGTTTAGTGCGTTACCAGAGATTGATCAGATCAGCAAGAGCGGAGCAGAGTTGAGCGATTGCCAGCCATCGCCAGTGCTACTCCAGCGGGGTGCCCCGGTTCAGACGGTCATCTTTATGGTGATCGAGTCTCCCCTAAGCCTGCAGATGTTTGAAGCTAGGCGGAGCACAAAGAGAGCAGTGATCGCTAGGACCTAGGCCTGCATCTCTCCCTCTGAGTCTTCTTAGCGTTATTCTAAACGTGCTCTTTTATACTCCTCCCGTGGAATTGTTATCCACATGCTGGGGTCGGCTGATTGCCTCACCCAGACTCTCTGTTCTTTCGCTCCATTCATTCATTCTATCTCTGTCACTCAATCGTGCTCGCTTGCTTACTTGAGAAGTGCGTGTGTATAGCATATCTTTCTTCAGCAGCTCCTCTTTGCATTGGCCCTCCCCTGCTCATGCCACCTGCCTTTGTCTTCTTCGACCATATCCCGCTGCAACTGCCTTACCTACATCATCTTAGCACTTTCCCGACACCTCGAGCCATCCTCTTCCTTTTATGCGTGGGGTTGTTTTCCTATGCAGAAGCCTCGTTGCAAGTCTCGGGCTTTGCTGCTGTACTCAGCGACCTCCATTGACCATGTCCCACTGCATCGCTCCTAGGAGAACTGCGCTCTTGATGTCTCGAGGCTCCCTCTGTGTAGCCATCTGGGACTATGTCTCGCGCACTTGCCCAAATTCAAATGCGGTCCTCGACGCCTTGTTGCTTCCGTGCGGCAAGTCTCCGACTTGGGCTAGGATTCTGAACCGAAGAGGACCTCCGATTGGAGGAGCGCTCTTTGCGAAGTGGCCTGCTGATTCTACCAAGCACTCCAATCTGTATACTACTGCATCCTGGGCGCTTGCAATCCTATCTAGTGACGATGCACTGGTTTGCGCGATTTCCCTTAGGGAGCTATCTGACGGCTCTCTCCCGGCAGGCGAAGCGGTTTACCTGTTGGATACACTTCCGGTAGACCCGCACCGGCCGTTGGCTACTTAAAGCTCCGGGCGGGGGTTAAAGTCGTTAACCATCTGGCCTCCTTCGGCTGAGTACCTGCACTTTTTGAGATTCACGCTCGGGTGTTCTCCGAGTCCCATGCGCATTGCTTTCGGTGCAGCACGAAAATTCGCGGTATGCGACTGCAGAGCAGCCGCATCCCGCTTTCGATTCGCCTTTCCTCTTACGAGGAGAGCAGGACCTTTAGGGCCCCCGGGCGTCAGTTCTGCTGCCTCTATTGGGTGAGTCCCATGCGCATTGTTTTTCAGGGCGATACACACAAAAACTCGCGGGGCGTAGCTGCAGAGCAACCACGACCCGCTTTCGCGTTCGATTCGCCCTCCCCCCACGAGGAAGAGCGGGACCTTTCGGCTCCCGGGCGTCAGTTCTGCTGCCCCAATTCTGGTTAGTGTGCGTGATACCTAGACCAACTGTCCTTGCCAAGCCGCGTCATCTACGGCAAGGCTCCAGTACGTTCTTAGGCCTCGTGTGCTGGAGTGTTAGGGCTGAGTCTACTCGAGTTCCCCGTAAGTGCATCTCCACTTAAGACGCACGAGTCCAATCCCAGGACCCTAGCATCTTCGAGAGAGCGCTAGAGCCCTGTGCTCTTATCGGTCTCGATGGAAGACCCTCTTACGAGGTCCCTACCGAGACCCGGTCCGTGTTGTTACAAATGCAGATTTCTGCTTGCACCGTTGCAAACGTTAATCTCGTTAGTCAGCCTGTGGTCCAGCAAGTGCTCAGCCTGGCGTCGTATGCTCCTTACTTTGTCGTCAGTTTGTATGCTTTAATCCGTCGCGGATGAAGGCATGTTTATTGACACCATAATATTTTTAGTCAGTGGTCGGGTCCCACTCGTGAGGTCGATACCCGTGAGCCGTTGAGGACATGTAAGGAGAGCTCACGCCCCCAGGTGTCCCTGCGTAGCTTAGTCCTCATCTTTGGGTTATGAGTTACCCTCAACATAGGTCTAGTACGGATGACCATGGTTGCGTGCCCCCTAGTCGTCCCTTGGCGGACTCCACGAGGCGTACGAGAATTTCACCTAGGCGCTTATCCAAGCTTCGCTTGCCGCCGGTTTGCGAGCCCTCCCAGACACGCTGCATCTCCACAGTTTGCCCTGGTCATTTGGAAGAACGTAACCGCCGACCAGCCGGGGCATACCTCATGCATGCATGACTTGAATCAGATCATCGAGCTGAGGTCCGAGTGTTAGGTCTAAAGTCACGCACTTCTAGTCAGCCGCTTTTACTCTCGAGGCAAGGGGAAGCCGTCGGTCTCCCTCTCCCCTATCGGTTCGAAGGACATCCGACATCCCGAGCATTTAGCAATCAGGCAATCGGGGAAACCCGCTTACGACGCCTGCCGGTACACGAGCGCAAACATGATAGTTAGCTTCATCATACCCAGGGGTAGGTTACTGACGCACTAGCACTACGGGAAAGTCCTCATGTTTACGTCCCGAGTGAGGTGCCGAATAGTTCAAGGCTCAACTCGGAACAACGCCCCCCCCCCCCCGGGCTTCAGAAATCGCTTGGGTGCCTGAGCGCCCAATTTGTTCGCGCAGGAAACACCGTGACTTTGACGGTGAGAATTCGAAAGCCCATTTGCGAACAGTTAGCACTAATTTTGTGCAAAAATTAGCAGCATTTGCAAAACAGCCCCGGCTACCGCCAACAGCCAGGATTATATTACGAGCATCTCCCGGGCAGGAGTTGGAAGCCCGCGCTCTGATCGATGCCGGGTCAGACTGTTCTTTTGTTGCTGATTACGTCTTACAGATTCTGAACTCCCCCTCGCGAAAATTAAAATTGGGCATGAACACTATTGGAAATTAACGTTCAGTGGTTTCTACAAGTGGAGTGTCCCTCTTATTTCTTTCGAAAGTTGATAGTGAATTTTCTTGGATTTGCGAGGCTCTTGTTCTGCAACAACTCACAGCGCTTCTTCCAAGTGCTACAGTGCAGCAGTGCGGGGACTGGTCCCATTTAGAGAGACTGACCGTAGCCGACCCAGAATTTTTTCGACCGGCAAAAATAGACTGTCTTCTTGGCACAGGAGTATACAGTGAAATTTTATATGCTGGTTCGCGAAAGGGTCCGAGCAAAACTTCAACTGCTCAAAATACAGCGCTGGACTGGATTTCGATGGGGGACACTGCGTCGACTGTAGAGTTTACGGGATCTCGCGTCCTTCAAACGTTCCATATGTCCACTAATAAACCTCTCTCAGAGCAACTTTCGATATATTTTGAGCTCGAAGATATACCAGCTATTCGTCTCCTGAAGTCATTAGAGCGATATCGCCAAGACTATTTTCTGTCTATCGTTACGCATACTGACGGACGACACTTTATCGTGCGCCTGCCTCTCGCAAGAAACTTCAATGAAGCTTCGTTTTATGATTCGAGAGACATAACTGTGGCATGCCTGCTGAGATCCAGGCGTCAACGGCGTCGCGATCATGAGTTGGACAAGGCCTACTCCGGTTTCATGATGGAGTATCAACAACTGGACCACATGGGACTGTCACCGCATCCTACCCTGACAGACCCCAGATTGCGCTACCTGCCTGATCCGCAGTCTCCCGTGAGGATTCTGAAAAGATACGCGTTGTGCTCAACGCATCTCAAAGAACAGGTCCTGGCGAATCACTCAGTAATTATCTATTACCTAGCCTAAATTTACAAGATGATCTGACCCTTGTTATATTCCGATGGCGGATGTATCGCTACGTTCTCATGGCAGATGTTGTCGAGATGTTTCACCATATACTAGTGCATCCAGACGATTGGGTCTGGCAGAGAACCTAGTGGCGTGCATTGAGAGTGATAGAAATCTCGGACTACGCCTCAAAATGGTCGATTATGACACAGTGTGCGCTCCGTACCTTGTGGTAACAGTCCTCCCTCTCTCAACAGAAATCAACGAGGGAGAATATTTACTTTCTGCGTTCATTCTATGGTGGCTCACATACATCAACGACGCGTTCGGCGGGGCTGACACGCTGTCAGACGCTGTGGTAGCGCGAAATCAACTCATCGGAGTAATGATATCTGGGTGCATAAAATTGGGGAAATGGGCCGCGAATCACACCGAATTACTTGCGGATCTCGCACCTAACGATGCTGAAGCGGTTTCTGTAGACATCGAAGACACTGTTTTAACTCTCGGATTAAACTGGTTTCCTCGAGATGACGAATTCTTTTTCAAAATTGCGATGCCATCGGATCCAGTCGGAATCACCAAAAGGACAATTTTGTCAGAGGTAGCTCGCTGATTCGATCTTTTCGGCTGTTCCTTATCCAAGGTGAAATACTTTAGCGTGATCTTTGGCAATTGAAATTTGATTTAGACGCTTCGGTATATAGCGATCCGCTTCATGAATGGTTGGACATACGGTCACAAATTCTCGAGTCGAGTGAAATTCGGATAGAGCGTTGATTAGGTGCCTTGCGAGATACAAACTGGCACTTGCATGGATCCGGTGATGCATCCAATCGCGCGTACGCAGCCGCAGTCTATCTTGTCATCCCTGGTCGGCCATCTCAGTTGATAATGGCACAGACGCGAGTCGCGCCAGTAAATCACTTTGCATACCTCAACTCGAGCGGTGCATTATCGTACTCACAGTAAAATTCATCAAATACGTTTTGTCCGATTTGAAAAGTCAACCGTCCGCGAATTTCTGTTGGTGCGACAGTAAAATTGTTTTGAATTGATTAGCTGATGAGCCTGCACGCTGGCCGACTTTCGTGGCTAATCGCGTCAGGCTCATTCAAACATCGTTACTTGAAGCAACTTGGAGCCAAGTCGTTTTTGAAAATGATTCCGCGGATTGCCCCACCCGGGGGATATCTGTAGATGAATTGCACAGTTTAAAACTTTGGTGGGACGATCCAGAATGGCTCGTTATACCTCGGGAATCATGGCTCCAGTCTTCGGTTGAATCGATACCTAATGCAGTCTAAGCGTTGCTCGCGGTTGAAGAAACTGAACCAGAGCTCTATGTACTCCACCGCTTAGAGAAATTCAGCTCATTTGCAAGAATTATTCGGATTCTGGCCTATATTTATCGATGGCAAGGGGACCTCACGCGGTAGTGGCAGACTGCAAAACGCTTCGCTTGCTTGCAGCGGAATACATCCAGTCATTCTCTCTAGTCACAGCCTTTTTGTTGGAAATTTGGTGAGAGAAATGCATCTAGCTACTTCGTACGGTGGCATTTAATCGATGCTCAGCTACATCCATCGATGAGCGTGGATTCCGCGACCAACTAGACTGAATCAAAACACTGATCGAAGTTGTGTGACGTGCGCGCGTTTTGTGGCTAGACTACTCTAACAACAGATGGGGCCGTCACCAGCAGTTAGAATCTTATCGCGAGTGCCTTTTGAGGCAGCTGGCATTGAATTCGCAGGTCCGATTAAAGTGTCGATCTTTCGCGGCAAAGGGGCAAAATTGACGAAGAGCTAGTCTTGCACCTTTGTATGCATGTTTACAAGAAGTCCGCATGTCTTCCCCTGATATATAGTAGTGAGAATGAGTTTCGTCTGAATTTCCCTGAACTCCTCTGAATCCTCTCGAACTTCCCTGAATGCCCTTGACTGCCTTGAATGCCCAGGTGAGCCTCTGAGGGCCTCTCGAGGTCCTTCGAGGGCCCTTGAGGGCCCCTGAGGACCCCGAGGGCCTTCGACCAATCAACCTGAATTACGTTGCATATTTACCTTAGGGGCTGGAAGATCCCCCTGACATCCCCTGAGGGCGTCCGAGGGCCCCTAATTTTTTCTGAGCTCCTGGAGGTCCCTCAGTCTTCTTAATCGTCCTTTGCAGCCTCCGAGAAATCACCTCCTTCCCATCATCATTATTTTCCATCAGATTATTCGATCATTACAACATTTGAAGTGAGCTTGGGTTACGGAGGAGATGTATATTCATTCCAAAAAATTATGAATTAGAAAAATTTTACAGTATATTCAAGAATCAAAAATCAATAATCAATCTTTCGAGTGACGAAACACTCTTCCACAACATGAAGTTCATTCCCCAAAATCAATTCCCCAATTCCCATCTTTCACCTGAAAATTTGAATTTATCTACACCCTTCGCTCCGACCATGTACGTTGAACCTGTGAAGACAATTCATCGAGTCAATTTCTAAATGATTCCTTCCAATTTTATCTGATTGGTCAGGAAATTAACCATTCTCTTGTATGTCATCGCGAACTTCTAACTCCAGTCCACGATCGGACGATTCAATTTGTCCGTTTCCATCTCTCCCAGCAATAATATCAAGCTTGTGATGTCCGTTCGTGATTACACTCAGAATTTCATTTCCATTGTCCTCATTCTTCTGAACCAATTAATCCTCCAGATAACCTTCGATCTCTATAGAATCTACAAGAATCATGTAAAAATCATGTATTATAGTTGAAACATCATCAATTGAACTTTCTTATTGGTTCTTTTCTCGGAGGCATATCATCAATATTTATTTCGTTGTACATCCCAACGTCGTATTTACCATTCTCTTGTTCAATTTGATATTCTTGTTATGAGATGACAAAAAAACTCTATTCGTAGAAATATCTCCATTGATGTCTTTGAATATGGTTATACATAAATCATTATTCATACACGTATACTCAATTTGATATTAATAATTAATTTCCTGATATTATTTTCAATTTTATTTCAAGTCAACAATCGTGTATGTACCTCATTCATTCTCATATCTCCCACGCATTTCCTCATATCATCATTGAAAATACTGCATTGTACCTTACTCCCTACCGATTCCTCAACAGAAATTTGGAGACTGTGAATTCACTGTCATCGCCCCCTCTCTTGAACTGAGACTTGCAAAATACTTCGTCAACATACGCAACTATAGTTCTGTAGAATCAATCGTCAACATTTCGAATCATAGAGATAGATGGACGGCTCCCGGCCAGAACGGTATGAGTCCATTTTACCCATTTCTGGCAAATTAGCTTCAAAGTTCCCTTGCGATAGAAAGTTTGGATTGTGATTTGCAGTAACTATGCTCCATTTATCATATAATGAGTGTGTTTGTACGACATTTTCTGCAACCAGCGTAATGATTTTCAATTGTTCACACTTTTGACGCATTATTTTGCATTAAAAAATGGACTTGTACCGTTCTGGTCCCCAATTCTCCGCGACTTTTTTTCGGACCAGAACGGTATAAGTCCATCATTTCTTTTGGAATGGACTTATACCGTTCTAGACCGAAGAAAGTAGAGAAGCGAATCGAGTTTGACTGAGCCGGATCAACAAATGTATAATTTTATACCATTATGGACCAGAGTAGATGTCGAAACAATGTGGACTTATACCGTTTTTGGCGAAAAAAAAAGTTGAAAAATTCTGGGAGCCAGAACGGTATAGGTCCATGTTGATTCCTGGAATTGTCGACTGGGAGCTCCTATGTCTAAGTGTTGGTGGAGATATTTGCTAGTGTTCATGTAACTTAATCGGTTTACATAGACGGATCTCACCAAACAGGTTCCATTTGGAGTACCACGGCTGTAATGGATTATATTTTTGAGGTTGCAGCCCACGGGTGCGTATTCGAGGGTTTCAGTCGACACGCATCTATTTAATTCGCCTGATTTACACGCTACAGTGTTTGGGAAGTAGTAAAGTAAGGAATCTCTCTTGGAACTCCTGCTAATAAATTCAAATTCGGAGAGCGTAGATCAAGGCGTAGATTCGAGCACCCATGATTGGAATACTTCAAATTTGACTCGTAAACTGCACACATCCCAGGAATCACGTAAACTGCACACTGGGTCAATCAGACCCAGAGCACAAAATCTCGTATTGCTCATCAGCAAATGAAGCTATCGACCTGAATCTTGCGCGTACTTCTTCTTCAACACCTTCTTTTGAGTATCTCATAGAAAATTTCACGTTTTCGAAGAAATCTCCAAAAATAATTTTTCGACTTGAACAATTTATAAAATCGGTTCTTTTCGGCCGGTTCCAAAAATTCTTGCGGGGATATTTTTGGGAGATGATATCCTTTCAGGTGAAAAACTTTGCCTCTATGTTTGTTCAAGAAAATATATTTATTGTTAGAAATTATTACTGACAAAATATGTGAAATTCGCCCTATAGCAAGCAATCAATGATCTGGTACTGGAGGCGAGGAAATTAGATGGAAATCATGAAGAAAAACTAGTCCTGGGCAAAAAATGTATTGTTTACGTCGAGGAATGGGTAAAGGGTCCGATACAATCACTACACGAAGAAATATATTGCGCAGTTGGCGTCGGGTCCAATTGACTCAGTGTGCAGTACATGTCACCAAAACGATATGCCTTGTGGCTCGGAACCGGAATCTCGGTGTGTAAACCGTGGAACATACAGGAAAATGTTCCAGTATATCTTTCTTCCACTACCAATTGGATTGCTCGCGTTTTAGAGACAAAGAAACACAAAAATCCGGTACACAGTGACCATCATTTTGGTCACACGTACTGCACACGTCAGTCGGGCCCGATTCTAAATGCGCAGTAACTTTGTCGGCTGCTCACACCACACGGGCGCCTTGACGGGCTACTCGAGTGCGTGGAAGATGTAGTAGTACATCTAAACTAACGACTGATGGCGCCACAGGTATGATTTTCGGATATTTGAGGGGCTAAATTGAGCGCTGGAAGTAAGTACGGGTCAGATTGACCCACGATGCAGTCTACGGGATAACGTAGAACTCGAATAAGTGGTCAGAATTTCGTTAACTAAGCAATCTGAAAGCACTGATATTGATGAAGAATATATAATTATGTGGTTCAAGTTAGTTAGAGGTAGCTGAATTGGAGGAGTCCAGTATTTTTTAACTGAGTATCTACCACAATGAGATTCATTTGTAACTAGCAGAAGAATGGAGCTGACAGTCGGGTAATAACGGATATTGATAGTGCAAGTTGATGATATCCAAATGATCCCCGGGATTATTCTAAATAAGGCATGTCTACTCGGCGATGAGCATAGGTTTTCTCCGTCATTCACATTGCTTTTGAAGAAGAAACTATGTATATGGATTATTGAGCTTGTTTTCATCTCGGATGTAGTCACTCGGTCCTTTAAAAAGATCCTATCTGTAAAAAAATGATGAAGAACAAGAACCATAGCTAGTTCAAAATCAATTGCTCTATCGACTCAATTTCCTCGACTGATCTTGTAAATCCGGTCTCGTTATTGACGATGTGAGATAACAAGAGTTCAATTTAGAGCCAGTCCCCCAATAAGGTCGCAATATACTTGCGGACACCCACGATATCCTGATCGAGGCTCTTCCATACTAGGTAGTTAAATACCCTCGAAAAGACGCTCCTGGCGCGAGAAAGTGGCTAAACTCGGTGCAACACGACATTTGTGGGTTCAAACGATGGGTAATACCTTCGATAATCGATATTAACAAGGATTAATGTTTAAAGATTGGGGCGCGGTAAGAATAAACAATGAAAACATGTATTTTTTGACCTTTTTCTCGGTTTTTCCACAATAAGTCGGAAAATACCAATTTTTTGGGAAATTGATATTTTTCGACTCTTTGTGGGAAAACCGAGAAAAAGGCCAAAAATGCATGTTTTTATTGTTAATTCATACCGCGCCCCAATTTTTAAACATTAATTCTTGTTAATATCGATTATTGAAGGTGGTACCTATCGTTTAAACCCACAATCGTCGTGTTGTACTGAGTTTAGCCACTTAGTGATCAAATTTCGAGGGCAATTTAACTACACCGAAAATCCATCGGGGTTAGGTCGTTACCGACGTCGGAGTTGCCGCACTACCGATTGTTCGATGTTCCTTGATTCTCGATTTCGGGGTTCTCTGGCCCTCGACGAAAGTAAACAAGAGTGCAAGAGATGAGCGGGCATGACTGCGCAGGTTAAAATCTCAACAGGATGATTGAACCAATTGATTTTGATCGATAACCTTGGTTGAATTTGAATATGAATTAATGTTCATTTACAGCGTTAAGAATTCCTCTTGGATGCAAAGATAACATTAGAGAGTACCATAATTGAAGGCAATACTCGTGATCAAAACTGCATATTGAGAAAAAGTGTAGTGTTCGATAAATACTAGACTGACTCGCTCTGAGTAAACTTGAGGTTTTTCAAAATTATTTTGAAGCGTAATTAGGTGATCCGTACACGATACGGACTCAATAAGTAGATCGGATCTCTCCGGCTACGAAGAAAAGAGCAGCGTTCCATGGGGTTGAAAATGTGGCATTCTTAACATGTAAGATCCAAAATCGTAGAAAGGGACTAGGCGGTTAAGCATGGTGAAGTGGACCTTGTCAGATATGGCTCCGAAAGTATTTTTCCCCACTTTCTAACACCAAATGATGGGGGAAGCAAAGGTTTGTAGGTCCCAAAATCGCCCCTGTTTTTTACGGCACCCCAGAAACCCTCTAAAAACGCTAAAAATCGAAGTTCCTTCTATCAAATCGCATTCTGACGCATTTCAACGAATCGATCTGAAAATTTTTTGACATATTTTTGAAATGTGGTCAATCATGAAGAAAATATTTTCATTCCGACAACTCTCGATTGAGGCCCTAAAAAAAATTCTTCAAAACTTCAAAGTCAATTTTCTCATGTAAATTGGAAAGAACTATATTAGAAAACCATTGCATCGTGTTTATCAGGTCATTCTGCATCGAAAACGGGTATTTTTGGGATTTTTTAGGTGGTGGAACATGGTCAAAAATCTAAAAAATCGTTTTCAAAGCAAATTTTGATTCAGTAATTTGCATCTTCTGCGCATGCGCGTCCTCCTACGTCTCTGAAAGTATTCTCAATCGATAGCTGATGCAATTTCCTTTAAAATGACCCCATGAGAAAGTCAATTTGATGCAGTAAAACCTGAGATCTAGCTAGTTTAAGAAATGGAAAAATCCAAGGTACCAAATCCGTGAAGCCGTGACTCCTTCAATGGGCCCGAAAAGTGCGAATTTTGAGTCGGACTGTTTCAAAGATGTGAACATATGTTTTCGATGTAATTTTTGACGTAGAAACCGAATCCGTGGTCAGTTTCATTCCAAACCCTCGAGATCTTTCATTATACTCAAAAACCCGACCGGAGAGTGTACGGCCGTTTACATCCTTTTCCCACACATTTGAAATGTGTGTTGAATATAGGCAAAGGTTTGAACTAGTCGCGTAGAGGATGCAAGTATGTTTTCCTTTGTATTTTAACCAGCTGAAGACGATTTCGATGATTTCGAGGCTTGGGGATGACTTGGGAATGAGATTTGGGCTGATGGAGACAATATTTTGTTACATGTTCTTATCAGAGAGAACTGCATCATGCACCTTACATCTCTCTCTCGAGTTATTTATGTGCCTCAAAACCATCGCTATTGTCTTCAGCTGGTCAAAATAAAAAGGAAAATATACTTGCATCCTCTATGCGACAAGTTCAAACCTTTGCGGATACTCATCATACATCTCAAATGTGTAGAAAAAGGCTGGAAATGGCCATACACCCTCTAGTCGGTTTTTTGAGTGTCATCAAAAATCTTGAAGGTTCGGAACAAAACTGACCACGGATTCGGTTTCTACGTCAGAAATTACATCGAAAACACATGTTCACATCTTTGAAACAGTCCGACTCAAAATTCGCACTTTTCGGGCCCATTGAAGGAGCCACGGCTTCACGGATTTGGTACCTTGGATTTTTCCATTTCTTAAACTAGCTAGATCTCAGGTTTTACTGCATCAAATTGACTTTCTCAAGGGGTCATTTTGAAGGAAATTGCATCAGCTATTGATTAAGAATACTTTCAGAGACGTAGGAGGACGCGCATGCGCAGAAGATGCAAATTACTGAATCAAAATTTGCTTTGAAAACGATTTTTTAGATTTTTGACCATGTTCCACCACCTAAAAAATCCCAAAAATACCCGTTCTCGATGCAAAATGACCTGATAAACACGATGCGATGGTTTTCCAACATATTTCTTCCCAATTTACATGAGAAAATTGACTTTGAAGTTTTGAAGAATTTTTTTTAGGGCCTCGATCGAGAGTTGTCGGAATGAAAATATTTTCTTCATGATTGACCACATTTCAAAAGTATGTCAAAAAATTTTCAGATCGATTCGTTGAAATGCGTCAGAATGCGATTTGATAGAAGGAACTTCGATTTTTAGCGTTTTTTAGAGGGTTTCTGGGGTGCCGTAAAAAACAGGGGCGATTTTGGGACCTACAAACCTTTGCTTCCCCCATCATTTGGTGTTAGAAAGTGGGGAAAAATATTTTCGGGGCCATATCTGACAAGGTCCACTTCACCATGCTTAACCGCCTAGTCCCTTTGTAATTGATAAAAACCCACTCATTATACCAACTCGTAGCACGGCGCGACTTTTCCCAAAACCCACAAAGATGTTTAATTTACGTACACTTTACTCAAATCATACAGATCACTTCATTAGAATCTCGAAAAATTGAAAAATATGGTTGTAAGTCCAAAGCTAGTCTGTCGAACATTTATCGAACCCTTCCACTTCTCTCAATGCAGTTGTGATCACGAGTATTGCTATTGAAAGTGGTACTCTTTGATGTTATCTTTGCAATCAAGATAAGATCATAGCATTGCAGCCCGTTCAGGAAAGTCTTATGGGTACCCGGACGAAAGATCAGTTCCTGATCAGTATTTGGTAGGGGGCCCCCTAAAATCAACTTGAGGCTAGGCTTGGGTTTGTGGTCATGATTTGATAAGTGCATGATCAGGGTACCTCTACTTACGGTTGCCCGGAGCGAAGCCACAACAGAAACTGAACAAGTTTCTTTTAGCAAATATAAGCAGAATGACAACTGTCAGCTGTTACGCATCGGCGAAGTCAATTTAATAGTAAAAGGGTTTTTGTCTAGTCTGCCGCTGCTGTATATTGCTTTTTTAGACGTTAATAATGGACCAAGATAGTCGACGGATCAGAAAAACTCTCAGTATGAGATTTGCTCGAAAAGCAAAGACAGAAGAGTCAGTGGAGTCTGCCACTATCAGTATTGGTGCAAGTGCAGATATTGATAATGAGGGAAGCAAGAAATCTGGTACAAAAAGAAAATGTGAAGAAATGGACAATGATGATGAAAATAGCATCAAAGCTTGTGCCAAGCTCTTCACAAAAGGGAATGGTGTTTTCAGAAATCATTTTCAGTTTTTGGAAAAAACCATCAGTCACAGCAAGCCACTACAGCACATGTGCACATGGGGTCACGTTAGGTTAGGTCAGGAGACAAGTCTCACATGCTATATATACACCTATACGTGATACGTTTGCCAGGACCAGAAACTTGTTCCATTTATCAAGTTTAATACGCATTTTCGACATAAAAAGTCCATCTCATTATTTTAGCAATTGTAAATCATCATCTTGACAGGGCGAGCAAACGGGTATTGTTTTCCACGTTTTGTAGAGGTAAGTAAGAAATTCTTAAACTCAAGCTCAGGGTATCTTCCGGGTTTGGTACCGCAACCCCTAAGTAGGGGTACCCTGATCATGAACTGATCAAATCATGACCACAAACGCCCGAAACCCTGATCAGTCCAGGAGCGGCTAATCCGGGTACCATGATCAGGAACTGATCAAACCCCTACTTGGATTTCTGAACGGGAGATAAACATCCATTCATGTTCGAATTCAATGAATGTTATCAATCGAAATCAATTGGTTCAATCATCCTATTAGAATTTTAACCTGCACTGTCGTGTCCCCTCATCTCTTGCACTCTCGTTTACTTTGGTCGGGGGCCAGAGAACCCCGGAATCGAGAATCGTGGAACACCAAACCATCGGTAGTGTGGCAACTCCGACGTCGGTAATAACCTAACCCCGATAGATTTTCAGTGTACCTATACGTAAGAGCGTGAAAAAGGGAGCGATGAAATTCGAGTTGCTAACATCTCAACGACTCGATGCAACCACCTCCATAACATAGGTTCCCTAATTTCCAGTTCCTGGAGGCTGCTACTACTCCACGTAGCCCACAGGAGCACTATTATCGAGGGTACGGGGTGCGAGAGTGATGTTTCCGTGCTCGAGCATGGACTTATACCGTTCTGGTCCCCGAAATAAGTCGAAACGTTTTTCCCACCAATAACGGTTATGTCGCTTGTGATGCGTCAGAACGCATTTTTACTCCCGGAGTTGCACATACATGTTTTCGCATCTATTCCTTATTGTTCCCCGACAAAATCTCAATTTTTCACCAGAATGGATTTATACCGTGTCGGGAGCCGTCCACATAACAGCAAACTGAATTACTAACGTTGTTTAAATTGACTCTGTTCTTCGAATAATCGTTATTTGACATCAATTATTCCAATTTTCCAAGTGTTTGTTCATCACTACGAGTCCGGGAATTGTTTACATTCACTGTAAAATTTCAAGAAATACTCTCCGTTCCATTCAATGCTATTATTTCACTGGAACACTCAATTTCTGTAGATCCTTCTGATCATTTCAAGCATTGCCCGTATTCAGTTTCTTCTTCAACTTTTTTTCCAACTGTTCTTCCAAACACCACAAGATTACCTACTCTCTCAGTTTATATACTCATACTGTCTGTCTCAACTTTAGATCCTACTCCATCCTTACGAGACTTAAGAACAATATACGTGAATTTCATATTAAAGATGACGAAAATATCAGACATCAGACACTCTATCCCAAACAACATTCTCGATCTCATCTGAACCGTCAAATCTATTTTCAATGAACAAATTCTCTGGATCTCTTTACCGAGGAAGAGCAACGTTAAGCTGTCCGTGAGAGAAAAGTGGCCGTTTCATTCAAATACCAACCTTATCTAAACTTTGACCTTGAGACTTAATCGTCATTGCGAATGCCCAAACCACAGGAAACTGTTTCACGTGAACTATAAACGGTAGAGGAGACTCACCGTTGGTTAGTGTTATCCTACGCATGAATACTTTTCTCCCCATATTCTCGCCAGTTATAACTTCCACTCCAATATTATGCTTGTACAATTTCTTAATCTCCAACCGAGTCCCATCACTTAAATCCTCTCCCACCCTCAGATTCCAAATCAATATCACGATAGCATTTACTTTTAAATCAAGTTCATGTGGAGGTGAACCATCTCTCATCCTATTCAGAAATTTGATCGGATATTTCACATGAATTTGCTCCTCAGTTTGATATGCACCTTTGTGGGTCGCATAATCGACGCTTTAGTGAGAGGATGTAGGATGGTCGAACATATCAAGATGTTCTCGTTCAATTTTATGATATTTCCGTTATGATATGAGCCAAAATTACTCTATTCGTGGAAATATCTTCATTGCTGTATTTGAATATGGTTGTATCATCATCACTTCCTTGCTCAGGTCTCACTTTCACTTCATCAATTCTACCCTCACTCACATCCAGAAGGATGTTGGGAAGATCAGTGTTCTTAAAACTAAACTTTTAGTCAGCTTCATCACATTAAACAATGGCCATGAGGTTGACGATTTGACAGTTCCCTGGATTATACAATGTCTATTCCCATGTGTCTAAACTGGCAAGATTCGTCTTGCATCCCCGACTAGAAACACCGACTTTCCACCAAAAGGTGAGTCATTGAAAGAAACGCCACGAAGTGTTCTATCGACCACCTATATAGCTCTTTTGAAAATCATTGATTTTTCATTCCACATAATGACATCTGCCTCCCTCAATTTCTTTTCATCAGCATCGGATTTCAAGAAAATACTCTCAATACTCTCTAGATCCAAGGGTAGTATGAAGTGTCTATGACTTGTCGTACTTTGTGGTGAAAAGAATCGACGCAATATATGTCTACGCCACTGACGAAACACTTTTCTTAGGACAAAAAATAATTAACAAAGAACCCATACAAGGAAGTCTTCCCACAACCTCCAGGACCATCAATGACATCGACTAGATTAACATTCCCTATTAGCAGTGAACGTTGCTGTAACGTTGCAGAAACGTTGCTCTGCAACGTTTCCAACCAAGTCTGCAACTTGCGAGGACGTTGCCACAACGTTGCTGCAACAGGTTGATGTCTGCCCAGGATGGTTGCTGCAACCAAAATTGCAACCAAAGGAAGGTCGCAAGTTTGTTGTCGGTTGGCCGCACAAGAGTTGCAAAATGGTTGTAGAAACGTTGCTGCAGCCTTCGGTCTAGCTTTTCTTTGATTTGGAGGTCGAGTTTGGTTGCAACTTCCATCCCGGCAACGTTGTTGAAACGTTTCCACAACCTCTCGTGCATTGTTGCAGAAGACGTTGCAAAATAGATCACAAAGTCGTTGCGAAAACGTTGCCGCAACTATCTTTCATGGAAGAACGTTGTACCGGAACGTTGCCAAAACGTCTCTACAACCTAGTATGCAACGTTGCAGATATGACCCCGAGCAACGTTTCTTGAAGAGTTGCACAGACGTTGCTGAGACGTTACTGCAACTCTTTTCGCCACCAAAAGTTAATGAACACAGGGGAAGGTTGCACTGAAAAGTTGCTGCAACATTTCTACAACCCACTGTGCAACATCACCGAGAGTATTCAGGACGAACGTTACATGAAATGTTGCGAAGACGTTGCTAAGATGTTGCTGCAACATTTTTTGCAACAGAAACCTCGAAATCACAGGCAACAGGTTGTACTGAAACGCTGCCGCAACGTCGCTGCGGGGAGCGGGGGTCGAACGTTTCATGGAAGGTTGCAGAGACGTTGCTGAAAATTTCGTCGCAACCACTCTACGAGAATCGCAAATCACACAAGAATATTCACTCCACTTCTTGGAACGCACCTAAAAGAGCCTGAAAGCGGAGGAAAGGGGAAAAAATGATCCAAAAAGTGAAAAGAAGGCTTCCCACTCACCTCTCAGGAATTGATCGCTGATGACATTTTTTGCCGACAGTGGGATTCGAATCCACGACCTCTCGATCCAAAGCCTAACACCTCACCTCGTGGCCAGCGAGTCAGGTTACCTAGGGGGCGATGGAAGGCTCACTTGAAGAGGCTATCCCGATCCGACGCGAATTTTGAAGAAGAAGTGTTTTTGGTTTTCTTTCCGGATTTCAGTGAACAATGGGAAATCTTCAAAAATATATACACAAGGGTCTAAGAGTCACTGCATTTAATTTTTCACATAACTCATTGATGTAAGAGTTGTTTCGACAAATGAATCACGGAACAGATGGTTTTGCCGAAGAAAAATCTACTCAGAGGTTTTCAAGGTTGCTGAATTCGGTCCTAATTTCATCACTTCTCCACAGTTCGTCTACCAGATTTGTTTAACCAAGTTGTTGAAACAATTAAGGTACAAAAATGTCTGGCGTCTTAGGGAAAAATGTACTTGGGGTTTTTAAGGGTCGCTGAACTCGATTCCGATAGAGTTATTGCTCGACAATTCGTCTAAACATACAGGGTGTTCATAGACCCCTTATGCACCCAGAACCGGGTGATACTTAGAACATTTTTGAGTTTGATGGTGCAAGAAAAGAATTTTTCCACTGAGGCATTTTTTTAAAAAAGCTTAACGTAAAAAGCGTATCAAAATCGTATCATTCGTATCATTTTGCGCATCACGCGTATCGTTTTGGACGTATCGAGGGTGCATATCGCGCGCATCGTCGTACCGTATTGCGTGTATTGCTGGAGCGTATCAGCGGATACAAGCGTAGATATTTTTTGGTATTCTACGTGCTTGATGCGTGGCCTCAAATAATTTTTGAACAGCTAGTGCGCTGTGGAGCTACTGTTCTCAGTCTGGGCATTTACTAGTCTCATAAAAACGGTTACAGTGCGGACGAACGAAATCCTTGTGCGGCTATAACGGAGGTTATGTTTACAGTATCGCAGATTTTTTTGCAGCTGAGATTGATTTGGTGCCAAGGTGAAGCGTGACCTTATTTATGGATCACCCCTGAGGTTGACACGGATAGATTTCTGCCAGGGGTGGCAGAGAACAGCACAGCTGTCGTCGCTCGCTGCGACGAGCGAGCAGAAGGCAGCCCGAGCAGGAAATTTTCTCCTTCCGCAGCGGCGTACGAGCAAATATGTTTGGGATTTAGGAATTTCCCTTCGTTCTCGCTATCCTTTCGAGATGTTTCCACATCCGGACCTATCCTCAGACCCTGGTCGTGCATGGCCTTACTCGGGCTCTAGGGCCCAGGAGATAGATAACTGAAAATAAGCTCTCCAAGGCGGTGCTGGTGCAGTTTTCTAGTGCATTAGTGATGTGAAGATTTGTGTGTTTCAGATGTTCAGAATGCAGCTTGTCTTGCGTCCAAACGCTGAATGATCACGTTTTGGCCTTTTTCAAACAGATCTGAGAATAATTTTGGAGCACATATCAAAGAGACAATTTTCCCCATTTTGGCTGTTCTCTTTGACAGTGGATTAGATTTTTCAGATACCAATCCAATTTTCTACCTGAAATTCTCTGAGAACCTGATGGACCATAGACAAAGTTACGCAAGACATTACTTGAGAAATTCACTTGTCGTTGACACAGAGCTCAAATTTTCTCTTCAGAGCATGTCAATATCCAACGCCCTCGATGGTTCAGTTTTGGAACCACAACCGATGAGATCAGAGAGGTGAAATGATTGACGCAACGGATTGTTTTGATTGCGAATAGTTACAGAGTTTTCATGTGTTTCTTCAATAGTTCATTCATGCCCAAGAGAATAATTTCCATCATTCCTCTGTACTATCCCAATCAACTACATTTCATAATTCCAATCATCATAGTACAATAGTGTTCAGAGATCAGCTGATACATTTCTGAGGCAAAGCTAAGCTAATTCAAATTAGGAGTCATGATTATTTGGGCTTGAGCTCTGTGGAGTGATCTGTTGAATCATGGCAACGTATGGAGCAATAAATGAAACCAATGGGCAGCTGAGGCTTCCAATGTATTTTGACCATGGCTTACGACTCAAATTTTGACTACCATGATGGTTTGCATCAGTTTCCAGAAACTGATACAACCCATCTGGGTAATCAAAATTTTACAGAAACTGATACAATCGATCCTGGTAATCAAAATTTCAGTCATAAGCTATGGTCAAAATACATTGGAAGCCTCAGCTGCCCATTGGTTTCATTATTATTGCTCCATCCATTCCCATAATTCAACAGATCTTTTGACAGAGCTCAAGCTCGGATAATCATGGCTCCTAGTTTGAGTCAGCCTAGTTCTGCTTCAGTAATGTATTTTTTAAGCTCTGAACACTATTTTACCATGATGATTGGATTTATGGAATGTAGTTGGTTGAAATAATACAGAGGGATGATAGAAATTATTCTCCTGGGCAAGAATGAACTATCGAAGGAACACATTAAACTTCTGTAACTATTCGCAATGAAATCAATTAATTGCGTCAATCATCTCACCTCTCTGATCTCATGAGTTGTGGTTCCAAAACTGAACCATCAAGGGCGTAGGGTATTGTTATTGGCATGCGCTGAGGAGAGAATTTGAGCTCTGTGTCGATGAAGGTTTTTAAAATTAATGTTTTTTGCTAATTCTGTAAATTAATGACTCTGGTCGCAGTTCCTTGCAGTGTACCAGGCGCATATTCCAGCAATTATTTTCTGCATATTTTTACTTGTAAGAAACGATGGTAGGGGTTTCAAAGAACTAGGATACGCTCAAAACGGATGACACGCTGATTCTTCGAGTTGCCACTAGAGTAATTCCAAGCGAAACAGACCGACGAAAAAAGGTCATGTCTCGTATCTTTTTCTAAGTATTTTTGATCGATTCTATGGTCCAAAACATGGACTTTCAGCTTCCTATGAGGTCCAAAAAAAATTTTTTGGTCCCATGGCGAGAATCTTTGAAAATGATGTAAAATCCGTTTTGTTCAAAATTCCAGCAACTTTTTTTTACTAAAATGCAAATAAGTCGAGTTCGCTTGCAGATAGAGACACGCGGTTAACGGCATTCGGAAGGTCTTTAGAAAATCTATCGAAATTCATTCCTAAAACTTGGTTTTGAGGTTACGTACACTATTGTCGAGCAAAAAGTCGAAAAACACAAAAACGTTGATTTCTCGGAAAGCCATTCTTTTTATTTCTGAAAATTCGATATTTGATGTAAAATTCTGTGTTCTTCCAGAAAAAAATGGTCTCGAACATTTTTTCTGAGTCCTAAAGCCTATTTTTGCTATTTTTCGCAAATCAGTTTTTCATGCGATGGGAAATCGTCAGTTTTCTGCGCATGCGCAGGAATTTGGGTTCTCAAAACCAATTCCATTAGAAAGCCAATAAAATTTCCTTGAAAATCACTACTTGGCGAAGTCAATTCCATCAATTTGGCTTGGAGCCACAACGTATGGAAGATGAAGCTTCAGCCCGAGTGCATCGATGGGCAAAGGTTACTGTCCGCGGATCTCAGTCACTGCTGTCTCCGACCACCTCTTGGGCGTTGCCGACGTTCAGTGGTCTTCTGTACGCTGTAGCTTTGGTCTTAATTGGTGGAATCGACTTTGTCAAGTGGTCTTTTCGAAGGAAATTTTTTTTGCTTTCTGATGCAATTGTTTTCAAGAACCCAAATTTTTGCGCACGCGCAGGTAACAGACGATTTCCTATCGCTTGAGAAACTGATTTGCGAAAAATAGCAAAAATAGGCTTTGGGACTCAAAAAAATGTTTGGGACTATTTTTTCCTGAAAAAGCACAAAATTCTACATCAAGATCAAATTTTCAGAAATAAAAAAAAAATGGCTTTTCGAGAAATCAATGTTTTTGTGTTCTTCGACTTTTTGCTTGACAATAGTGTACGTAACCTCAAAACCAAGTTCTAGGGTCGCATTTTGATAGATTTTTTGAAGACCTTTCGAATGCCGTAAGCCGCGTGTCTCTATCTGCAAGCAAACTCGACTTATTCGCATTTTAGTGGGAAAAAGTTGCTGGAATCTTGAAAAAAACGATTTTACATCATTTCAAAAGATTCTCGCCATGGGACCAAAAATTTTCTTTGGACCTCATAGTAAGTTGAAAGTCCATGTTTTGGATCATAGAATCGATTGAAAATACTTCGAAAAAGATCTAAGTCATGACCCTTTTCGTCGGTCTGTTTTGCGTGGAATTACTCACTAGCGAAATTTGATTGATGCCGCAATAAATCTTAAAATGCTCACAAAATGTACCGATGACATCTTTTTTGAGCTCATGAGGGTAGATTCTCTTCCTTTTTACTGTTCTTATATGTTATTTTCTTTGGACCTCATAGTGAGTTGAAAGTCCATGTTTTGGATCATAGAATTGATTGAAAATACTTCGAGAAAGATCTAAGTCATGACCCTTCCCGTCGGTCTGTTTCGCGTGGAATTACTCACTAGCGAAATTTGATTGATGCCGCAATAAATCTTAAAATGCTCACGAAATGTACCGATGACATCTTTTTTGAGCTCATGAGGGTGGATTCTCTTCCTTTTTACTGTTCTTATATGTTATTTCCAATTAGAATAATCTTTCCTCTAATTTGAATTCTGAGAATTACAGTGCATGACAAACGGGTAAGATGGAGCAAAGGCTGTGCTTGGAAGAACCTGACGACTTTCGATTTACCCCAAACTTTTCTTCCGCGGAAATTGAAGATTACTCGAGTGAGGCTTGACATTGTCCAACGTAATCCAACTCAGTCTGTAGGTCTTGAGAAGAGCTTTCACATGGACTAAGACACGTTGAAAATCGTTGGCAGCAAAAGAAGTGATCTGCTACTAATCGATTGACCTCACGTGATTAATGAGTAATTATGTAAAAAACGGAGATCTAGCAAAACTCATCAAAATTAAGTCTGATACCGAAACTGCTGTGTACACATGTTCATTATAACATATACAACGAGAAAGACACTACGATATCGGCAATCGGATATTTCTCCGCTTTTTAGTGGAAGCTGCATCTCAATGAATAGTGAACGTGTTTAAAGGACGTTGAATATTTTTCAGCACAGAAACCAAATATACCAGATTGAGAATAAAGAACCGATTAGAATTTTTTGCAAATTTCTGATGTTTGGGTGCTTACAAAATCGAATAAAATAGCATTCGCGCATCGATCATAAGGTCCCCCGCTTCCAAGCGATTATTTCGACCGTCGCCTGCGGTTTGGGCCGAAAACCAATCGCGAGCAAGCGAACTACAACCTCACAATCTTGGTACGGAATCTACTATTGTAACCGTCTAATTCTTTTCATTCGAGACATTATCCATGAAGCAGAGTGCTATTAATTGGAAGATTATAACACCGGCACACAAAAAAAAGTATCTGTACTTTTGACCAGACCTACTTTTCATTATGTATTTTGGCACGCTGAATCCGAATCCGAGGTCGGTTTGACTCGACTACCTCTTGTTTCCGAGAGAATCGTGAAAATTCGGTGGAATTCGTGGAAGTAGCGCAGAATAGCATTACAAATCTGATGAATTTTCATCAATCTACATATTTTGAGCTGGAAACTTGTACCCAGGAGTTTTTTGGGTCGCTGAACACGAATACAGTGACATACTACTAATTTTCTCAAATCCAAGATGGCGTTTTCAAAATGGCGGAACAGGAATTTTCGAAACCTGCTCAGTTTAGCTCCATGGGTCTCTTCTCGGGGGTTTTTGGTCGTACTCGGGGATTTTCGGGGATGCTAAACACGAATACAGTGTCAGAATACTGATTTTCTCAGATCCAAGATGGCGGCTTCGAAATGGCGCTATGGAAATTCCCGAAAACTGCTCAGTTTAGCTTCATGGGTCTCTTCTCGGGGGTTTTTGGGTCACTGGTCACGAATATGATGTCAAAATGATGATTCTGTGGAATCCAGGATGACGAAGCAGGATCTCGCCCAAATCCTGGGAAGGCAACCAACCCCCAATCTCCCAAATCCTCGGACCCGGTCACCCTCGAGTCCAGTCCTTTGGTGAAGAGAAGCGAGAGAAGGATCTTGCCCAAATCCTAGGGAGGCAACCAATCCCCAAGCTCCGAAATCCTCGGACCCGGTCACCCTCGAGTTCAGTCCTTTGGCGAATAGAAGCGAGAGGAGGATCTTGCCCAAATCCTAGGAAGGCAACCGACCCCCAAGCTCCCAAATCCTCGGACCCGGCCACCCTCGAGTTCAGTCCTTTGAGGAAGAGAAGCGAGAGGAGGATCTTGCCCAAATCCTAGGAAGGCAACTAACCCTCAAGCGCACAAATCTTCAAATTCCAGGATTTGGGAGCTTGAGGGGTGAAGATCTGTCCTCCTCACGTTCTCCTCCTCTTGTATCGAACTCTCCCATCTTCGAATGATTTGTGTAGCGGGTTTTTCCCTCCTGGTTCTTCACTATGCGATGTCTCTCTCTTCAGCATCCAACAGAAGTCTGCCATCGTATTAATATCCCACTTCCCTTGATACCGTTGCTCCATCTCACTAATGTCCTAGTGGAATCGTTCGCCCTGTTCCCCACTGTGATCCCCTAGATTTTCTGGGAAATATTCCAGATGCGAGTCTAGTAAGAGCACATTCACACTCATCAAGCAGCCCAAATTTTTGTGATTTTTCAACAGATCTTGAACTATTTTTTGGTACTCAGGACTCTTTTTGTTCCCCAAAGAGTTTTGAAAGACATCCTTGAAGCTCAGCCACGCTGCCTCCTCTTTGTGGTTCATTTGTTTGATGAAGTTCTCATCTTAGAAGAGTTCACGGATTTGGGGGCCGTTGAAAACACCTGCTCTCACTTTCGCGTCGCTGAAAGCGGGGAACTTCAGCCCCAAATATTCAAAACACTGGCCCTCCTTATCCAAAGCTTTGACAAACTGCTTCATGAGCCCAAGTTTGATATGGAGTGGCGGAAGCAACAGTTTCGAAGGATCAATCAACGGTTCACGGATGATGTTCTCCGATCCTGGATGAAACTTTTCTCTCTTCGGCCAATCTTTTTTGATAAAGTGATTGGTTCTGTCCCTACTATCCCACAAACATAAAAAGCAGGGGTTTTCTCGTGAAGCCTGATTGTTGACCGAGAATCATGTTGCCAATCTTCAGATCCCCGATTTTAAGAACCTTCCATTGATGCTCGGAGTACTTTATTCTTTCCATAACTTCCTGTAAGTTTTCATAGGTCCCTTTCAGTTTCGTAGAGTGTGCAATTGGCAAGGGTGCGTATGTATTCCCGTTATGAAGCAAGACAGCCTTCAGACTACGCATTGATGAGTCTATGAAGAGCCTCCACTCTTCATCTCTATGAACGCCAGGTTTCAATTCATTAACCAACCCATTAACATCCGAACAATAAACCAACGATTTTTCTTCATCTTTGGTGAAAAATTTACGAAACTCTCTCTCTCTGTTACGATAAAGAGATACCTTTGTTCCCTCTGCTAACAAAGGACCCCGCACCAAATACATTGTTCTTGGGTCTCTGTAATTTTCAACGAGACTTGGCAGACAGATAGATTGAAATGCGCTGAACAAATGTTCAAATGGAGTCGAGTTCCTATCGGTTACGGTCATTCAGATATTTGTCCCGAAAGCTGTGGAAAATGCAGGCCATTGTGGAGGTTAGGATAGCGAATCGAACGTCAACATTGGCACTTTTGCACTCGGTGCTTTTGGGCAGTTCTTGAGTGGCTTCGAGGCTGCAGTAGATAGATCTATGATAAAAAAAAAAAAAAAAAAAAAAAAACAATAAAAACCTCAAAAATGGAGCTTGAATGATTTATCAACGGAAACAAGGCCTGAACATCGTTTGCTAGCTGGCTCAAGGGAAGTCGAATATTCAAGCTTACTCGAATTCTGAGTTTCGGATCGCGTTACTCGGTCCTTGTGTCGTTTCTTTCTCAAGATGTCAAGGACTGAAATAAATACATATCTTACTGATAAAGGATAGATTCTTTTCATTCAAATGATGTCTTGATTATTCGAGTTGAATACTGCAAGATCTCCATCATATGCGTGGACAGAATATACTTTTTTTATGTTCTTATAAAAGAAAGGAAGAGGAGACAAGTTGATCCATTGACCGATTGATTGATTAGTTGAATGATGAAACAGCCTTGTCTATACGTCCGTTCTCGCGTACGCGAAACAAGGGGTCTGGTGGACGACGCATGTAACGTCTTCGCCGAAAAAACCCCTAGGGAATCCGTCGCGTACGCGAAAGACCGCGGCCCCCGGGCCCAGTCTTCGCGTACGCGAAAGGGCGTATTCTTCACGGGCTTCGGGAAGCCGCCTCGTGAAAGTCTCCGCGTGCGCGAACTAGAAAATTCTTCGCGTACGCGAAAATTTTCTGGTTCGCGCACGCGAAGACTTTTGCGGGGCAGCTTTCCGGAATTTCTCGCGTACGCGAAGGGGCCATGGTTTCGCGTGCGCGAAAACTTTGCAAGGTGCCGGTCCGAATATGGAGAACAGGCATATTTTCGCGTACGCGAAGAGTTCCTGATTTCACACACGCGGAGAATTCCTGATTTCGCATACGCGACAATGGCGTGGAATTGACTCTCGTTTCGATACAAACTCATAGGGGCACCTTCTGTATGCGCAAGCAGCTGAAATTCGAAATCCATCTTCGCATGACTTATAGGTCGGAATTGGAACTTTGCGAATGCTTAAGGTGTCTTTAGCGTGTGCTACGTCTATAAATAATATATATATGTGCTATATCTCACAATAGTCTAGACATCATTTGAATGAAAAGAATTTATACTTTATCGGTAAGACATGTCTTTATTTCAGTCCTTGAGAAAGAAACGACACAAGGACCAAGTAACGCAACCCGAAACTCAGCATTCGAGTAGGCTTGAATATTCGACTTCGCTTGAGCCAGCTAGCAAACTATATTCAGGCCTTGTTCCCGTTGATAAATCATTCAAGCTCCATTTTTGAGGTATCTATCTACTGCAGCTTCGATGCCACCCAAAAACTGCCCAAAAGCACCGAGTGCAAAAGTGCCATATATATACATTGTGCCAATGTTGACGTTCGATTCGCTATCCTAACCTCGACAATGGCCTGCATTTTCCACAGCTTTCGGGACAAATATCACAATAACCGTAACCGATAGGAACTCGACTCCATTTGAACATTTGTTCAGCGCATTTCAATCTATCTGTCTGCCAAGTCTCGTTGAAAATTACAGAGACCCAAAAACAATGTATTTGGTGCGGGGTCCTTTCTCTTCTCCATTCCTGACGCGAAAAATTCAGCTGCATCTTTAGCTGAACCCAATTTTTGGATAAAGTCACTAAGTTCTTCTTGATCACATATTCGAGGAGCTTTTTTTCCACCACCTGGCAGGTATTCCTCGTCATCACTCACATCTCTGTCGGAAAAATCATCAAATTCCATCTCTCCCGCTTCGATGGGATCCATATCCATAGGTTCATTCCTCTTGCTCGTTTTCTTGTCTACTCCGCCTTGTCTGGTCTCATGACTGAAGAAACTTTAGCATATGAGATATCGGCTTTCGTGTTCGATCGGAAACCCCTGATGCCCGTCATACAAAAATAGCAATCTTCTCGACCTAAAGGTACAGACCAAATCATTGGCTTCCTGAATTTAAGCTGCTCTAGTTTTGGCTCCTTTTTCCATCGCATCAGCATTATGTAGCATGACCCACAAATTGTACGAGGCATGAAGAGATGATCCTGGTAGTTATTTCCTGAACCGAAACACTGAGATACAGGGATTTCAACATGGGAGTGAAAGATCTCCGATTACTCAATGTTTGAAATTCACCTGCACAGATAAAACAAAATGAGTCGTGGCTCTTATCACATTCATGAAAGCTACTTCTTGTAGCATTATACTTTACAGAGACCAAGTCACCCACCAATGTAGAGCTGCGGTTGCTTGATGACGACGACTGCGGGACCGCTTGTTCACCCTGACCAGCCGCCGATACTGGGCTTCCTACACCCTGCATCGTAAAATACTGATTTATGCCTGTCATGACGGCAATAGCGCCATCACCCAGGGACTTGGCCAGACGGAGCTGTTGTCCACCATCACCGCGAGAAGGTGCCCTGGTCACAGGCACTCATCAGTTGTTCGACTTATGGGACTTCACCTAATAGGTCGATTTTCCGCCGTCACTCCGAAGGGGTGCCTAGGTTACAGGAATACATCAGTGCTTTACGATTTACAGGAGTATATCTCAGATATTGCTGGAAGGGGATCTAGTTCGGGAGCTCCCATGTTAGTGAGGGTAGGGAAACAACTTCGTAACCCAAAAACCCTCTCCTGTATACTTGAGATTCACAGTTTACTTGTGGGAGGCATCCGACGCCACCTGGTGATAGCGCTGCAAACTGAGGCGGCTCACGGCGAGGAGAGGGTAGTTTGGAGCATGAGTCGGACTTTCGCAGTTATGAAGCTTCATTCAAGATCAGCCCTACGCTGGCTGGCCGGAAGCGTGGCGAGCTCCGAGCCGTCGTGTGGCCGGACGTAGAGCGAAGACTGGCCGGCTAGCGCCCGTTGTGTATCGAGGGAGGGCTCAGTTTGAGACGGAATGGGCTAGTGAGTTTGAAAGCTTGGGGCTTTGTTGATTGAGTTATGGGTTTGGAAATCACCTTGTCACTACTAGTGACCAGAGCATTCAGCTCAAGATGGAGTAGGTTTGTGGGTTTCGGGGCTTGAGGATTTGTTGCTTTCCCGGGATTTGGGTCAAACCCTCCTCTCGCTTCTCAGGACCGAAGTGCTGAATTCGAAAGTGACCGGGTCCGAGGACTTGGGAGCTTGGGGGTTGGTTGCCTTCCTAGGATTTGGGCAAGATCCTCCTCTTGCTTCTCTTCACCAAAGGACTGGACGCGAGGGTGACCGGGTCCGAGGATTTGGGAGCTTGGGGGTTGGTTCTCTTCCTAGGATTTGGGCAAAATCCTCCTTCGTCATCCTGGATTCCACAGAATCATCATTTTGACATCATATTCGTGATCAGTGACCTGAAAAACCCCCGCGAAGAGACCCATGGAGCTAAACTGAGCAGTTTTCAGTAATTTCCATGGTGCCATTTTGAAGCCGCCATCTCGGATCTGAGAAAATAAGTATTCTGGCACTGTATCCGTGTTCAGCGACCCCGAAAATCCCAGAGTACGACCAAAAACTCCCGAGAAGAGACCCATGGAGCTAAACTGAGCAGGTTTGGAAAATTTCCGTTCCGCCATTTTGGAACCGCCATCTTGGATTTGAAAAAATCAGTATTCTGACACTGTATTCGTGTTAAGCGACCCCAAAAACCTGTGAGTACGAGTTTCCAGCTCAAAATATGTAGATTGATAAAAATTCATCAGCTTTGTAATGCTATTCTGCGCTACTTCCACGATTTCCACCAAATTTTCACGATTTTCTCGGAAACAGGAGGTAGCCAGGTCAAACCGACCTCGGATTCGGATTCAGCGTGCCAAAATACGTGAAAAAAGTAGGTCTGGTCAAATATACAGATACTTTTTTTTGTGTGTAGTCGATTATTTGCGAAGGCTCAAAGATAGATGGATCAACCATACGTTTACTATTCCAGAAGAGGCGTTCTGAGCATTTCTTGGAGTAGGCTCATCGGTTCTGCACGCAATGAGTCGAATTTCGATTCTCGAGGCGTAACACGCTACTTGAACTGTACAGATGGATCCCCTTTATCGTCACAAGGAAGGCGGTATTTCTAGCGCTTAATCTTTTTATCTCATTGTCTTCGAATGGAGCCATAGGAGAACTCGCATGGGTTTAGATAACAGTGTCAACGCGATTGATCGCATCTTAATAATATCATTATCGAGGGCTACTCAACATTACCAAAGTGTAGATGTCCGTGACTTCATCTCTTCCTGGTAATAATCCAAGACCAGTTGACAAGTTTTAGAGACCCGTGAGAAACCACAACTCAAGATTTGACTTACTCCACCGATCATAAATTCGTGAATGCTGAACGCACATCCAGCCTCTTCTCGAGAAGCGATATCTGAGATTCTTTGCATTTATAACGCATTAGCTCAGCTCCTCAAACCCTGCAGCAGCTGCGCATGTTTTGCATTTGAGTTGCACGGACTTCATTTTACCGTTGCGATGAGTGAGCTTCTAGATTCACAGAAAAACTAGGAGATTAAGATTTCTCAGGCTCGAAAAATAGCATTAGACGGAAATTGGAATTTTGCGTTGATAACGCATGAGCTCAGCTCCTCGTAGCACAGCCCATCACGATGCGCGTTGGACTCACGCCCTGCAGCGGCTGTGCATGTTTTTCATGACTCTTGCCCAGTTTCTCTTCCAGCGTTCCACTGTTATGATTCTGAGTCTGATCCGAAATTGTGGTTCCGATAATTCGACATATTTTCAAGATTATCTCACCTTTGGTCCCTGTACCTCCAAAACCATAAGAAAATCCGTTTTTGCCAATCAAAATCAACAATTAGCTTCTATGGCAATTTATGAGACTTGATATGACTGTTACGCTCTGATTGTCAGGATGGTGGTTCCAGGGTATCGAAATTGATGAGAACGCATCGGGCTATGCTAGGGAGTACCGTAGCTCTATTTCACTCAATAAAACACTCTGAAAAATTGGCGATATTCAATTGTTCACATGGCGAACGAGGGAGCGTGATGTGTGTCTGGCTGAGTTCGAGACTATACTACTGAAGAGGAAGACGCTCACGCAGCGAGAGCGAGAGCGTCACTGTAGAGAGAAACTATATACTAACCGTTTGGCAAACATTGGACGGAGCCCTACATCTCGCCCACCTCGTTCAAATGAAATCTATTCATAATCAAAATTTGAACGATTAGAATTCTCCCTGAAAAATCCAAATGATAAATCGAAAACTCTTCGATGAATCCTCACGAACTGAAAAGGCTAACAAGATATACATAGTCTGGGATTGAATGAAATGACTTTAACAGAGCCGAAGTTTCGCAATCCATTTTTTTCTTTTAAGAATCTACAACATTAACTGTGTCGATCAAAGAAAAGAAATTTACTTTTTCCATGTAGAATAACTGGAAAAGTGGAAGCGAACCAAAACTGAAAATTTAGTATGTAGCGCAAGTCACATTGATTCGGAAAAACACTATTGGAACATAAACAATTGAACTAAATCTATTCGTCTTCTTCTATTCGGCTGCTGCTAAGAAGCTTGACAAGCTCTACGATGGGTCTCATCAAACTGGTGGTAGCTGTGCGCACATCAACCACGCGGACCAGTCCATCTTTTCCCGGGTACGTCTTGACTACTCGAACCAGGGACCTCTGGTAGGCGCCGTCAGCTCGTGACGAATGAGAACTACGTCTCCCACTTGATACGATGGTTGCGCATCTTTCCATTTGTTGCGTCTTTGTAATTGCATAAGATAATCAGCAGACCATTTGTCCCAAAAATGTTGAGTGAATTGGGAGATCAATCGCCATCGATCTAATGGGTTCATTTTACCCATCGCTCTGGATTCTGTGAACATGAACGAGGACTCTCCAATGAGGAAGTGCGCTGGTGTCAAGGAACTCACACCGGATGGATCATCAGCTAGGGGCAAGAGGGGTTTCGAGTTCAAGATTGCCTCGATTTGACTGAGTAATGTCGAGAACTTTTCAAACGAGAAGATTCAATCTCCGACTACTCGCTTCAAGTGATATTTTGTGGAACGAACTACGGCTTCCCAGATACCACCAAAATGTGGCACCGCTGAAGGGATGAAATACCACACCACCCCTTTCTTGGACAGGTTGGTGCGTATTGAGTTCATGAACTCAGAATCATCTTTGAACATTTTGCGCAATTCGGCTTCAGCTCCGACCAAATTAGCGCCTTGATCGCAGTGGACTGTCTCGGGGAGACCTCGTTGACTAGCGAACCGAGAGAATCCCGCAAGGAAAGACTTAGTGTCATATCGAGACACGTTTTCTAAGTGCGATGCTCTTATGGCCATGCACACAAAATTGATGAAGCATCCTCATGTACGAATTAGCGTTATAAGGAGTAATTGAATTACTCATTCTCTTAGCTCATCGGCAGGTCAGGCGTATGTGCTGCGCCCTGTACCTCATCATATCAAGCTTCGTGCACAGGTTTATACAGCCCTGACTCGCATAAGCCACTTTTCGGAATGACATTTTCCGGAATGTCATAGCCACTTTTCGGAATGACATTTTCCGGAATGTTATGAGCACTTTTCGGAATGACATTTTCCGGAAAGTCATGAGCAGTTTTCGGAATTACATTTTCCGTAATGTCATAGATTTTGGAGTGTTCGTATCATTTTGTAGAGTGCTCCCCACGCCGCAAGAGTTTCCAATTCGTCTGAATTATTCGTTCAGACGGATGGAAGTTCCAAACGAATGAGTCAACGATATGACCTAGTGCACAACCGCAGACTTCGTATCTATTGTATATTTTTTGCGACACTCTCTGGTCAACATGGCGACTATAGAGAGGCAACTGAGAAATCAGTCGCGAATTGCTAATCACTTCACCAACTTCAAGAAAACAGGGCGCGCGAGTATGACGCAGGGCGCCTGCTCAGCTCGCATGGGAGTATTGCAAACACTATGGCAAACTTTCGAGGAAAATCACAATCTCTTGGAAGATGATAAAGACATCCATCCTACAGAGAACTATTCCGCCAATGAGTCTTCTCGCAAATGGAAGAGTCTTTTCACACCAACCTCGGTCTCTACAGGGACTACGCGCTGCAACTTCACCAGGAAGACGCGACTTTGGGTGCACCCGCAACACCCATCGGAGGAGACAACATAGCTCTCTCTTTCATGCTCTAGGCAAGCTGCCAGAGATAAAACTACCAACATCATCAGGTGAGCCTTCGAAATGGACCAAATTTCGGGACTACTTCACGGAAATGGTCGTCAAGCGTGACCTGCAACCCATCGCCAAAAAGCATTAGCTGCGCCAGACACTGGAAGGTGAAGCAGCTGATCTACTCGAGGAAGTGACTCACACTGGTACGTACTTTGATGAAGCTTGGAAAGATCTCAATGATCATTATGAGAATCATCGGTTGGAAATCACGAAACTAGCGTCGAAATTAGTGACCATCAAAGGCATGGCCAATATGTCAGCTAAAGAAGTGTGCCGCGTGCGCACAGCAACTCATAACATGTTACAGGCTCTCAAGGCTTTAGGCAGTCCCATCGAACATTGGGATCACATCACGGTAATCCTGACAGTTAGCAGGTTGACGCCAAGAATTCAACGCAAATGAGAAGAGCATGTTGCAAGCTCAGATGATCCACAACGATCACCCACATTCAACGAGCTGGAAAACTTCTTGGAAACGGAGCGCAAGGCTCTTACGCAATTGGAAAGTATCAAAACCTCCAGTAGTACGAGCAATACCAAATCCGCAACGGATAAGAAAACTAAACCAATCCAGAGTGGCCAACCTAAGCGGACAACGACACACGTCGCCAAAACTGAAGAACAGAAGCCTGCCAACAAAAAACGGGATGTTTGCTACCTCTGCAATGGAGAGCACTACATCGTCAGATGCGAAGATTTTCGCAGCAAGTCACCAGCGGAACGGCGAACACTCGTCGTTTCGAAAAATCTATGTTTCAATTGTCTTTCTCCTAGACATAGAATTCAAGATTGTCAAAATGTTAAACGGTGTAGGGTTTGCAATGGTGAACACCACACGCTTAGACATTCTCCTTCGTCTCAGGGTTCAACGTCGAACGAACAGCCAAATGTCTAAGGCTTTGCTTCCGCAGTTCACCAGTCTACGTCTGGAGCTGCATCTCACACAGTATCACTGCATGCCCCCGCAGCACTGCGGCAAGCAAAGATCAACAAGGCACCGGGAACGAGTGTGCTACTTTCCACCGCTGCCATCCAAGTTCACGGCACAAACGGGGGGTTTGTGCTAGCGCGCGCTCTCACCGATCCTGGATCACAATCATAGTTCATCACGGAACAACTTTGCCCTGTTCTCAAGTTGAAGAGAACGAGTGTTCACATGCCTGTCTCTGGACTGGGCGGACAGAAAAACGCTATTTGTCGCAGCCCGGTTCGATTCGTGGTCAAACCGCATTTTGAATCAAATTATGAATTGTCTGTATCATCTTCTGTTATACCGAAAATCACAAATTATCAACCATTTGTAGGAGAATTTTTACCGTGGACTCACATCGGAAATCTCACTCTCGCTGATCCTGAGTATCATCAAGCGGGCAGCATTGATGTGCTTTTGGGCGCGGCTGAGCATGCCAGATAGTGGAAAACATCACTATATCTTTGGAAAAAGAGTGGACATTTTCGCATTGCATCACGTCCATGATTGTTGCTCAGCCTCAATCTGGCGAATCTGCTTGATGCTCTGTAATCAAGAATGAATCTGATCTCGCCCAGCTCAGTCGCGTGATTGTATATGTTGTGCGATTCATAAAGAAAGTCTCTAGTAAATCGAGGCATGAAACCAAGATTTCTGCTCTACTACGCAAATCCCCAAGTCAATCACAACTTGGAGTCTCGGCGGCTGAAGTCCGATCAGCTCAGATTATATTGTCTAGAATAGTTCAAAAGGTGCACTTCAGCGAGGAAGTAGCTTTTCTTGAAAGGGGGGAGGAATTGCCCAAAAATCACTATTTGAAGAGTTTATCTCCAATTCTGATAGACGGAGTGATCAGGGTGGGCGGTCGTTTGGAAAACTTTCTTCTTTCCTATGACCAGAAGCACCCAGTCCTCCTCCCCTACAACGGTCATTTTACCGAAATTGTCCTTTTGCATCATCATCTACCTACAATGCATAGTCAGAAATCAGTTACGCTTTTTTCAATCAGACATACCTTCTGGATCCTCAAAGGTAGCCTTAAAGTACGCACCATCATTAGCAACTGCGTAAGATGTCGGAGATTTCTTGCGAAATACTCTGCTCAAAAGATGTGAGATCTTCCACCCGGAAGGGTACGTCCATCCAGAGCATTTCAACACACAGGTTTGGATTCAGGAGGCCTTTATTCGCTCACTGCTTCACATCACAGAGGCATGATATCTTACAAAGGATACTTCGTCAATTTTGTGTGCATGGCCACAAAAGCATCGCACTTAGAAGTCGTGTCTGGATATGACACCAAGTCTTTCCTTGCGGGATTCTCTCAGTTCGCTAGTCGACGAGGTCTCCCCGAGACAGTCCACTGCGATCAAGGCGCTAATTTGGTCGGAGCTGAAGCCGAATTGCACAAAATATTCAAAGATGATTCTGAGTTCATGAAGTCAATACGCACCAACCTATCCAAGAAAGTGGTGGTGTGGAATTTCATCCCTTCAGCAGTGCCACATTTTGGTGGCATCTGGGAAGCCGTAGTTCGTTCCACAAAATATCACTTGAAGCGAGTAGTCGGAGATGGAATCTTCTCGTTTGAAGAGTTCTCGACATTACTCAATCAAATCGAGGCAGTCTTGAACTCCCGGCCGATGCACCAAATGTTACTCTCTGATTGTCAGTATGCTGCCAGCAAGCTCATTGTTTACAAATTTCAACAAAGGAACGAACACACTTTTTGTTGGAACACACTGGTTAGCGCTACTGGCGGCGCAGCTCGATTCGTCGACGAGAGCGCATTTGCATCTGATGATGCCCCTGACATGCAGCAACCTGACACACTTGCTGTTGTCGTTGTAGTGGCGCTTTGACTTTGGAACGCGCCGCTAACTGCCACTGATGACGACGCCGCTGTGTACGTGATGACGAGCGAGTCCAGATTGGCCGCTCACCCGTTGTTGATGTTAGATCAGCACCTTGATTCCCAAATGCGCCGGCGCCAACTGCCACTGACGGCGACGCTGCGATTTACGTGATGGCGAGAGAGCTGAAAATGGCGTCTCACCCACTTCTGCTTTGCCACGAGGCTAACTTTCTTACTGCCGCGATGCTCCGATTTGATCATTTAATTGTTATTCTGATCGGATCACTGTGGCACTGTCTTTTACTCGTGAGATATGGAAAAAATCAAGAAATCAGCCTGATGGGGTTTCTTCTCGCCTCTTGTATCTGTATAAAATTGCTCTGTCTCCATTCATGTCTAAACGGCAGCTAATAGGAAGAGAACTTTGTTCACTCGAAATTCTTAACGGTACATTAGCCCTTCGTGCCTCCAGGATAGGTTAAAAGATAAATCGAAAACCAGGAAGAATATGCATTCTTTCTCTCCTTTGAAATGCTGATCCTACGATTTCTCTACATTGACCTGGGTCCGAATTATCGATGTTTGAGCAAAAGAGAATCTGATCCCACCGTTCACGAATTTCTGCACGGTTCTGTGTATCGAAATAGTTCAAACAAATTCTATTTTGTGTTTTTCACGTTCGCTTATGGGGCGGACACTCCGCCCAAAGACCATTTTATGCCCATTCTCATCCTTTTTTCAAGACATTACAGCTTAAACTAGGTTCAACTTTTTTGACGTGTACACTACCGGTCAAACGACTCAATACATCTGAAAATTAAACTGATGATCTTCAGAGCTGGATATCCCAAAACCTATTGGTCGGAGAGAGCTCTTCGCGGTCGCATTTTGTAGCTCATAACGAGCACTCCCAAGTGCATTTTCTGTATTTCTCGTCCCGCGTATTATACCAAAGACACACGAGTCAGAAAAACTACTTTTTCCTCAATTTTCCAGGCAAGATACGAACGCCTGCAAATTTTGGAGAGATCGTTGAATCGTTATGAGACCAATGACATCTTCAAGCCTATGGAAAGACCTTCAATATTCGCTTTTGAACGTCTCTCAGAGTGGCTCTGGTTCCGAGATCTGACTGATTTTGCTGAGGGTTTTGTCCCTCAAAAAATCCCACAATAATCCAAAAATGATGAGAAACGGACCAGTTCAACGTCGATAGCCTTCATTTTCGGTGGCTGTCCCAAAGTTGAGTCAAACTCTCGCAGAAATGAGGGTCAGATGCCAGGATGAATGCTAACTTTGAAGTGGTTTCAATGATTTCTATCGATCATCTCGAAGGTGATAGATGCTAGTCAAAAATTAGGAATCTGAGAAAAATTTCACTTTCATTGATACACCTGCAGTTTTGCTGCGAATATAAATACAAAAATTCTGCAAATGGCATCTCCTAGAGCGAAAAAATGCTATGTGTAGCTATCTTTTAATTATTTTTGAAGTTCCCCGTGTGAGAACGTATGACCTATGAAAATAGCTGAAATGGTGGTTCCAATGCCGATTTTAGTGAAAAAACACAGCTCTGATTACTTTGATAGGTCATACGTTCTTACACGGGAACGTAAAAATAATCAAGGGGTAACTGCTGATAGCATTTTTCTCGCTTCACAAGATGCCATTTGCAGGATTGCCGTATTTTTATTCGCAACAAAACTGCAGATGCATCAATTGAAGTATATTTTTTTGTCAATTCCTAACTTATGACCAGCGTCTAGTACCTTTGAGATAATCGATAGGAATCATTGAAACCAATAAGAAGTTGGCATTGTTTTAGCTGTTTGGCATGCTCTTCTTGGAATTGTCCTACGATGCATAGAATCTGAGATATCGCTTCTCGAAAAGAGGCTGAATATGGCGTTCATCGTTCACGAATTTATGAGCGGTGAAGTACGTCAAATCTTGAATTGTGGTTCCTCGCCGGTCTCTAAAACTTGTTAACTGGTCTTGAATTATTACCAGGAAGACATGAAGCCACGAAAATCTACACTTTGGTAATGTTGAGTGGCAGTGATAATATTATTACCAAGATGCAATCAATCGCGTTGACACTGTTTTTTTCTAAACCCATGCAAGTTCTCCTATGGCTCCATTCAAAGGCAATGAGATGAAAAGATTAAGCGCTAGTTATACCGCCTTCCTTGTGACGATAAAGGGAATCCTTCTGTACAGTTCAAGTAGCATGTTACGCTGGTCACAGGTATGACCGGAATGTCTGCTTCAGAGTCGACCAGATATAAATTTTCAGGCTCTAAATCTGGCAAGAATATGCGGCGGAACGCATGTGTGTCGCCGATCGCCGCTAGTTCGAGCGTCGCCACTAGTTTTTTGTCCATTCGCATTCTCCCGGTGCTCCGCAGAAATGTGCAGTTCCTTCATCCTGGTTATGATACCAACAAATTTCTCTTACCGTTTATCGAGGTTGTCCCCGGGTGCTTGAGTTTGCGCTGGTCACCATCCTTGTCTATCGCCGATGGGGATTTGGAACGAGAGCTAGAATGGCGAGACATTTTCTCTACCTTTTTTGGAAGGTCGTTCAATTGTCCCTGAATTTTAACCAGGATTTCCTCTTACGTTAGAGATTTGGTCTTATTTTTAGGCTTGGATATCGCGTTGATTTGGAATGCGTCAGCGCGCAGTTCTGCCGCACTATCGGCAGCACGCGTTGCCTCCTCATCAGAGGCATTCTGCATGCTAGCTAGTGTCAAACGCACGTGTGCCGGCAGATGCGTACTCCATGAATCCCTTAAAAACTGCGGGCTCAAGTCTGTATTGGCAGACTTCATTCGTTCCAGAAACTGGGACGATTTTTGATTAGGGGCAATTTTCGTTTGTATTAGCTTGCGATAAGCTTCACTCACAAGGCCTCTCAATTCATCAAGAACGGCTTTCTCTATGGTTTCATATTTGTTGCTCAAAGGTGTCATTGCAATTAAGTTCCCGATTTTTTCAAGAACGGCTTTCTCTATGGTTTCATATTCATTGCTCAAAGGTGTCATTGCAATGAAGTTCCCGATTTTTCCGGTTAAAAATCGTCCATCCAGATAATGGAGTAGCAGGGTGAATTTTTTGGAGTCGGTCTTGACGTTATTCTCGGAGAACTGATCCTCCAAAGCAGCAAACCATGCCACAGGCTTATCCGCCCATAGCTTAGGCATAAAGAATTTCTTTTTTCTAGGTTGAATCGCTTGAGAGTCAGTCGCGACGTTTGGTATAGGCCAATATGGCACGTTCGGATACGGTGGCACGTAAGGGCTGTAATATGAAACGTGTTGTGGCTGCTGTATGTGCGGCTGAGTGAAAGTATAGCTGGGTTGAGTTTGATGAGCTATCCCCACCATGTTGCTGGTGGGTGGGTGTACAGCTGTGTCTGCTGCCGCGGAAGTAGCTTCCCCTACTTGGGGGGCAGCAGCTGACGGCAGCGACTTTGGCGCTGCTTGATCTACCGCGCTCTCGCTGTCCGAGTGCGCGCGCTGCTCTAACATCGTCTGCAACACGGGACTCGGTATGCTCGCTGTCGGTGTATAGTACACCTCGCGCAATGTGCTGCACGCTTGTATATCCCTTTGTTAGACGAAAGGGTTAGGTTGAGTAGGCAGATCGCCTTCACACATAATCTGGCCGGAAACAGCTATCTTTTCAGAGCCGGGCGAACAGTTTTGGAGTTGTTGCCCTTGAACTTTTAAGAATTCCATAAATATGCTGTAAAGTTGATCTGGATTTTGAAAAATGTTTTTCACTGACTGCTCCACATTATTGGGTGACGCTCCAATTGTTGTCGAAGGCTCAAATGATTTTGCTGTAGCTTTCAACTGTGATTCTACTCCGACCACGTGCGAATTCGCTGCACTATTGTTTAGCGACGGACTTACTCCTTTATCAGCAGGAGTCGGTGATGAAGCCCCTTGATCCAAATCAAGGTCAATTAAACTCATTCGTTCATATTCTTTTCGTTGCTGCTGCCACTGTTGCTCGAGTTCCTTATGTTGCATTCGCAACTGCTGCTCGAGTTGAATACGAGTTGAATCTGCATCCAACACCTGTTGCTGAATCCTTGACTGCATTTGGGTTAGTGCAGCTGCCTCTTCTGGGTTTGCCGGAATTTGTATCCCTAGCTGTTTCGCAGCCTGGCAAATGAGTCTCTTGGATTCACTCATTCTTCGTTTTATTATCACAAAAAATATTTTTACACTCACTTATGCACAAATGACCAACGTTATCACGTCGGGGTCACCAAGTTGTGGGCTCTAGGGGCTCCACAAATATTAATTATGTCACTTGTGACTAGTGATTTGGGTGTAAAGTAAGGTTATGTACACCGTAGTTTGATATGAAGCTATGTATTCAAATATACAAGTACATGGCCGAGGGCCAGGAAGATCTGATGCTGGACGCAGCGAGCTGTCGCATGCCGAGAGATGCGGGGAGAAGGCACGTGAGGGGAGAGAGCCACGGAGTAAGGGGAACCGAGAAGCCGTACCCTACACAACGTGTATTCTACCGCCATCTCGTGGAGCACTATCGAGATCATTAGGCCTCGAAAAATCAAAAAGTTATATTTTCTTTACCTGGTGCAGTTTGTCACCAACTTCCGAATTATGTGAATTCCTCAGCAAGTACTGAGAAGTCATTTTTGCTTTCTCTAAAGAGAAAACTTTGTTTTCACCCATTCGAAATCATCTGAAAAGGCCTTAGACCATTCGCTTCCTCTCGCCAAAATCTATCAATTGTAGGTAACACTTTTCCTCCTAATGGCCTCTGAAATCTGCCAAAGACTCATCTTTCCACCCCTTTTTCCGTGTTTGTGTGTATGTGTGTGTGTGTATCTTGTTTCATACCGGACACGCTTTCTCTTTTACTATTCACCTCATCAACTTTTGGCTCTCTACAAGTTGTACAGAATCCAATTCCCGAGAGCCCAGTGATTTGGCATTTTTCGGCTCCCAGTCAAATTTGATCCATGGGACTTTTCAACCAAAAGTGCTCAAATTTCGACTTTTAATAAGGTAGGTGTACCCAACTTGCCTCTGTACCCAACTTGCCCCCATATGCCGATCTCAGGAATGGACGCTCGTTGACCTTCCCGCAATTTTTTTTTACGTTTGTTATGTTGAAATATGAGAAAATACGTCGTTTTCAACGACCCCGGATCATTTCTGCGTTCTGCAGAAAATATAAAGTGAGTTTTCCATTTTCCGTGTTTGCACGGCTAAGAAATCACCGAGGAAATCACGTTCACTAAAACCGGTACCAATTTATTTTTATTCGACCAATCTTGACGTACCTTAGCGCATTCGATGCCTTGTCTCAAGACCTTCAAAATCTACTTTTCAGGGTTGCAGAACTCTGATTTGGAGCGATTTTATGTACAAAACACGAAGATGGTTTGAGAATCAAGAAGGCCGACATCGGAGTGTACCCAACATGCTCCCATATGGTTATCTCAGAAAGGCGTGCAGTATGACTTTTTTTACCACTCAGAACGTGTTTATCACGTCAAAATAGGTCGGAAACGATGTCTTGGGCCAGCTCAAAGCTCCAAGTGTCGCTGCACGGTGATCAAAACGGATCAAAGCGATTTTATTCACTTCATCGCCGATTTACATCGTTTTAAATGATGGGGGCAAGTTGGGTACACACTTTTGTAAACTCTCAAAAACCACCTTTTGGGAGAATTTAAACAGTTCGGCTCCACTTCATCCAAATTGGACGTATCTTAGCTCATTTTGAAGGTCTTGAGACAAGCTTCAAAATGAGTTAAAGTACGTTGGAAAATATTGAGATTAGCCAGAATTATTGAGAAAATGGCTTAATGGGGGCAAGTTGGGTACACTGACCTTACATAAATATCTTTTTCTCACACACTCTTACAACAAATTAAGTCACCTAAACTATGATTTTTTCTGCGAGATCGATCGATTGGTTAATACCGAAAATTCATTCAATCTTTACAGATATTGAATTTTCAAAAAAGTCAAAATTTCCACCAAAAATTTCTTTTTGAGCCTTTCTAAACCTACTGCATCCAAATTCTGTCTCAACCAAATAATAGATATCATCGAAAATCCTCAGACTAGATGGCTCAAATCCTTCCAAAAAGCTCCCTCCAAGAAATAATTCAAAGAATAATGGCGAATCTTTCTTAATATTCAATTTTTTCTCCTACCTTCCTTTATGACTCATTTATTCCAATCTTAATGACCTAAACTATGATTTTTTCTGCGAGATCTATCGATTGATTAATACTAAAATTTCATTTAATCTTTACAGATCTCAAATTTTCAAAAAAATCAAAATTTTCATCAAAAATTTCTTTTTTAGCCTGTTTAAACCCACTGCATCCAAATTCTGTCTCAACCAAATAATAGATATCATCGAAAAAACTTCAGACTAGATGGCTCAAATCCTTCCAAAAAGCTTCCTCTGAATGATAACTCGAAAAATGATGGAAAATTTTTCTTAATATTCATTTTTTCCTCCTACCTCTAACTACGACCCATTCATCTCAATTAAGATTTTTTCTGCATAACCTATTAATTGGTTGATAAGGAGATTTTATTCAATGTCTGCAGATGTTAAATTTTCGAAAGAATCATATTGCAGGGATTCAGAAGTAATGAGAAGTCATCTACTGAAAATTATGAAATCAGGAGTAATAGAAGAATATCTAAAGGAGATTCCTTCAGAATGAGATTTTGCTTTGATGTAAAGTTCGTCAAGTGATCGATGATATTGATAATTCTGAATTGGTATTGTTATTGTGAAAATGTAGAATTTTTTAACGAATATCTGATTTATGAGATTTATATTGATATTCATGAAGATACATAAAGAGTATAACATAGTTTCAATTATGGTGTGAAAAGGAATTTTACATTTTATTTTTCATACAATTTTACGATGATGATGGTCTGGTGATTCTCATTATCAACATATGACGCTTGGAGAAAGCTTTCTGCTAATCACTCTTAGCAGCGTATGCTTATGATAGCTTGTACTGCGATGCTCTCGAAAAGATAAATCCAAAATTCACTGATTATTTGGATAGTCTTCATAAGCTCTTATGATGATATCTGAATCGTTGAGTTTCTACGAAAATTTCGTTAATCCTTGACACAATCGAGCGACAAACTTTGAAGAAAAAGATTTCCCAAAACTATGACAGTTCTCTATCTGGAGAAGATAAAATTGTTGATGTTACGTGCGATTGACATATAATCAGAAAAAGTCCTTCCGAATCACTGCATATTCTAGTTTATACGAATGAATCATTTCTGTTGTACTTGCGTATCATATAAATGAGAATAAATTTGATAGAATATACTCAATTCTCACATTATTTTTTTCCACTCACGCATAAGTATATGCCAAGTTTAATATCTTCGTAGAGCTTCCATGAATTGAAGGCCAGACCGTTCACCATTGCTCCAATTTTCATCTCCATATTCTCAAACTCAGCATTGATCACAATTCATCAATCAAGATTTAACTTGATTTATAGAAAACTCTGTATTCATCCCGTGAGACCCAAACTCTCAGAACTCGACGGTTCAAATTTGATCACAAAGCTTTCTGGAAAGAATATTTTTCACTTGGGAATAATGTCAATTTCATGTCTGAAAGTCGAAGATTGATAAGAAAAATTCATGAATGATCCCAAGAAATACATCTGCTTTCGGAGTCATACGCAGCTTGAGAGACTATGATGAGAGACAGCCAGTGCAGTCCATGATGAGAAATAATTTGAATTTTGTTTGGATTTTCTACTCATTATTCTTGAAGTTTCCCACACGGTTAACCATGTCAGATCCGGTGAATATTCCCAGTTCAATTTCATACTGGGGATCCCACTTGTATTCCCACGTAGAGTTCTACGCGGTGACCCATGTGGGATTTGATGTGGGTCACCATCCGGTAGCCCACGCGCGAAAACGCATAGTATGCCATACGGGGAAATACATTGATATTTTCGGTAGGGGAGCCTCTTAGCGCAGAGCTATGTATCGGTTCATGGATGAAATGTTCTCTTCGAAAATTAATTTGTGAAATATGATCAGATTAGTTGTCACGATATTTCATTTTCTTTGTATAGTTCAATGAAATATTTCAATTCTGTGAATAACAGTGGATATAATTTTGATTGTGTCGGCTGAATTAAATGAAAATTCTCCGTGAATCAGACATATTTTTATTCAACTCTACTATATACTACCTATTTTTGAGTTCATGATGGTTCTAATGAACGAGACCGAGAGTCGCGCGAGACTGATCGAGATAGTCTCGATCGTGGCCGAGGCAGATGACGTGAAGGCTCGATATCGGCCTCGGGAAATATACGCCAGGATCGGTATCGGGTATCGGCCTCGGTTTTCGAGAGTATCGGTGCCGAGACCGAGGCTGGTCTCGAGTCTCACGGCAGCCCTATTAACTACCTGGACCTGCGAGCGATGGAGTTTCTTCTTTGTACTCACTTCTCTTCCCTTCAGGCACGCCGTGGGTACTCCTCACACTTGTCGATCAAAGTATGATTTATTGCTTTAAATGTGATTTGTAGGATGAGCAAATGGAGGATATTCTCCGCTCTGAATGCGGTAAATAATCAATCAATCAATCAATTAATCGATCCCTCGGTCCCTCTAATAAGGCATCTTTATTTGGAGAATTGAGTGATCCTGAACTCCAAATCCTGCAGAGGCAACAACTCGGCGAGCAACCAATTCGAAAACTTGAACATGTGATTCATATGCATACGATATTTCTCGTGATCCTGTAATCATATATTTTGCTTATAGCAAATAGAGGCACATCTTATCACTCACTCCCATTTGCAGTACAGGGAGAATGGAGGTGAATAGGTCTTACCCAATGAGATCAGGGGACCCTGAGGTTTGAAAGAAGCGACAGCTATGAAATATATGAGAACTCGTATCGTTCATCATTTTATTCGTGAATACATTAGTGATTCTTGATCATATTTGGTCATATCACGATGAATATCCCGAACGAATATCATCCTTATCGTAGTCCTAAATATAGGATGAACATTATCTGCGGTTCTGCCTTGGTCTCAGGTGAAATACGGATGTATCCATTTCAAGTCTCCCCTCATTCTCTGTGAACTTCCCCGGGATACAAGATTGGAATCCTTCTAAATTATCGTGATTATTTTCAGATCCGCCGAAGATTTCCCCAATGGGATTTTTTACAAAATGTTCAACCTTCGTCGTTTAACTGGTTCTTAGTTCCAGAATAAAACACTGATGGACATACATAAACAGAGAAAAGAAATGTATGGACTCTTCCTCTCGCCGACACGAGCAAGTTTCCAGAATATACCGAGAAGTCTGCAAGAGTAAATTGATCGATTAGTATCAGTAACAATGACGTGGGTATGTATTTGATTATGTGGATTCGGATTAATGTTTATCAATTCTCTAGAATGACTGGGCATGTATCTTGGGGGGGGGGGGGGGGGGGGGCGGGGCAGAGTTTTAAGGCGAGTGCGAAGAGGATACTGTCTCTTCATGATTACGGGAACTCTGAGGTATCCTATATTTCCCCGATCTGCAATGCCATTCCATAATTTCTGAGGCAATACAGAAGCCCAAGAAATGGAAGACAGTCTGACTCACTCCAAGCTGCTAAACACGACTCTGGACTCAGATAAGCAATTCCCCCCAACTGTTTTTGAGTTATGATTTAATCAGTATCGCAAGTGAGTCCTGAGGAGTGAGAAAGAGATCAAACTCTTGACAACCACCTAGATTTGGACTCCAAGAGTGGGATGCATATGACGAAATCTACCGAACCTTCAACTTTTGGATCATCCGGGGGAGAACAATTTTTTCCTCCTTGTTGCTTTTGAAACCAATTCCATGGTATTTTAGTACTTCTAAAATGTGGAATAAAGTTCCGCCCACCATTTTTCAACGATGTTGATCCCCTGAGAACAATGAGGTGGAATAGGTCGATCACGTTTTCGTCACTATTACACACCTCGCTTAAAGATGCGATGGGTATAAAAAAAATGCCTGCGAAATCTGTGTACGTGGTGTCGTTCAGGAGCTCGTACCCATCACAGATCAGTTTTGATCCAAATCGTATCGGTTCATATTTTAAGATGGCGAGTAAATTGAATTTCCTCCATGTAATTAACATGAGACATGGGAAGAAGATCATCAGTTCGGCTATGAAACAACGGATTGCTCCTGTGACTCGAAAAGTATCCATTTTATCAAAGAATGTGTAGAGTAACTTTCTGAAGGGCTTCCTGGGACCTACAAAAGAAGCTCTTCTCACAATTTATCGCACAATGTGTCCATTTCAAGTTATGAGGAATTCTTGTTCAAATGTTTTGGATTTTGCAATATTTTCATAATACATCATTAGTCTATATTTCATATCTCTAGCATATTTAGAGAGCCAGAAGATGAGGTAGAGCCTCCTTCCAGCGACTCCTTGGAGATATCCATAGAAATGGTTTAGACAATCTCCACGCGCTTCCCTAAATATGCCAGAGATATGACATGGAATGATGATGTATGATGAAAATATTGCAAAATCCAGAATATTTGAACAAGTATGTCTCATAACTCAAAATGGGTACATCGTGCGATAAATTGTTATGATACCTTTATTGTACATCCAAAAACACCCTACAAAACTTTTCTCTACACGTTTTTTGATGAAATGGATACTTTTCGAGTTACAGGAACAATCCGTTGTTGTATAGCCAAACTGATGATTTTCCAAAAGGTTTGACTTCCGTAACTGCTCAGACGCGCATTTGTACTCTCTCGCAATCTAGACCGAAATCGCGATTTCGCCTTTGCAGTAAACGTGTTAAACATATGAAGGAAATCCATTTCACTTGCCAATTTAGAATATGAACCGATACGATTGAGGTCGAAACGGATCTGTGATGAGTACGAGCTCCTGAATGACACCACGTACGCAGATTTCGCAGGCATTTCTTCATTCCCACCGCATCTTGGAGCGAGGTGTGAGTAAGGGTTCTCTGAGTAGATGAATCGGCAATAGTGCGGTATGATGGTTGATGAAGATGTTCCACCCGTTCAATCGGATTCCCTTGCCAGGATTGAGCCTCTTTCCGTAATACTCATCAAGTTTCACTTTTCCCTTGTCCACAGAGTTGTCGCAGGTGTATGCGATTTCTGCTCCTCCAAAGCTTCCCCACTTGAATCATGATAAGTTTGCAGTGTGTGTACGGATGATGTGAGTATGGACTGGATATCGACAAATCAAGCGCAATCCGGGGCTCTGCTCCGTTGCCAAGATGGCGCTTCACTCGTTCTGGGGAGGGGGGGGGGAATGGGAGCACAGAGACAACTTGCTACAGACCGAGATAGTGGAATCACGCACGGCACTCATGAAATTATCGCACGCACCAGGAAAAGAAGTCCACAACATTGTGATCGCGACCGATGAAGTTCTGTACGTCAGCTGGCGGTATCGGGACAAAACGGTCGAGTCTTCTCTTAACACAAACGTACTCTTAGCTGCTTACACCATTGCGCAGGCGCGTTTCCGACTATACGAGGAGATTAAAAAGCTCGGGAAACGGACCCTCTACATGAGTACGGACTCATGTATCTTCGTTTCTCGCAAAGACGATCCGACAGAATACAACCCCAGCCCGGTGCGTTTCTCGGGGGCATGACCGACGAGTTGGAATGCTACGGCGAGAACGTTCACATTCGCGCGTTCGTATCCAGAAGACTCAAGTTCTACGGTTACGAGGTAGTTGTCCCGGGTAACGACAAGGTATTCGAAACATGCGAAGTCAAGGGTACCTCGCTGAATTCCGATAATAGTAAAGAAATCAATATCGGCAGTATGAAACATCTCGTGGACCAGTGCTTTGACAGAGATCCCGATCAGGAATCAGACCCGATGAGATTGGATTCCAGAGCGATCAGAAGAACACGCTTGCACAACGTGATGACGCGTAAGGAGTTCAAAACTTGCACCGTAGTTCTGCGTAAGAGGCCTTACATCTCATCAAATCTCTCTCTCTCTCTCTCTCGTTTGGATACCGTAGCGATGACAATACACGATGATCCGACGTTACTTTGATAGAGGCAATGAGTGTGAAATATGAGAATATATTGAATGACTGTGAAGATGGTAATGAGAATAATGAATATCGCTCGTACCATGAATGACGCTCCCCATTTCACTGAAACCATCTTATATCTCCAGATTGAATTCTCTACGTGCCACGATGATAGTATTCCAACGGAGGCGATGATGACAACACGAGGACAAATACGATTGCAGTCCGCGTGGCTGAGCTGATGCTCGCGCGCACAGGCTGATCCACGCGTGTGTGAGCCCCTCTCTCGCGGAGGGTAGAGCTCATCCGCGCGGTCCTAAGATCATTCACGCGAGACTCGGCTTAGCTCTTTGCGGAGCACGCAGGCGGCCACGAGCTCATAGCCGCACGTTCCGCGTCTCACCGCTGCCGCCACCACCCGCTCATGGATATGGTCTGGTCCAGCGGCCGTAGCGAGAGATGACTGACCCGAGTTTCATTGGTGAATGATATGAATTGCAAAATTTTTCTTCCTCCTCTCACTTGTCAACATGGACGTAAAGTGGCAGCAATCATTCACCACCTGTAGTTGCGGACCTATTTCATATGGTGAGACTCAGTGGCTCCGTAGATTCTTCGCTCATTCGCTGTATATTCGCAATGTACGCTTCGATCGAGTTTTTGTTTCATTACGCTGGATGGCAGGAGACCTACTCCATAGATTCAAAACCTGGTATACCTGGGGCCAAATAGAGTTTCGGGAAGGTCCCCTTCAGCCAAGCGACTACTCAAACGACCACGGAAAGAAGGAGCTGCTGATCCTGGACGACCTGGTGCATGAATTGTCGAATGACCTGGTCTTGGATTTATTCATGAAGGGCTCGCAACATCGAAACATCAGTGTCATTTTCAGCACGCAGAATATGTTCCATCGAGGCAAAGCGCAGAGAGATGTGAGCTTGAACACAAAATATTTGGTTATTCTCAAAAACCCTCGAGACAGAGTGCAAATACAACATCTAGTGCGTCAAGTTTGCCCGGAAGATCCGCAATTCTCACGCGACGCTTATCTGGATGGAACGAGAGAGCCAAACTCGACTCTTCTTCTCAATCTTTCGCAGAGCGCGCTCGACGAATTCGGATTCCGCACCGGGATCTTCTCTGACGATAAAATCCATCATGCTTACGTAGCGAAATACGTTAAATTAAATTCGTGAGGAGGACCACAATCCGAGGACAAAGATTGGGTTCACATAGCCGAACGCTCCAAATTACCGCGAACAATGGCTGAAGCAGTATTGGAAAGCGGGCGATCGTCCGGTAAGCGTTTCACGAAGAAACGCATCGCTATTTCACAAGCTCTTCGACACGCTGATCCCCGTCAATGAACTGAGCTGTTGCGCGAAGCCAATAAGATTCTCGTAAAGTGTATCTGCGAGTGCGTTCTCAACGTGCTCCATGGTGTTGTATCTCTGGAAGATAACGAGAAGAAAAGACTCAGACGGCACAAGAACGTATTACGACAGCTGGCTCGTGAAAATACATCGGATTGGCGCAAAAAGAAGAAGGCTATTGTTGAGAGCGAAGGACCGTTCCTACCGATTCTATCGAGTCCGATTCTCAGCGTTCTAGTGCTCTCACTCTAAACTTCTACAGTGACATGGACCGAATCCATAAAATGGTCGTTGTGCCCGACACGATGTTGTATCGACTCCAACACCATCAGCAATACCACTCGCCCCCGCAAATATCAGAACCTCCAAAACCAAGTGATGGAATAGCCACGGAATCCGTTCAAACGCCTAGCGATCCGCTCTCGAGATTCGCCCCGAAGATGTTTGATATTCTCCATACTGAAAAAATTGACACGGTTGACGGAATATTCAAATCATATCTACAAGGATTGCGTCGTTTTCTCGTGTTGCGCGACCGATTCGATGAAAAGTCCGAAACAGTAGAATCAAACGAGACAGATTCCGAATGATTACCTTTGAGTGAGCAAGAGATTTCGATCAATGTCCCGCGCTCATACGAAACCCGAGCAAAGAGACTCCTACAGCACTGGAGAATAGCAGCACCGAACTGTCTCAAATGGGAACACACGGGGTTTGTTACCATAGACAGTCACACGATTCAAGCTTCCGATATAATCGAACTCTTGGACGATGTCGTTCGAGAACGACCCGTCAAGAGAGGCAAAAAAACAGAGGGAGATGAGGATAGCAGCGCACTGCCCGTCGATAAGCTAGAATCTGTGAAGTTTATAGAAATTGCCGGTACCCCGAATGAACTAATCAGTAACGCAAAAATCGTGCGGATAGGGGGAGGGCTGACGGACCCCATGAATACAGCAGAACGGCAAGTCGCACGCTCTGCCCCTGATTCCTGGGCTGATGCAGCCACAAGCCTGAACGCTAGTTTAGCGCAAGACGTGTCACCTACCAAGGAAGGGAAGATCAGAGAATAACAGAGAATGAATCCATGAAGAAAGGAACGCGCGACTACTTGGAGCAATATTACGATCCCAGTCACGAGTCTGGCTACGCGGGTGCACGGAACTTGCAACGAGTGAGCAGCAAAGGTAACCCCCTCGCGGACGATAAAGAGAGGGAACAAGTCTACAAATGTCTGAGCAACCAAGACGCTTACACCCTACACAGACCTATCCGTGAGAGATTCCCCAGATTACGATATGACGTCACCAACATCGATGACGTATGGGAATGCGATCTGATGAAACTCACTACGCTACAAGAATACAATGACAGTTACAATTATCTGCTCGTTGTCGTCGACGTGCTGAGTAAATACGCGCGAGATGGACTACTTCCCGATAAGACTGCTTCGGTCGTGGCAACAGTACTCAGAAACATCCTCAAAAGTGATTGATGTGAAACTAGCCTGGGTAAGCTCTAGCCTGGCATGAGGGTAATCTGCAATAATGGCGTCTGACGCAGACGTGAGAAAACGTGCATCCAACGTGTTTACAAGGCGTGGCATTGATATTTTGTGATGTGGATGATGTCTGGAAGGCAGACGATGGTAGTTTGATTTTCTCCGCACAATTTTTCGTAGTTTTCAGTGATGGACGAGAGGCGAATATAACGCAAAGATGTTACAATGGTGTTGTACACGGTTTATTTGTAGCTGAGAGTGCTTCGTGACGATATCGATTATTTTCAAAGCCCGCTGATAGCTTGGATACCCGCATTTCCCAAATTTCCCGCTGGATATGGAGACCACTATATTGGAGATATTCTAGGTCATGAACCGAAGTGGAAGAATTTGTGCCTCCAGGACACTAGAGATGAGTAGATATACATGTCTTGTACCGATATAAATTATTCCCGAGGCCCGTTTGAGACTTGGTTCCGCGTATTTTCCGAGTTTTCCAGTAGTGCGACTTGTATCGGGGTGTTTTGCCTCAATCAATGAGCCTAGCCAAATCCTTGATTCCATCAGAGAGTGTTCTGATCGTCGCAAGGGGAACCCCGGATCATACTCTAGTTGTTTCATCGAGAGTCGGGATGCAATCGTGCCTGTATTTCCCAAATTTATTTCCCAAATTTCCCACCCGAAATCATGAAATCCACTTAGTATCGGAGAATTTGGCCACCTTCCACAGCCAATCCAATTTATGCTTCGGAAAAAACACGGTGAATTGGTAGCTGAGAATGCATTGTGGCGATATCGATCAATTTCAAAGCCCGCTGATGGCTTGGATACCCGTAAATTCCGAATTTTCAGCCGGATATCATATGGAGACCATCATATTTGAGATATTCTCAGTCATAAACCGAAGTAGAAGAATTTGTGCCTTGAGAAAAACACTGCAGATAAGCAGATATACATGTATAGTACCGATATAAAGTGTAACTGAAGGGTTTACTAAGATCAGGAAAATTTGGGTTTCGGTCCGGTTTAAGACTTTAAAGACAGCGTTTCATTAATAGGGATAGATATATTAAAACCCTATTTACAAATAGTCATAAATGATGAATAGTCAAAAAGAATCTGATATTCATTACTAACGTGTGTATTACGAATTCGGTCTAACCCAATGAACGGTGGATACATGGTATATGCTGATACGGGTTACTATAGAGCCACGGAGGAGCTCCCTCCGGGCCAAACGCGGGGGCATAGACGGTGTGTAGGGTTCGACTCCTGGAGCTCCCAGGGAGCCAACAAGGGTGTATGATTCTACTGTCACGGAGGAGCTCCCTCCGGGCTCAAAGTGTGTGTCCGAGTGACGGTGTCGCGGTCACGGACTAGTGCGACTCTTGGCGCTCCCAAAAAGTCGTCTACTGGATGATCTGTCTATAGAGCTCCTATGAACAGAGAGGAGTTGCGGGCTGCAAGACTCTAGAGCCATCTCTTGGACCAGAACTCCTGGTGCCAAGAGAGGCGCGTGGGTCTGCTGCGAGGTGCAGACTGATGCGTTCAAAGCGGTCGTCGGGTGGATATCAATGCTGGCAGGTCGAATCACGCTGGCTGCTCAATGAATTGCGCGGGTACCGGAGCTATACGGGTATCATAGCGAAGGGGCCCGTCGCAAAAGTATTCCCGAGGCCCGTTCAAGAATCAATTCCGCGTATTTTCCGAGTTTCCCAGTGGTGCGACTTGTAGCGTGGTGTTTTTCCTCAATGAATAAGCCCAGCTATTACACCCTGGAGATGATGGTCTCGTCAGGGTGGCTACAGTGAAGACCTCAACGTCAAAATTCAAGAGACCTGTCACAAAGCTAATAAAGCTCTGCAGTGACACTGAGGTCTAAACCAGTATGTTCCAGAAGAAGATAAAGGCAATTTTGATGCCTATATTGATTGCTTTCTTGGCCATATGTACATATTTTGATTTTTTTTTCTCTTCTTCTTCACTTCATGAAAAAAGTGGGCAGAATGTTTAGAATTTTGATGAATTTCCTGAAAAATCATAATCTATTTTATTTCAATTAATCAGCCAATGTCGAAGATCTGGATCTATTTTCATTTTTTAATAGGATTGTATAATTTACATTCAAACTGTCATGATTTGCGCGGCGTGACCGTCTGCTGACGCGTCTCTCTCTTTGTTTCACTCCCGCTCCACGCTTCTCTCATCAATACCTCGTTGGCCATGGCAGCAAGCAGCACGCTTGCTCTCGCTGCCACTTGTACACGCGTTTATTCGAATAAATATCCAGGTGATTTATTGTAATTCGGAGTGCACTTATTAATCGGCCTGACCCGCTATAAACTATTCAGACATTTTTTGGTCCTTCGCAAGCCGGATCAGTGCCGCGGAGTGAAAAAGTGCCGAAGTGCAAAGTGCTCCGATTTTCACCAAACTGTGCGCGTGGGAAGCCATTTTCAGTGCCGCGCTTGACTTGCATCAGCAAGTCACTACGTGCTCTTCACCCTCGATCTAGCGGTCGTTTTTTCCGCGAGTGATAGGCCCCGATGAAGCTGCGTCTCGCGTCGATCCTGCGTATTCGCAGGGGAGCTTAGAGCTACATCGGGCAACCTTGGCAGAGTCGCCAAGTAGTGAGCGCGTGCACGTGGCGCATATAACGCGAGTGATCGTGCTGGGCCAACCTAAGTGTACATGTGGGGGCTAAGTAACATTTGACGTTGAAGTGTACTCAACCTGATCACAAGAGTGAGCAAAGTGGGCGGTGCGCTTGTGGCTAACCTGCCGTCGACCTGGGGAGCGGCGACGAGAGCAAGGCAACGTCAAGCCCTGCTGCATCGACGTAGTTGCAGTCACCGGCGCAGAGCTCCGAGAGCCTGCCGCTCATCACCAGTGGCGCTCCTGTCGCTGTTTGCGAAGCTGGTCGACATCAGCTGCACCATGCTTTGCTCAGCTGCTACGTCACAGTTGATTTAGGAAGTAAGCTCGCTCCATATACTTTCTTGTTGTATGCCGGCTGGACATATATTGTAGTTGCTTGAGCTCCGAGCTTCGTTGCTCATCCTTGATATGACTCTGCGTCATTCTTATGTTTATTTCACTAATGTGAATATCCTTCTGTGCCATTCCACGATTTTTTCATGTGGTGTTTCTTTCAACTGAAAAATTCCGCAAAAATCTTTCCTGTTCGCACTAATACTGAAGTTCTGACTCAGTCTCTTCTTGATTGACTTGCACCTTTCTGCACTTCCAAATCCTTTCGAAATGGAGAAGTTTGTCGATGAACAAATGAACTGGAAGCGAAAGATTGCTAACTCTTATATAAATTTTACCAAAGAAGGTAAAAAGAAAAATCGCGGAAAAGCTGAAGCTCGATTGGAGCAATAACAACTAGATTGGAAGACTCTCCAAAATAACCACAAGGCTATGCTTGAGGAGCCTACGGTTAAACTAAACCATGATTACTTTACTGATGGGGAACTAGATGTGACTGAGGATATATATCTCGATGCAGTAGGAGATTTCAAAAAGTACTTACTCCAAGATACTCATTCATCTGTGCATACTGTAGGTGAATGTACCAGCACTACTCAAGTAGTTATGCCTGAAATCCAATCTGCGCGTCTAGCCCCTATTGATATCAAGCCCTTTTCGCGAAATGTCAAAGATTGGCCTCGTTTCCGAGAACTCTTTACTGCTACTATTATAAGATCCAATTTTTCGGATACTGTAAAATTCTACTATCTCAAAGCCCATCTAGAGGGCGAAGCTGCTAGCTTAGTCCAGGGTATAGCTATGGGGGATGAAGAATCTGACTTCAGAAAGGTTCGGGATGAGTTGACATTTAATTACGAGAACAAACGTAGGATGATCAATGCCCATTTGAATGATCTATTTTCAATCAAGCCACTGCAAAGCGCATCAGCTGATGAGTTGCGGGATTGATTAATGGTACGACTAACCCTTTTTTGGCACTCCAAACAATGAAACGGCCTACTGAATTTTGGGATGATTTACTTGTTTATCTCACAGCGAGTCGTTTAGATTGCGAATCTTGAAAACCCTGGGAAACTTCTCTCGGGCAGTCATTGAACCCTCCTACTTTTGAACAAATGAGAGATTTCCTCAAAACGCGCTTGAACACTTTAGAAGCTATTGAAGCTAGTAGCTTCATGAGTATTCCTTCTGCTACCGGTGTCAACGGTCAGGAGCCGAAAAAACCTACTACTGATTCTACCCCTAAAAATTCACACCAAAGTGCAAAATCTCTGCACACTTCTCAATCAGCTGATCAATCTCAAATGAGGAAATGCTTCTGTTGTCAGCAATCTCACATATTAGAGAGTGTGAAACTTTCAAAGTCAAAAACGTCAACGAAAGGAGGGCATTTGCTAAATCCAAGAAAAGATGCTTCAACTGTTTGGGGAATCACCTCTTTGACAAATGTCCAGCCCTAAATAGATGCAATAAGTGCCATCTCAAGCACCACTATTTGTTGCACTCTGATGGTACAAATGCAAAACCTGCAACTCCTCCTCAAAACAGTGATGCTAATGAAACTACCCCCCTCCCACTTTAACGAGCTCTCAGAGTGTTAGCTCACTCAGAAATACTGAGACTGTTTTACTTTCACCCGCTTGGGTTAGAGTTTCGAACAAAAAGGGGGATAGCACTTTTGCTCGAGCAATTGTTGATCAATGCTCACAAACCAACTTTATTTCTGAATCCTTGTGTCAGCGTCTGAATCTACAAAAGGTCAGTCTCAGCTCCTGTTGAGGGGGTGGGGGCAAAACCAACCTACTGTCAAGGCGTGGCAATAGCGACAGTCACCTCACGCATCGACCCCCGCTTTTCTTTCGATGTCGAGGCTATGGTACTCAAAACTGTGACCCGTTACACGCCACGTGTGACCAATGCAGCAGCTGACTGGGCTCACATCAAGGGACTTGAGCTCGCAGATTCCCGAATCTCTGAAAAGGCTCCAGTTGAAATTCTCCTTGGCGCTGTACCTCATGCACAGCTCGTTGAAGGAGAGGTGTTTGAAGGTGCGCCTGACCATCCTATAGCCACTCGGTCAAAACTGGGTTGGCTCTTGTCTGGGCCTACTGGAAAATTGTCTGCGTTGCCACGGCGACCCACCGTTCTCCACTGCTCTGCTGAGATTGGAGTCGACAAATTGTTGCAACGTTTTTGGCGACAAGAAGAGGTGACAATCAAAAAGCCTCTACTGACTGTCGATGAGCAGCGCTGTGAGGCCCATTTCGTTGACACTCACTCTAGGGGATCCGATGGAAAATATATTGTGAGACTTCCTTTCAAATCTGATCTTGGAATTTTCAAGCCCGAACAAACTCTCTTCCCTGCTCGCCAATTGCTTAATAAATTGGAGAACAGACTGTCTCGGGATGAAGAGCTATCAGATGCTTATCATGAGTTTATGGATGAGTATGAGGATCTGAACCACATGTCTCATTCTTCTACTATTGCTGAAGCCTCTGATCTTACTGGTCATTTTTTCTTGCCACACCATGATGTGCTTGAAGAAAGCAGTACCACTACAAAGTTACGGACTGTGTTCAATGGATCCTTCCGAACTTCTGATAAGAAATCTATTAATGATTCCTTGCATGTAGGTCCTAATTTACTCCCTGAATTCCTGAATTGCCCGATTTCTTACTCAACTGGCGAAAGTATCGCTACGCTTTCACTGCGGACATCGGAAAGATGTTTCGCCAGGTCTGGGTTCATCAGGATGACCGTGCCTTTCAATCAATTTTGTGGCGTAGATCATCCAACCTTCCAGTCTCTATCTTTCATCTAAATACCATCACATATGGTATGACACCTAGCCCCTACCCTGCCAATAGAGTTCGTATACAACTAGCTCGTGATGAACAAGAAAATTACCCTCTCGGCTCAGATGCACTTGAGAGAGAGACTTATATGGATGACTGTGCATCAGGAGGCCATTCTTTTGAGTCAGCAAAAAGTAAGCAAACTCAACTCATAGAACTCTGCAAAGTAGGCGGCTTCAATCTCAGGAAATGGATTTGTAACGATTTTAACCTATTGATCGATCTTCCTTCTGATCTACTTGCTTCCCAGAACAAATCAGGAAAATCTGAATCTTATCCCGATGACTTGAAGGAGAACTCTGCTTTCTCTGTCCTCGGACTACAATGGTTTCCTCAGTCTGACATCCTAAAATTAAACCAGGGTAAAACTACGCCTGTCCAAAAATGGACTAAGAGGCTGATTCTGTCAAGAATTGCCAGCATCTATGATCCTTTGGGATGGCTTGCACCCATGATTGTCACGGCAAAAATCTTCATGCAGAAATTATGGATCTGCAAGTACGGATGGGATGAAGAACTCAGACCAGATGACCTTGAGACTTGGAATCGTTTGTACTCACAACTGTCCTGCATTCCTTCTATTGAAATAACCAGATGGATAGGATATACTCAAAATCCAACGGTTTATGAGCTACATGGCTTTGGTGACGCCTCAAAGCATGCATACAGTGATGTTGTCTATCTCAGAGCTGTCTCAAATGATGGTATCAAGGTAACTCTACTTCAAGCCAAGACTCGAGTTGCACCGATCCAAACAGTCTCTATACCTCGACTGGAGCTTTGTGCTGCCTATTTGCTTGCACAATTGAGGCTAATTAGCCTCAACTCTTCTAAATTCTTTAAATATACCCGAGATTTCAGTACACTTATACTCTGATGTAATGGGTGTATTGTATTGGCTAAAAGACCATCCTTCTCGGTGGTCAACTTTCGTAGCAAATCGCTGTTCTGCCATACATACACTTTTTCCCCAAGCGTCATGGAAACATGTGCGCTCACAAGAAAATCCTGCAGATCTCGCCAGTCGTGGCAATAATCCTGATGAGATGCAATCGGGTAGACTATGGTGGACGGGTCCTGATTGGCTGTCTCTCCCTGTTAGCGATTGGCCTCTTTCGAGGCCCATTGAAAGATCGCAACAGTCGAAAAATCAGTCTGTAAATTGTCTGTATAGTATGGACCTCGCTACAGAAGTTCCACACGCTTTCATCGCTGCAGGAGAAATCTTCTCCTTGCAGAGCTGCTTGATAAAGTGTCGTCATTTCTCCGACTGACTTACATCACAGCGTATCTACTCAGATTTCTTTCTAAAACCAAACCTGACTTATTCAAGCCTGATGCTACTTCTGATCTATTTCAACGCCAGAACTGGGCTAATGTCCAACAGTTTGGGACTTATATATCGTCTCAAGAACGTGAACGAGCCAAACTAGCTTGCGCGTATTTTGTACAGAGAACTCATTTCTCTCACGAAATCGCCACCTTGATCACTGATGTTGAGTTATCTAAGTCTCACCCTCTCTCCAAGTATTGCCCAATAGTAGTTGAAGGTATCTTGAGAGCCGGTGGCAGGCTAAAGCATTCATTGCTTGAATTTGATGAAAAATGCCCTATGATTCTTCCATCTGATAGCCCTTTCACCGAGATGATTGTGCGCAGATGTCATGCCATTACGCTCCACGGCGGGACTCAGATTACTCTGGCAACTCTTCGTCGAGAGTTCTGGATTCCCAAAGGTAGGCAAATGGTCAAAAAGGTCATCTCCAACTGAGCAGTCTGCATTCGGTACAGAGCCTTAACTATGTACCAGAGAATGGCACACTTACCCAGACCCAGAGTACAGCCAGCTCGTCCTTTCCTCAAATCTGGTGTGGATTACGCAGGGCCTATTCCCGTTCGTCCAGCTCCAGGGCGAGGGCGAGTATCAAGCAAGGGTTATATTGTGGTATTCATATGTCTGTCAACCAAAGCAACTTACCTAGAGGTTGTCTCCGACTATACGTCGAAAGGATTCATCGCTGTATTTCGCAGATTCAGTGCTAGGCGTGGTCAGTGCTCTGATCTTTTTTGTGACCAAGGCACCAATCTTGTAGGTGCAGAAGTTGAATTACGAGACATGTTTCAGACGTCTAGTACCTTTTCTTCTCAAGTATCCGACAATCTTTCAAAATCACAGACCAACTGGCACTTCAACCCCCCTGGTGCCCCGCATTTTGGTGGTATCTGGGAGGCGGCAGTAAAGTCTGTGAAATTCCATTTGAAAAGGGTGATCGGTGATCATACCCTTACTTATGAGGAGCTCTCTACACTCCTCAACCAAATCGAAGCCATTCTGAACTCTAGGCCCCTTGTGCCTATGTCAGATGATGTCCAGGATTTGAGTCCTATCTGTCCATCACACTTCCTGATTTAGACTGGCTCATTCATACTACCGGAAAAAGATGTCTCGGTAGACAAAATTCCAGCTGGCGAGAAATGGTTGCGCGTACAGCAAATGCAGCATCAATTTTGGAAGAGATGGTCACGCGAGTACTTGCAATCTCTACAGCGCAGAAACAAATGGACCTCAGTCGTCCAAAATTTGTAACTCGGTGACCTAGTCATCATCAAAGCCGAAAACACAGTTCCTGCTACCTGGCCCTTGGGCCGAGTGATCGAGATACACCCTGGAGATGATGGTCTCGTCAGGGTGGCTACAATGAAGACCTCAACGTCAAAATTCAAGAGACCTGTCACAAAGCTAATAAAGCTCTGCAGTGACACTGAGGTCTAGACCAGTATGTTCCAGAAGAAGATAAAGGCGATTTTGATGCCTATATTGATTGTTTTTTTGGCCATATGTACATATTTTGATTTTTTTTCTCTTCTTCTTCACTTCATGAAAAAAGTGGGCGGAATGTTTAGAATTTTGATGAATTTTCTGAAAAATCATAATCTATTTTATTTCAATTAATTAGCCAATGTCGAAGATCTGGATCTATTTTTATTTTTCAATAAGATTGTATAATTTACATTCAAACTGTCATGATTTGCGCGGCGTGACCGCCTGCTGACGCGTCACAGCCTATCTCTCTCTTTGTCTCACTTCCGCTCCACGCTTCTCTCAACAATACCTCGTTGGCCATGGCAGCGAGCAGCACGCTTGCTCTCGCTGCCACTTGTACACGCGTCTATTTGAATCAATATCCAGGTGATTTATTATAATCCGGAGTGCACTTATTGATCGGACTGACCCGCTATAAACTATTCAAACACTAGCCAAACCCTTGATTCCATCAGAGAGTGTTTCGATCGTTGCAAGAGTCTTCCCGTGACATACTCTAGTTGTTCTATCAAGAGTCGGGAAGGAATCGTGCCTGTATTTTCCGAATCTTCCACCCAAAACCATGGAATCCACTTCGCATCTAGGGTATTTGGCCGCCCCACACAGCCAATCTAATATCATTTTCCGGAAGAAACATGGTCAATTGGTAGCTGAAAGTGCATCGTGACTCTTCGGGAGCTGAGGTGCTACCCTTGGGGTTGAAACACGAGGATGAGGAGTCTGGAGCGGGTTTGGTGATCCAAGCCAGTGATTTGTAGATTTCGTGTAACTTCACAAGGAATCACATTCATTCACTGAAGCTCACTACCTAAATATACAATTTGTCACTCGCGTTCAGTGCACTGAATCAGTTGTGCGGGGATGCACTTCTCTCACAGTCCCCGGGCACACATAGAAGGTACTCTGGTCGATAAGATCGGACGATAGTCGATATGCATGCGTATATAAAGAGCGATCATCGTATGTACGGGGTAAACAAAGATCCACCGTGGACCTCGGTCGTAGCTGGAATGATTTGGAGCTTTTGCGAGCTTCATAGAGAAGAGGTAAGGCACACTCACGGCTATTGTTGTATTGGTGACATTAAACTCGGAATTATTATACAATTATCACTCAATATATTATCATATGATTGATATATTGCTATATTACTATATTACTATATTACTCAATACAACTATTTCGGGCGAAAACGAGCGAGCGCAACCCACTGTACAAATATACTTCCGCTGGCGCTGTGAGTATTATCAGTCGACTCTTACATCGCTCCGGCTATACAAGTGTTTCCTTATATTTCTCTGTACTTTCCCTATCGGAAACTGATCGCAGGAAATCGGGCTGCCTGCTGGCTCTTACTTTTGCGAGCATACACAGTTGGGCTCGCTACCTCCGAGCCAGGGTGACCGATTCTCCTAGTGCTTTTGAGGTTATGATCTTTTTGAGGCTGCTCCTGTAGAATCTGCACCTTCCCTCTATAACACCTGCTTCCCTGTGCATGTGCTGGTGTCATATAATCCTACTTACGCCGTCAACGGTCACCGACATAAGCATCACGCGCTTACCGCATGCAACCGACGTCGTCTGCTGCGATCTGTTAATGCTTGCATCATCGGCATATTGACACATCAGCTGTTTCAGATTGCAAATAGTGGTGGAGTGATGTAGTTCCATTATTATGCCAAAGACTAGAAGCAAGGCACCCACATCTTGCCCGAAGTCATAGACATAGGAAGATATAGACTGCGAGTCGCGGGCTATCGCCGTGGGACTGCGTGCGAGTGAGACAAATGCATAAGAGGAAGTGCTCTCTTATGGAGCGGCGTGACTCTTACGTCATGCTCTCTCACTCGTACTCATGCGATCTCAAGGTTTCACCATCCAGATCCCGACCCGCAGTCTATAACTTGCTATTTCTATGCCCGAAGTGTAGTCACGTCGTGGAAAAGGACGATAAATCTATCAAGTGTATGCAGTGTCTGCCCCCTTTTCATACCGTGTGTTCAGAGTCTGCATATTGTAACCCGACCATTTTTTAGTGTATCCTTTTTTTCTGCCCCGCCTGGCATAAGTGTCGAGTCAATGTCGTCTGCTCACTCGACAGATTCACTCGCTCAACACTTCAAGTACGCGAGCCCCCCTCACCGCCTCCCCACTTCCAAGCGCCCGCGTTCATCTCCACGTCACTTGATCTCGAGCCCACGCGTGAAGTGCATTGCCTCAGTCTCACCAGCAGCGTGCATTCCTCCTCTCAGGTTACTGATCATCCTTCAACAGCTATGGCCACATCTTTTGCTCAATTTGCCGATGATCCGAATACCCCAGCGTACATTAAAGCATTGTATGCTGATTTGTTTACCGTCAAAACAGCTGGCGTCGAGAGTGTACGCTCTGAAGTTGCCGCGCTTACAGTTAAAATCAATTATACACATGAGGCTCAAACTAGAGTAATGAAAACTCTCCGCAGTGAATGTCGCGCAGAGATAGTTAACACGCGCGCTCTATCAGAAACATATGAAATAAAATTTAACGGCGTCCCGGTCACTTTCAATTCAAATCTTTTTCAAGCTGCTAAACTCTTACATGCTGCTCTCGATTGCCCCGAAGCTGATAATTTTATTTCAATGCCGGCTATGGCAACCCCTCAAAACTCTGGACGGCAATGCAAGTCAATCTGACACCTCAGCTGTCAACGCCCGGGCCCCACCGCTACCTCCGCGCTCGGATAACCACATCACTCTCATCGTCAAATACGCCTCAGCTGCCGTACGTGATACTGTACAGACTAGTGGTGGTAAACTCAAGAATGAAAATGCTCAGGCGATCTTCGGCTCTGGCGGTGATGAGGAAATTCATTCATCCCCCGTCTTACCCGGTCCGGTGTATCGGATTTTCCGCAAAGCTCTTACTCAATCAAGAGATTTGGGATACGCTCGCCCCGTTCAAAGAGGTTTAGTCATATACATGAGACAGACACGCACTTCACAGCTCATCCCAATTTGGTCTATTGAAGATTTGAATAGTCTGCTCCATATACGAATTGAACCCATGTCATCTTGAGACTGCGCTGATCCGGAGAATTCCTCGTCCCTCGAGATGCAAGAAACGCCCCTCCGTCATGTATTGGGCACATTGATATGAATCGACTCGAGACCAATTTTAATCTGTTTGAGCATCAGTCCTCAGTGGAAACCTATGATAACATTGATGTTACTGAAACTTTTCTCAAACCTTTAGATTCTTCGATAACTTTCTCGCTTGATGGATTTACTCTCTATCGTCATGATAGACTAGGTAAAGTAGAGGGTGGTCTTGGCTTGCATACGCGTTCTGACTTTATCGTCAAAGCACTTGCATCCTCTGATCCACAATTTTGTAATGAAACTGGATTTGCTATCTATGAAATGGAAATCGGTAAAAAGAAACTTCTCATTGCTGTAGTGTACAGCCGACCCCAAGCCTCGTCCTACCCCGATAAATTTCTTGAGGCGACTTCAACATGAACACGGCTACTGTTTCACCAACATCCAAAGCACTTCTGTCTATGATCGACATGTATCTCCTCTACCTGGTGAGTTCAAATCCTACTCACCACGTTTTTCATAGTACAGATCAGAGCTCACGCCACACTTGTCTTGACCTTTTCGTCGTTCGAGATCATACTGCTGTACTTGGCTTTTGCCAGTCGATTGCTCCTTTTCCAGGTGGTCATGATTTTGTCGAGATTGATTATTCACTGATTCCCTGGCCTCCTTCTCCTAGGAATATTATCACGCGATCCCTCGTTCATGTTGATAACGAGGCTCTCCTGTCGGAGATCAACAGCCTCATCGATCCTGCAATTTTCTCACTCAATTTTCCTACTGATTCTCCAGATCTCAGCATTACGAGAGATTCTATTTCTGTGAATAATGTAATTAATTTGAACAGAGTAGATATAGCCCCTAGTCCTAAGCTCATTGATCTGAGCAATCCTGTCTTCGCAAGCTTGTCGGCTCACGACATTGATGCTAAAACCCTCCATCTTGGTAGATGTAATACCACAGCGTTCGATCGGCTGGCACCCACAAAAATTATCTCGGCCTCTTCTACACGCAACAAACCTTGGGTAACAGCTGACATCGAACGCCTCATACTACAACACGACCGCCTGTATTCTAGGCAACAACGATTCGACTGTATAGCCCACTACGAAAAATTTCACGCACTTCGCCGTGACATTGAAAACAAAATTGACTAGAATAAGAACAGAGTCATCTCTGAACGCCTAGACTCGGCTCCTTGTCCTGAGGCGAAGTGGCAGGAACTCCGCAAACTCGGTCTTTCATACCGAAGATTGCCTCCCTCCCTTACAGTTTGTGAGCAAGCGCCCTGGCCGCGCACTTCGCTTCAGTAGCCTGATCGTCACCCCCTCTCACCGACAACGACATCGAATTCGCGTGCAATGTTCTCGCTCAGGAAAAAATTCCTATGTTCGACTTTGCTCCAGTCCTGGAAAGTGATGTGCTCTGTACTCAGGCCAACAGCAACTCACATGGTATCGGCGTAGATGGTATCTCCTCCGGAATGCTTAGCACGGCCTTTGCTGCCCTTGCACCGTATCACACCCAACTTTTCAACAAATCATTAGCAAAACTGCCTCGCTCGCGGGCTCACTCGGCCACAGTGCATATAAACTCGTTGAACATGTGAGATTTCAATGTTTTCTCCAATGTTACCATTGAATGCAGATAGTTCTATTTTTTTGAGAATTTTTCTTATTTCGAAATAATTTCGAATTTAATATTTTCATCCTATTTTTAAACCCATTAAGTTCGTCTCTTTATTTCAACAAGTTCTGCGCATACGTGATATTTGTGGATGGGTTCGAATATCACCGCGGTTTGAAATTTAATCCTTCAAAGAGTGTAACATCGACTAGAGCAACTAACCAGAAATCTGAGAAAAAGAGAAAGCACATTCCGCCATTGTGTATAAAGACTCGTTAATAATGACCCTTGAATATGTGAGGTGTCGATATTTTCTCTAATAATTACTATCAAATGAAAATAGTTCTGTTTTGGAATAACTTTATGATTTTGGAATAATTATGGAATTCCATGTTATCTTTTAAGTCATTCAGTTCCTCTCTTTATCTCAAAATTCTCTAAATATACCTGAATTTGTCAATCGCGTGTGCATGATTGAATTTCAAATATTACCACGGTTCGACTTATAGAGTCCCTTAGGATTCTAACATCTTCTGGAACATTCGCGAGGGAAATAGAATCTGTGAAATGGGGTTAGGTATATGGTTGGTGGAAACAAGTCTAAAGATCCGGGTACTTGGAAGTGTTAATTACGACCAGATAAATCATTATAAAAAAATGGATCATCCCCAGGGAAAGGTTATCATCACTACCTTAAGTTCCAGCACAGAAATTGCTACTGATAATAATACCCGAACTGGTGAATTGCTTTTTTGATTTCCCGAGATCGAAATCATATGCCATACCATATCATACATTCAATATATGTTTCTCTTCAAACCATTCACTCACCTGCCATTACCTCAGATCATACGCTCCACGTCCAATAATCAATCCAAGTTTCTCAGTAAATTCCATCTCATTCACTTATCCAGCACCATTTCTAATCATTCACTCAACACCCACCGTTGTCTCATATCATTCACTCCACATTCCACGATCAAAATCCTTTTTCCCCCATCAAATTCCATTCCGTTCACTCATCTAGCACCATTTTATATCATTTGCTCCACATTTCACAGACAAAATCATTCTTCATCATCTTCTCCGTCACCATTTTTATCACTTGGCTCATTTCATTTTTCATTTCATTCCCTTATTTTTCTTCATACCATCCCGAATCCACCATTATCTTATATCGTTCGCTCCGTATCCCGTAATCAATCCGAGTTCCCAATCTAATTCCATTCCATTCACTTATTCAGCACCATCTGGAATAGTTCACTACACATCCAACCTCACCTCATATCATTCACTCTGCGCATGCGCTCCGCAATTCTGTCATAGGCATTGGAGGCTCCGAAAGCATCGAACATGTTTTTAATTAATTACTAATAAACTGATCATGCTCCAGTAACTGTAACAGTGGAGGAAATTGAAATCGCCGCGGAGGAATTATTTGAGACATCTCCGAAGGCTGGAGTCAATTCCTGGGCTGAGATATCGCGCTTACAAGTCAGCCGTTGTTCAACAATTTTTCATAAATAAAGTAAGGTGGAGAAAATTAAACAAAAAGCGGATCCGGGTGGGAAAAAGTGAGATCTATTGACATGAATTTTTGCAGATTCTTCCTGGATACTTTCTGAACACAGCTTCCACCTGGTTCCCTTTACAGCTCACAGGAGCATTGAAACTATAATATCCTTCCACATGCAACATCTTGCTTATTTCCTACTAGGGCTCTAGCACTGCGCACTTGATCAATTTCAATTACCATCAAAATCATGCTCACGTAGAATTCTCCTATAAAACGCTGCACCACACCAACTACTCATAGAACTCAATTATGCAAATACGCATTCATGTCATAATATGTGAATTTTGATGTATCATTCTTTTAGAGTCGGACGGGGTACCACCCCACGACTCCGAAGAAGTTATCTATCTTTTTTTTTTTTTTTTTTTTTTTTTTTTAAGTGGAATATAAGGAAAAATCTGATGACAGGCTATCCCTAATGGATCTCCCACCGGCAGACCATAAGCGCTTTCATTTTGCTCACCCGGTAAACCGGATGAGCATGAATCCAACGCCCGTGTGCCCTGGGGGCTAAAACCTTCTGCTCTCAGCCCTACGATGTTGGCAAGCCATCATTGCAGAACTGGGGGCAGCTAACCACTATCTAACCAACCCACCCCGGAACCGCTTTAGCATTACTTCAGGGTGGGAGGCGTATCGCGCGCCATGAGGCGTCGCTCTTCGGTGTGTCCGCTCCTCTGTCTTCTCTCTTCGTCGTCAATGATCACTCTTCAAGTCGTCGTTGTTCGCTATGCAGCGCCCCTTGCTTGACGCTGCAATGCCCGTTCTCGCTCTTCTTTTCGGGTGATCGCCATCTTGATATAGGCAGCGATCTTATCCCATGTCTCTTTGTTGCGGAGCATGAACGGCAATAGATTCTCAGGGGTGATCTGATTTCCAAGCCAGTTCACGAGCTCCGCTCTCTCCGTAGCTGTGTTCATGCAATGGAAGAGTGCATGCTCCACATCGTCCCAGTCTGCCGCACACATCTGACAGACCGGGGTCTCCCTCTTCTGGAACCGCTCCAGGTACTCTCCGAAGCAGCCATGCCCACTAAACGCTTGCGTCAGCCAGTAATCCAGCTCTCCGTGAGCTCGATCGATCCACCTGGCTATGTTGGGGATCAGCCTTCGCGTCCACTTCCCTTTCGTTGAGCTCTCCCACTCTTTTTGCCACTCTTCGACAGTCTCCCCCCTCTCGACGTGTCGTATGAGGGCCTTGCGAGTGGGGTTGAGCACGACTCCATCGCTCTTGAGGGTATCTTGGCGTTTCCATACCCGCACTCTCTCGGCTACAAGCAGTCGAATGGGTGGTGTACCCGCAAGCACACAGGCTGCGTGGTCAGACACCGTGCAATAAGCACTGATCGTCCGTAGCGCGAAACGCCGCTGGACTCGACCTAGCTTTGCATCGATTACGGACCCTCTAGCTACCTGCCCCCAGATTGGTGCACCGTACAGCATGATGGAATAGCTCACGGTGCTGAGTAAGGCTCTTCTGTTTGGCTTGGGGCCACCAATGTTTGGCATGAGCCGCTGGAGGGCGCCACCGACCCTGTCTGCCTTCAGCGCTGCTTCTCTGGCTTGTGCCTTGTAGCTCCATCGGTCATCAAACCAAACCCCAAGGTACTTAAGTTCCCTCTTGAGTGGAATCTCGTACCCGTTGATGGAGAACACGGGAGTTTCGAAACTCCTCCTCTTGGTGACTAGCAGCGCTTCGCACTTGTGCTCGGCAAGCTCCAGCCCGTTCTCAGGGAACCATTGACCAATGCGGTAGAGAGCTTCATTGGCCACACACTCCACTTGCCACGCGGTTTTGGCGACCACGACTAATGCCGCATCGTCCGCGGAGCCAATGAGTTCTGCCCCATCTGGAAGACTCATGTTCAGGAACTCGTCGTATTGCGTGTTCCATTCGAACCGTCCTGACACGGATCCTTGAGCTATCCCTGCAGATAATTCCAGCTCAACCCTTCCCTCATCGGTGTCACATACGAGGACTCTGTCACGCAGTCCATCGCTGATGACTGCGAGCAGGTAAGGGGGGACTCTTCCATCTAGGGACCTATAGATCCGTTCCCAGCTTGCTGTGTTGAAGGCGTTCTTCACATCCAAGCATATTATGGCACAAAACCCTCCTCCCGGTTGGGGAGCCATTGTATGCGCTCTGTGAACTCTGTCTTGTACGCTTTCTATTGCGTGCATTGTACTGCGGCCCTTGCGGAAGCCAAACTGCATCGGGGACATCCCTCCGCTACGCTCATACTCTTTCTCCGCCCGGTTTAGGATCATGCGGTCATACATCTTCCCGATGTTGTCCAGCATATTGAGTGGCCGATTCGATGATGGCTCCGCTGGTTCTCCACCCTTCCCCTTGGGGATGAGGACTAGCTTCTGCCGTTTCCACACTTTCGGGAAAAAAGTTATCTATCTATCTATCTATCTATCTATTTGAGTCCTGAACATATGCCCGGACGCGAGGTTGAAGATCTCGCAGATGAATGCTTCGAACAGGTGAGTATTACTCTGAGAAGGAAGAGACAAATTGGGAAGATAAAATTGCGAACAAATTGAAAATGCTGAGAAAAAATAGCAATGGAAATTGCGCTTCTCGAATTTGATTTCAATCATTATCGCTAATGTGTAACTAACATAACTTTGCGATTGGTCGGTTGTACTCAGACCTTGCTGCTTTCACACGTACTACTCGAATACGTCCATCTGGACCTGGGTCTCGCTCAATGATACGATCTTATAGCCAGTGAGCGGGAGCCGCATTATCATCCGCAATTGATACTAGATCGCTGATAAGGAGTTCAGGCTATGGAGTGATCCATTTGTTACATTTTGAGAGCGAATATAGATATTCGCTCGACTAAAATTTCCGAAATTGTTGGGCTAATCGACGCATCAACTGCCATCGAGGAAGTTTCGATTCTGAGGTATCCAAAAAGGATGGAGTGGGCACAGCTTTCAGTGGCATGCCGGTCAAAAAATGCCCGGTTGTAAGGGCTGAGGAATCTTCAGGATCATCATCCAGAGGTGCTATTGGATGCGAGTTCAAATAACATCCTATTTTACACAACACCGTTCGAAATTCATCAATTGGGAGGGTATGCGTACCAGCAATTTTTCAGAGGTGTAATTTTACACTTTTCACACCGGCCTCCAACAAACCACCAAAATGTAGGCCTGGAAGAGGTGAAAAAGGCCATTTGTTTTTGTCGGCTAGACGGACGTGGAGTGACGGATCATGGATGATTTTCTTGCCGTTTGATCGCAGTTCTCGAGTGGCGCCCACAAGATTTCTACCATTGTCACAATATATGTCGGACGGTCGTTCACGACGTGATACGAAGCGATCGAGCGCGTCCAAGAAAGTCGCGGTGGTATAGTCATTTACCAATTCGAAGTGAGTGGCACGCGTCGTGAAGCGAACAAAATTCAGAATGTAAGCCTTGTGTAATTTCGATCATCGTCCAGAATGATTTCGGACGCGATAAGGTCCTGCGTAGTCGACTCCTGTATAAGTGAACGAGCTCAAGGGAGTACACCGAGCTTCGGAGAGGTTAGCCATCATCTGGATCATGAGATTTCCACGATATCTGACGCAGATGACGCACTTGTGGGAATAGGAACGGACAAGGTCTCGTGCACCCAGAATCCAGTATTATTGGCGCAGGACAGTGAGTGCCAGATTTATGCCCGGGTGCAACAAATTCAGGTGCAATTGAACAATGTTCAGCTCGGCAACACGATGAGGGAGGAGGATCGCAGGATACTTCCGCGAAAAGGGGATCCTAGAGTGCTTCAATCGGACTCCAACTCGGAGAATGCCATCTTGATCGATGGAAGGGTTGAGTTCGATAAGTTTCGATGATCTTGAAAGTTCTGACCTCTGACTCAAAGTCTCAATTTTCGAACGAAACGACCAAGTTTGGACATACTTGATCCAAAAGTCGGTGGCTCTTTGAATGCCATCAGCTGTGAGGGGAGAGTACTTATGAGGTAGATCTTCTCGAAGTCGTTGAGGTCTCCTCGCTTTCAATGCTTGGACGAATTTCATCACAAGTGAGGTTGATCGAAGTAGACGAGCCCGAGGGTTGGTTGACGTGAGTAACTCCCACTCTTCCATGGGCTGTAAATGGTGCGCACGACTCACTCTCCGTTTCTTTTCGTCGACTTCGGGTATGGGGATATCACAATTCCAATTTTCTCCCGGCGCATAGAGCCATTGTGGGTCATTCCACCACAGTTGAGTATTGACCAGATCGGTTGCAGGAAGACCAGAGGCTGCGTGGTGCGCAGGGTGTGTCTGAGGAGGAAGTAACCTTCACTGAACTTTGGGCAGCGAGGTATTGATTTTTGACACTCGATTTGATACAAATTGTTTCCATGTTGAGGATGTTGAGGGGTTTTGTTTGAGCCAACCTAAAGCGGTCACAGAACTCATCCAACAGAAGACATCCCCACATTTGAAAGCATCGCCTTCCAAAAAATCCGTGACATGTGTTAGCAGCCGCACGAGTAGCAATGCTGCCAACAAATGGAGGCGAGAGGATGTAGTCTCCTTGAGTGGGGCAACCTTGGTTTTAGCCATCAACAGGTTGATCACTATTTCGTCGGCTGCTGTGACTATGGGCAAATACGCAACAGCTGAACAGGCCTGGGGGTCGCATCCGCAGATCCATGGAGTTGGATTGTGATTATATTCGGACGAAATCGGGTCCAGCGAGGAATTGATACTCTTTCCAACATAGGAAGTTGAGATTCAAATAGCCACCACTGGCTGCTAATATTCTCGGGGAGGGTCTGGTCCCAGCCAATTTTGAGTGGCCAAAAGGACTGCATGGGTACTTTTGCACAAACAATAGTGGGTGCTAGCCAACCAAACGGGTCGAAAAGTTTACCGACCGATGAGAATATCGTTCGTTTGGTGACCTTTGTCATAGGTGAGACAGTGACTTTGAATTCGGAAATATCTTGGGCTGGTGACCAAGAGATACCGAGGACTTATTACTATAGTATTATTACTACATCATCAGCTATGCCATGATCGTCCGCCAAGAGACCTGATAATAGCTCAGGGGATTTGCCTGCCCACTTGCGAAGGATGAGCTGAGCAGCAGCAGTGAGGTTGATTAGCTGATCGCGGATAGCGATAGCTTCATTGGGGTTATCAGCGCCCATGAATGTATCATCCACGAACGTATCATTCCCCAAGACCGGAGCTGCAAGGGAGTAGTTGGGACCTCCATCAGTAGCTAGTTGTGCCAAGACTCTCAACGCTAGATAAGGAGAATAAAAAGAAAAATAGCTCGGACTTGTCGATCGTCCGGATGGGCAAGAATTTGCCGAAACATTTTTGCAATGTCGGCCCACATTACAAACTTAAGCTGTCTCTAGTGTGAGATGATGGAGGTTATGTCCTCCTGTAATTCAGAACCGGGGTAGAGGATTTCATTCAGTAAAACTCTGTTTCTAGTAGGGGATGAACCGTTGAATACAACGCGTAGAGCAGTAGTGAGGCTATCTGCTCAAAGTACGGGATGATGGGGGATGAAATGAAGCAAAGGATCGCCCACTTGATCGAGGAGTAATTTTACTATGTAACCTAAGCTGTCATATTTTTCTAAAGAATCCGCTGGATACTTTTGAGCGCCTGCATACGCGAGTCACCGAGAGAGCTATGAGGCTGCTGGAATGGCAGTCAAACCATGTATCGGTCGTCTGGTAACCAAGTATGTGTCGACTGGAAGTGAGATGCACAGTCGAGCTCTTCTGGGGTGAGCTTTGGCGGGGCACGGATGCATTCAGCCTCCAACGAGCTCGACATTTCCTGATGCTTTGCGGTAGCAATATGATGGGTATGCACCAGGGTTTGGGGTGATTTGACCTGAAGGAGTAGTCCAGTGAGGATATATCCGAAGATAGTTTCTTGGGCGACCGGTTCATTAGGTCGTCCGTGACAAGTTTTTCCAAGCAAAATGCTCGTGAGATAGTCAGCCCCGATCAGTACTTCGATCTTGTGCGACTTTGAGGGGTTGGGGTCCACTAAATCAAGCTTCTGCAATTGAGAGGAAACGTGACGTATCAATTAATGTTCGCCAGGACGACGCGAGATTGATATTCCTAATTGGAACATTGAAAAAGAGTCTACTGGCGTCATCAACAAGCGCGGCTTTCAAATATCGAAAACGATCAGCATCCGATACTTAAGGGTGTGAAATAATAGTGGATGAGAAAATGTCTTTAAATGAAAACCATTCAGCAGGATTTCCATCGAAGGTCGGCATCGTCAACTCTGGAAGGTGGAACCCCACGCCTGGCTGCACTTGAGCCGGCGCTGTGGCGTGACGATGAGTTTCGGCAGCAACTGCATACGTCTAACATTCCTGCAGCCTTTCGAGGATGAAGTCTCTGGCTTGATCATAAGCCACTTCGACTACCGTGATATTTTTATTCACGAAGTAGTTGTGCTGCAGGTTCTCAGGACTAGCTTCAGCATACAGCTCTGTGTGTAAGTTCTGGCACGTATTCCATTCTTCGTCCAGTTTGGACAATTCACCCTTCAACAACTGCTGAGAGGGGTGCGGGTTTTTGCACTTGGTCGAGTGTGTCAACCATCGACTCAGTAATGATGTCTCGTTTTGCAAAAAGCTTGAGGTACTCTTTACTCGACATCTTGGGGCTGATTCTGTGTGATATCTACAAAAATCAGTAATATCGTACGATTTACGTACAAATTTTCAAGTGCGCTCAAGCCCGCAAGTGTGGCGAGAGCGGGTGAAACAATCAGCGCGAGCCAATACACAGATGAGCGTGGAAGATCATCGCTCTGAAATTTCGGTCGAATCACAAGTTGCAAGTCCGGGCAGAAGCTTGAGCTCACGAGGTGAGGTGGGGTCGAGCGGTAAGTAACACGCTCACACACGCAGAAGCATACCACACATTAGCAGCTTTGCGTAAAGTCGAGCGCAAGAGAGAGTGAGTGAGACAGCGCACACAGTGTACAGTGCACTACTCGAACATATGGCCTGAGACTCGACGATGTCCGATCGGCCGAGTTAGGGGTACTCAGCGAGAGAGAGACTCTCGAGAGAGGCACTGAGATCAGGTGCGCGGCGCGGCAACAGGGGCTTGCACGCGTCAACGACTGTTCAAATCGTACATCAGGTGATTGACTGCTCTACCCAATGAAAGCTCACACGGACAAGACTGAGGTCACGTGTGGCGCGATGAAAATTTGACCATCTTGGCCGTTAGAGCGTCGCGCGAGAAATAGGAGATCTCTCCTGTAGATGAGCCCCGCGTGTAGCTGCAAGCTTACACAGGATTTATGGGTGTCGCGCGACGATGCGTTCTTGACTCGCACGCAATGGTGGTGGAGTCACTTTACCGTACAATGCTCGTGCGTCGCTCAGCTCGTTGATGATAAGCAAAGAGCGAGGGAAGAGGCGCCAAAATGTGGCGCGATTGCCACGCGGGAAATCGTGAAAATCGATTGTCAACTCACTGCGAGTGACTGAAGTTCACCACGAGATCGGTGAAAATCTGCTCCTGCCGGCTCCTCATCCGGCTCGAAGGACCAATGTTCGGGAGTTGAGGTGCTCCCCTTGGGGTTGAAATACGGGGATTAAGAGTCTGGAGCGGGGTTGGTGATCCAAGCCAGTGATTAGTGGAGTTCCTGTTACCTGACAGGAAATCACATTTATCCACCAAAACTTACGATCTAAATACACAGTTTGTCACTCGCGTTCAATGCCCTAAATCAGTCGTGCGAGGATGCGCTTTTCTCACAATCCACGGGCACACACAAAAGGTACTTTGGTCGATATGATCGGCCGATAGTCGATAAATATGCGTAGATAATGAGCGATTGTTGCGTGTACGGGGTGGACAAAGATCCGCCGTGAGATGAACTAATTTGGAGCTCTTGCGAGCTCTATAGAGAAGAGATAAGGCACGAACACGGCTATTGTGATATTGGTGACATCGAACTCAATATAATCCCACTATTTCCGGGGGGGGGGGGGGGGCAAGCGAGCGCATCTCGCTGTACAAATGTTCGAATCCTGAACAGTGACGATATCGATTAATTTCAAAGCCCGCTGATGACTTGGATACCCGTATTTTCCGAATTTCTCGACGGATATCACATGGAGACCATCGTATTTGAGATATTCTGGGTCATAAACCGAGGTGGAAGAATTTGTGCCTCTGGAAAAACGCTGCAGATGAGGAGATATACATGTCCAGTACCGAAATGGATTATTTCCGAGGCCCGGTCAAGACTTGATTCCGCGTATTTTCCGAGTTCCCAAGTGGTGCAACTTGTATCGCGGTGTTCTGCCTCAATGAATGAGCCTATTCAAACCCCTAATTCCATCAGGGAATGTTCTGATCGCCGCAAGGGACTCCCCGGAACATATTCTGGTTGTTTCATCAAAAGCCGAGAAGGAATCGTGCATGTATCTCCCGAATTTTCAACCCAAAACCGTGAAATCCATTTAGTATCGGGGTATTTGGCCGCCCCACACAGCCAATCCAATTTATGCTTCGGAGAAAACACAGTAAATTAGTAGGTGAGAGTGCATAGTGTCGATATCGATCAATTCCAAAGCCCGCTGATGGCTTGGATAACCGTATTTCCCCAATCTCCCGCCGGATGTCATATGGATACCATCATATTTCAGAAATTCTGGGTTATAAACCGAATTCAAAGAATTTCTGCCTCGAGAAAAATACTGCAGATGAGTAGATATGGGAAATTCTGGAGCAAGCTGGACAAAATCGTCACCAGGGGGGTCGGGGAAAAATGTGAAATAATTTTTTCCAGTACCTGCTATGTTGACATAGTGCAAAACAATTTTTTTTCGATTTTTTTGACCCTCCCCGTGGGCCCTGAGGCCTGTAAAAGGGCCATTTCAGGCCCTTGCTGGCTTATTTTGGGAAAGTCACAGCTCCAATGGAATATAATATTTTTCGATGTACCTGGGCGCATTTTCTCGTGAATGCAAGTCCTTCTGAGAAAAAAATTACCCAAGGCCGATAATTGACCCTGGACACCTCTGAGAGCTATGCACTAAGAGCAAATTCTATCGATTTTTCCGTCATCTTGTGGACGACCTAGGCCCGACTAGGAAGGTGATAATTGACTCCTGCCAGCAGTCTTTTCGAAGGTCTTGGAGAATCCTACCATTTGACCACTGGTAAAAATCGATTATTGTACTTTTTATAGGAGCTACAACAGTGGGGAAACAAGCATTTTTGAAAGAAATCGAAACTTTGAGAGAGGAACTTGATAACGTCCGTGATACTTATCTACCAAACTCCTCCAGTATGTCCTTTGAGGTTTCTACTCATACAAAAAAAATTTTTGGGAGGTCAATTTTTCCTATTTTCTTCATAACGCATCCCAAAGAGCTGTTTCTTGCAATTTTCTCAAACACGTCATCATTGGCCATGGCCGAATATGCTTCTATCCAACTCAATTCGCACCAGAGTATATGGAGGTACTCTTTCAATTACCCCCAAACATGTATAAAAACTTGCGGGGACGATTCTCGTGCCAGAGACGAGCTGTGGGTTATATTTGCCGAGTCAAAAATGGACATTATTTTGTCCGTCTGAATGCAGGAGGCCGTGAGCATGGTTTCACTCATTCTAGCTCGCAAATGAAACATTGAGCTGGAGTGGAGATTTACACATACTCTTCCGACTCAAAATGACCACCTAGACGAAATTCCGAGGTCAGTTTTGCTCTAAATAGTCGTCCCTTCGCCCCTCAAAAACTTAGATTCTGTCGACGGGTTCTGACACCGTTGAGGCACTAGACGATATTCTAGAGCTGAACTGAGCTTGGAATTGTGTTCAAATGGTCATTTTGAGTCGGAAAAAAATGTTTGAATCTCCATTCTAGCCCAATGTTCCATTTGCGAGCTAGAATGATCAAGACCATACTCACGGCCTCCTGCACTCAGATGGCCATGTGACGGTTTTAGTGACTCGTCACTTGCAGGCAAAGCCTGCTTTCATTTGAGAAGCTCAGGGAGTGAGCAATTGCTGTCATTGTTCAAGAAATCAGGAGAGGGGAGCCCTGAATGAGCACACACTCGATTAAAATTAAGAATGAAAGGGCATATATTCAAGAAAAACTATTTACCGATCGGCCCGCTGACCGTTAAGAAGGATCAGGCCCGAGCACGATTATCGAGGGCTCATTTGGGAGAAATACAATCTATAAGCCCAGAAAGAGGAGAGAGAGATTGGCGAGAGGCACTTACAATATGAATGGCCTTGACGCAGGATGGTGACTCGACCTCAGATCGGGCACCGGCCCTCGCAGCTCACGGCGATCAGGCAGCTCGCAATTGTCCCAGACGATGGTGATCTTGGTCATAGACCACGGCACAGAGTATATACAATGCACGCACCGGAGCCCCGGCTAAATCGTGCCAAGGACGGGCTCCAGGCGGCGTGGACAACGCGCACGATGAGCTCGATAGGCGGTGCGAGCGCTCCGAAACGTCACGACGGAATGTATAGCAAAAGGCTGCTGGCCGGAGCAGCATTGGCTTGCGCCAGGGACGGCTCAAAATATGGGGCGCGCGGGCCCTACTAAGATGCCATCTCTCTGTCTCTGTCCCTCTTACCTGGCTAAACTATGCAGCAACTCTTCTCGTGCTTAAGCTGTAACACAAAATGTTATCATTACAATATTCGGTCCAAGGAGAGAGGAAGACGGACTGACAGCCGAAATAATGCCCATTTTTGACTCTGCAAATATTTCGCCCCTGGCTCGAGAATCGTCTCCGCAAGTTTGTAAACATATTTGGGGGTACTTGGGGAAGTACTTTCATATACTTTGGGGCAAATTGAGTGGGATGGAAGCATATGCGACCATGGACGATGATGACTTATTTGAGAGAATAGCAGAAAACGGCACTTTGGGATGCGTTCTCAAGAAAAAAAAAGAAGAAAACGACCTCCCAAGAAATTTTTTCGTATAAGAAGACACCTCAAAGAACATACTGGAGGAGTTTGGTGGATGAGTATCATCGACGTTTACAGTATTTCACTCTCAAAGTTTCAATTATTTAAAAAAATGCTCGTTTTCCTACTGCTGTAGCTCCTATGAAAAGTACAATAATCGATTTTTACCAGTGGACGAATTGTAGGGTTTTCCAAGACCTTCAAAATGACCATTGGCAGAAGTCGATTATCATCTTTCTAGTTGGACCTAGGTCGTCCACAAAATGACGTAAAAATCGCTAAAATTTGATCTCAGTGAATAGCTTCCAGAAGTGGCCAGGGTCAATTATCGTCCATGGGCAATTCTCTCCTCAAAAGTACTCGCATTTACGAGAAGGATGAGTCCAGGGAGGTCGAAAAATACTCGATTCGGTTGGTGCTGTGATTTTCCAAAGTAGGTCAAAAATACGCTGCTGAAAGAGAATAGCAGAAAGCTTTCTCTTAGCGAGATGTGCGATAACTCAGAAAGGATGTAATTTTTCAAGTGACAATTCCTCTATCACTTCCCCATACATCTTTTTGAAGCGACTTCAACTTTGGGTGCATGAAATTCGGTTTCAACCAACTGATATAGGTTGATGAATGGGTAAGTATCTCTGTATGTAATTGAAAGGTAGATAGGTTAATTGTGGGAGGAGATAAGAGACTAGAGGGAGATCGAGATGAGATTTTGTTGAGTTACTCTCACGAGATTGACTCTCAGGGGAACTCAGATGTTCTAGAGAAGAGTTGTTTGGGCAAGATATATCGTTTGGTTGAGATGGAATCCTCATACAGTTGCTGTAAAAATGATCAAGATGAAGTTCTTTGTGAAATCGTTGATTTTTCGAGGATATGTTGAATTTGAATGATATTCAAAGAAATTTAGAAAAGGAGCTGTTGCAAATAAGGCGAAATCAGGCCCAAACATTTGGCTGAATCATATTTTTACATGACTCGGCTAATGCAAGCTAATTTTGATCATCGGATTTGTTGATTAAGTGACATAGATCGATATTGGATTACTCCAATTTGATCTATGTACCTTCAAGGCACCTCGCAATTCGAGTGTCGCAACTCGAAGGATTTTGATGGAATTTCAAATACATGAAAAATGAGATGAGAAACGAAAAATTTTGATTCTACGCTAGATGTTGGCGCGTTTCGTCTTTCCTCTCCAGATCAGAATCTTCAGGGGGGCTGAAGAGATCCGAGTAGAGGTTGGTCCCCGACGTCACCTAGCCAAAGTGGCTTGATGGTCATGATTTTGATCGGGCTTATATGTTACACGAGGGCTTTTGCAGCCACGTGCGAGAAAGGTTTCCATCTCGGTTGTTTATTCGCCGACAACCGGTGACAATTAGAATCAATTTTTGTCTCGATCGATGTGAACGATCGAGACTTTATCGCTCGCGGGAATTTCGAACCATATTATTACATGACTCGGCTAATGCAAGCTAATCTTAATCAACGGATTGGTTGATTAAGTGACATAGTGACTTTTTTCCGCTAGGTGGCGGAACGGTAAACATCTGAGACTCGATCGTTCCACAGTAATATCGATAAATCTGTTAAAACGGACTGTTAAAGTATTGTGCAGTAGCAATTTCTGAGTGTAAAATAAAAATGTGAGTGCATTGAGTGTTACGGTTTAACAGATGTCCCGTCGGATAAAGTGACTTTTTCGTATTCTGTGGGTTTAAGTCGCAAGCCATAGTTAAGGCTTCGTATGTACACGGCGCGGCATCTATAGTAGTGTGTGTGTGCGACTGATTATTGGTTGCAGATGATTGCTGCTGACAAAAAGACTGATCGTTCAAGTGAATCTTAATCAGGAAGTTGTAATGGACATTCCTCATTTTTCCTCATGTTACAGTATCTTTAACTGTGCCGCACTAAACATGATTGTTGTGAAGAGTCAGTTACAGTAGTTCAAATTGTAGCCCATAGCTGTATGTGTGTGTGGCAAACTGATCGGCTGATCGGCGGAGCTGTACATTTGCTGTCTCTCTTGCACTCTTGGAAGATTTGTTTACTCACAGTATTGCTGTAGATATCCACCAGCTGAGCGACTGTTGCATAGTATACGTATAGAACCCGTCTACGATTGTATACCACTTGTATATGTGTATCAGAACTGAACCTTGTTTACAATTGTGATTATGTCTGCCTGCCAATCGTGTGACTGTGCTTTTGTTGAAGGAGACTTGATTGCAGCATGCAATCTCTGTACTTTACTTTACCATGCAACTAAAGAATGTGCGGGCGTTTCGGCGTCTGAGATAAAAGTGCTTCAACTCAAGACGAAGACACCAATGTTGGTCTATAAGTGTGCCGATTGTAAAGCTAATGGTAATGTTCACCCGAGTCTGGTTGAATGTGTATCTGCACTCCAGAGTTCAATGCAGAACCTGGCTACAATTGTGGAATCAGTCAAGGCCGTCCCTAATGATGTGGAGGCATTACGAGCAGAAGTGCAAGAAATGCGTCCTGAAGTGGACAAAATTTCTATGCTGGAAACGGAAATAAATAAGTTGAAAGTATCTTTTCAGACAAATTTGGCTTCCAGGGATGAGGTTCCTGTAAGAAGTGTTACCACGGCAAATTCTGGCTACAGTCAAAATCAATCAATCGACACCATCTCTGCTGAAATAAGGGACCGTAATTTCAGGATGAATAATATCCTGCTTCATAACGTTGCTGAATCCGTTCCAATTGGTGATGTATCAAAGGATTTGCAGAGAGTAAAGAACTACTTGCAGGTGACTGAAGGTCTCAAGCTTGAGCTTATAAATATTCGTAGAATTGGATGTGCCCTAGGCAAAGATAAGCCCCGTCCAGTACTAGTTCGGTTTACTTCTCATGCTGAAGTGTTGTCAGTAATGAAAAATAGGACGAGCCTCCCACATGGAATATCAGCCTCCACTGATAGAACCGTTGCGCAGAGAGAGCAGCTGAGAGCCTTGAGAGATCAAGTGAAACGTATCAACGATGAAAAAGGTTATCGCTGCAAGACTATAAAATACATCAATGGAACACCAACAATTATTGATAACAAGAATACTCCTGGTCAGCAACATCAAGTATCAGATCCAGCAAGTCAGTCGGGATCTGCGGACCCTCAGATGGGTGGACTGCCTCATGCAAAAAACTAACTCGTAGCAAGGAATCTGTTCTATTTTACTATCAAAACGCCCATTCTATTGTGAACAAACTCACTTCGATAAAAACTAACGTCCATCTTTTTACACAGACTCCTGATATAATTGCTATTACAGAAACTTGGTTGAAACCTTATATTCTGACTACTGAAATTGGTCTCGAAAATTTCATTATTCATAGAGCAGACAGAAAAATCAAACGTGGTGGAGGAGTGTTGATTGGTATTGCAAAAACCCGGAAGTTCAAGACTAAGAAGATCTTTGATGGGGATCTACTTGGGGCAGACGTCTTAATAGTGAGTGTTTCTGGAAAAAATTCGAAATATATCGTTGCTGTAGTGTACATCCCGCCAGACTCTTTGCAAGCAGTGTATCAGGCAGTAGCTGACTGCCTTGATGAAACTATGACTAAATTCTCCGGCTACGAGTGCCTTGTTTGTGGTGACTTCAACTTGCCTAATGTAAAATTGAGTGGCTTTCCTCTGAAAATTGAGGTACTGGGTCCCATCAGTCAGGACCGCCTCCAATGTGCCGAAATTTTATGTCACCTTTTTGCCGGATCAGATGTGGCTCAAATCTATCCAGTTCATTCAAACAAAGGATATACATTGGATCTGCTTTTTGCCAACCCTGCTCTCCACAATCAACTTGCCTGTACGGACCATCTCTTTTCATGCGACGCTCATCATGAAGCATTTATTGGTGAATTTTTGAGTGATAATCCGCAATCATTTCTGAAAGAGACTGGCAGTTACTTAGACTTTAGATCTGCAGACTATGATGGTATTATAAATGCCCTAGGTGACATAGATTTTAGTGAGGTATCCTCACATAATGGCCTCGATGATCAGGTTGCGCATTTCAATGAAATTATTGATAGTGTAATCCGTGACAAAGTACCACTCAAATCAAATTCACAGTCTCAATTTCCTAAATGGTACGATGAAGAATTAAAGTCATTGATTTTTGAAAAGAAACAGCTCCACATAACTTGGAAAGAAACCTCGGATCTAGACGATTATATTGAATTCAAAAAGATGAGAGCAAAATGTATTAGGCTGTCACGTATCAAATATCTAGAGTACATCAAATCTGTTGAAGATAACTTGAGATTTAATCTGAGATACTTCTGGTCCTATACAAAGAAACTTAGGAAAACCAATAGCTTTCCAAACAACATGTACTACAAAGATCATTCGGCTAAAGATGGAGCTGGAATCTCTAATCTATTCTCAAATTACTTCAGCTCTGTGTATTCCGATTCAAATGCAGACCCTTTGGTGGTAACTGAGTGTGCGGACAAACTCGAGGATATTGTCTTAACATCTGATGAGCTTGACTCCGTTGTAAGTAATCTAGATGAAAACGTAAAAGCAGGGCCTGATGGCATCCCAACGATTCTTGTGAAGAAATGCTGGTCAAAAATTAGTAAATGCGTGTTAGATATTTTCAATAAGTCTCTTGCTTCTGGGGTATTCCCAACTGCATGGAGAACATCTTTCATCCAGCCTATATTCAAAAGTGGCGACGTACATGACATTGAAAATCACCGACCTATATCCATTCTTAGTTGCTTGGCAAAGGTTTTAGATGCTTGCATCGCTAATCGCTTGACAGAGTTCCTAATGTCGAAAATTATTCAAAGCCAACACGGTTTCATGAACGGCAAATCTACAATTACAAATTTGTTAGTATACCAGGACTTTCTTGCGGATTCATTGAAGGACGACTCACAGGTAGATTCGATTTATGTAGATTTCGCCAAAGCTTTTGACTCGGTCAATCATACCAGATTACTAGCAAAATTGTTCAATGTGGGAGTTCGAGGCAATGTACATAGTTGGTTCGCATCATATCTTGCAGATAGATCCCAAGCAGTAAGAATTTCGAATTTCATATCTGATTTCTTTTCCACTCCGTCTGGTGTACCACAAGGCTCTCATCTGGGTCCAATTTTGTTCATTTTATTCATAAATGATATTGAAGATATGATCAATATGCCACAGATTCGGTTTCTAATCTATGCGGATGATGTCAAAATTTTTACAAAGATTAACTCCCCAAGGGATGCATCCTTATTACAGCAGGCACTAGACAAAATGTTGATTTGGGCGAAGCAAAATGGTCTTAGGATTAATGAAAAGAAATGTAGTATCATATCATTTACTCGAGCTAAAACAAAATTTCTATATCAATATCTCCTTGAAGGGTCTGAGTTACAGAGAGTGGATAGTGTTTCTGATTTAGGGATTTATTTTGACTCTAGACTAAAATATGAAGTTCATATTGATAATATGTTAACAAAAACTCACAAAATGATTGGGTTCATAAAGCGCTCCACAGCTGAATTCACGAATGTTAGAGCTATTCTATACCTGTATAAGACTCTGGTCATTCCGATACTAACGTACGGCTCTGTGATATGGTCTCCTAACTTGAAATACTTACAAATGAGAGTAGAAAAAGCTCAGAACAAAATCCTGAGATATCTTTGTTATAAGAGCGGTCATCCTATGCATTTCACTGATCACAATTATACAAATGCTCGTCGGGAATTCAATTTGATGAGTCTATCAGAACTCCGTACCTACCACGATTGTGTAGTGGCCTATAAAATAAAAAACAATCTATTTTCCAGTGACTGCGTCAATAGCATGTTCAATGAAAGAATAGTTGGATATTTTATGCGTCATGTCCGTAGTATCAGTGAACTGTGTTGCCATTCTAATTTTATGTATTACTCAACTACGCACAGAATTAGGCGAATGTGGAACCTGTTACCTGATGAAATAAAAAATCAAGAATCGCTAGTCAACTTTAAAAGTCTATTGATATTGAAATTGAACACGACTGAGCTGTACGATGAGTTGATTCGAGTTGTGCAATGATAGTTGGTTAATAGAGATATGAAATTATGATCCTTGATATAGAGTGCCAAAATGGTCAGTTGCTCATATGTTTATTGTTTGTTTCTAACATTTCCAATTGTCAATATCTAGGATAGATGAACTGTTGATCTCATATATTTATTGATTATTAGCAGTATTTCCAAGATATCCTTGTGTATAAGGGCATTTATGCCCGTTTATTTTCTAAAATAAAAATAAAAATAAAAAAAAAAAACATAGATTGATATTGGATTACTCCAATTCGATCCATGGATTTGGCTGAAATTCACGTCAAATACTCGTCTTGCGTGGCAGAGTATGCATGTGAATTTCTTCCGCATGAAATTGACTTGCAGCGATCTGGCGAGCAGAAGTCCTCCCCGTTTGAAATACACGTGAGAAGTCATTTTTTGCGTCCCTCTCAAAATTGGCCACAGGAACTGCTACGGAACCACTGCGAACTTGTTCTTGAACAAAAAATACATCTTTCAGGGGTATTTTCAAGGACGGAAAATGATGCGCTGATACCTACAATCGAGGAATTCTCGAACGGGGTTGAGTTAATCAAAATGTTGCAGAGGATCAAAGTTGTAGATTTTATCATGAGCTTCCATTTGGCACTAGTTTTTTATGCATATGTTGATAGAGTTCCTGAAAAACGCCCAAAACTGATGAAAAACCATGTTAATCGAATTTCCAGGCGACCTCGAGGTTAAAATGAATGAAATGAGAAGGACAACTCATAGATCTCACCAAAATACACATTCTATGCTCTCATAACTTTTTCGAAAAAACACACCAAATTTGAGTTAATAGCAGAAAAAGTACCGAAAAAGGCACTTTCCAACTTTCTCACGTGAAAAACTCGAAGAATTCGAATGGAAACCCTATATAATTAATATATGAAAGGTTGGCTCTCTTCATGTTCTTTGAAATGAAACAAAAATCCATGGCGTTCCAATGTCTCTGCTTCGGGGAATATGCATTTTTATGCGGGATCGCTCTTTCGGAAGGAATAATTGATGATTCTGAGATGCTATAGGTGAATTTACGTCGATAGATGATTACTACAGCACAAAAAACGCTTTAATACTAATCTGTGATCCCGGTCTAGGGTCCCACAATATTCCAGACCATGATCGTATTCATCAATTACACCTGTACTGTAGAAACTCCTTGTTCTCGGAGATCCAATTACCCGTATAAAATTGAAAGTACTATACTCCTCTAATTTCCACGCAGCTGAAAGCTCAAAGGAGGAATGTGTGTCATGGAATTCCCAAGTTCTTATCGGAATACACCTCATTGAGACCTTCTATTGTGCCAAAAAATATGAGACAAGAAATCATTACAAAAAATAAAATTCCTTTCTACAAACAACACACAATGGATACAAAGATTCAATCTGTTCATCTTCATCGACCGATAGCGATTCAAACACTGCGAGTTCTGCTTTCTCTTGTTTCGATAGAGACAATGCTTTTGAATTTTGCCGCGCATGGCTTTCAATTGCGCATAATCCCAGTATGCGGCGCTTCATGATCTTCTTGCTATCGCAAGTAAATTTCGAATCGAAAGGATACAATAAAGTCCTCGATGCGATCTGAGGCAAGCGTCTGCCTAAAGCATCCAGTGGGGCACTGATGAGGTGGCTCTGGATTGCTGCACCGAAACGCTTAATTATTTTTGACTGCGATCTCTAGATCGTAACCCTCCTTGTCACTTCCGACGACCTCATACTAAAGAGGCAGACAAGGAGTGGGTTAACTATTTGAACCTGAGAGCGATCGAGTCTCTCTTTTGAGTTTATTTCAGGGATATCTAGAGTTTGGTTGAAACGGAATTTTCATGTAGTTAGTTTGAATATATTCAAAATGGAGTTTTTGGTGAAAATTCTGATCATTTCCTGAAAATTCAAGTATGTGAAGATTGGATGAAATATTGGTATCAACCAATCGATAGATTAAGCCACTGAACCCATAGCTTAGGCAACCCGAATTGCGGTAAAACAACAGAGGAGAAAAATATTTTACTATCAAGGTACACAATTTTGGCGATTTTATCTCGAAACGCCTCTAAATTAAATTCGACATGGGACAGGAGAGTTGACAAATCACTAGCCTCATTTCCGAATGATTCTCTACAACTTGTAGGAGACGAAATTCCGATTAGCTAAACCGTACAAGAGAAAGCGAGTCGGGAAAAAAAACAACACACATACACACATACACACACACGGACAAAGGTACGGAAAGGTGGCTCCCCCAAATATCTTGAAGGCCTCTGAGAGGAAAAAGGTGACCTCTAATCGATAGATTTTGGCGAGAGGAATAAATTGGTTGAGGTATTTTTTTCGATAAGAGGGATTTCGTTGAAGAGAATATTGGATTGAATGGAAGACTTGATCAAAAATTTGATGAACTAAAGACAAAGCTTTCTCTTGAGAGAAAGCGAAAGGGCCTGAAATGGCCCTTCCACGGGCTTCAGGGCCCACAGGGAGGGTCGAAAAAAATCGAAAAAAATCCTATTGCACCATTCCAACATGATTCAAACAGGAGAAATATTCTTGAGATTTTCCCCCGACCCTCCTGGTGACGATTTTGTCCAGCTTGCTCCGAAATTCCCCGTATACATGTCTAGTACCGATATGAATTACTCCCGAGGCCCGGTCAACACTTGATTCCGCGTATTTTCCGAGTTCTGAGTGCTTAGTAACGATATCGATTGTTTTCGAAGGCTGCTGATGACTTGGATACCCGTATTTTCCAAATTTCCCGCTGGATATCATATGGAGACCATCGTATTTGAGTTATTCTGGCTCAACCTTCTGGAGGTATAGGACAAGATTTTGAGACGTTTCAATCCAACGCTTCAATAAGTTCTCGGAAAAATAAAGAATTTCCGAGACTTGATAAATCGAAAATTGATATAATTCATCACACCGAGCATTCCTTGCTTGTGTTCAGAAGATGAGGACCTCAAGTAATGCTCAGCGTTTAGATTTATCAATTTCGTCGCATCAAATATTCTCAAACTTCAACACCATTTCGAGGTGTCATCAATGATTAGTTTTCTGATCTTGAATAGTTCTCCTCCTCTGGTTATGAGGTACATCTTGAAATCGAGTCGTTTCGGATAACTCCATCGGCTTCGAGTTGTGCGATTCTGAAAACTCTCGGATACATATTTTGAGAGCTTGACAGTCAATTTTCCATATGAATTCTCTGAAAAAATTCATTGAAACAAAATGTAGAGTCATAGTTCCACCAAATTCGAGTTGAGAGAGCCTCAAAACCTCCAGTCTATGTTTTGAGAACTTTTCATCTTGTTCTTCAAATTCCCCAACTTAATTGTTCCAATGAATTCATATAAACTAATGGTAGAGCAATAACTCCATGACATTCGTGTTCAGCGACCCTCAAAACCCTCGAGTACATATTTTGAGAGCTTGTCATTCTATTCTTCCAATTTTCCGTATAAATTGTTTTAAAAATTCTATGAACGAGTTGTAGAGCGGTAATTTTACCGAATTCGATTTCAGTGACCCTCAAAACCCCCGAGTTCATATTTTGAGAGATTGTTATCCAATTCCCTTACTTTTTCGACTGAATTGTTCAAATAAATTTGTTCGAACAAATTGTAGAGCAATGATTTCATTGGATTCGAGTTCAGCGATCCTCAAAGCCCCCGGGTACATATTTTGAGAGCTTGCCATTCAATTGTTTCAATTTTCCCAATGAATTGTTCGGACAAATTTTTCAAACGAATCGTAGTGAAAAAATTCCGCCAGATTCGAGTTCAGCGACCTTCTGAACAACCTAAATATATTTTTAGGGATTTCCCTATTTTTCACCGAGGCCCAAGAATAGGTTGAAAATTCGTGCGATTTCAATTTTTCCCATTCTAGGGAAATCACTAGAGGGGGTGAAATTGGTCTGACCCGATCATATATGATCATAACACTCGCCAATGTATGGATGAAGTTGCAAATATTACTCGTCGACACCCACATGGAAGGTGCTGCATTTTTGGATTTCTTGCGACGTGGAAGTAGCGAGGGAAATAGACAGCCTTTGACGAGCTCCGCGTTGCAAATGCAGCAGACGATGCAAGTCGCCCCGCGAGGTCCGTGAGCACTCTCTCGGGGGGGCGGTTATGTTACCACCTACCGCGCCGGTCATTTATTCTCCGGAGCATCAAGAATGAAATAGTGCTGTTCATTTTTTGTGATTGTTGTTCATCACAACATACCGACCGACCCAGTATATGGAAGTGATATAAAGATTGTTTATAGATAAATCGTGAGCGAATAGTGAAGGTGATACACGGACATTTCGCAAAAGTCATGATCAGAGTTGATGTCGGCGACCCGCATAACCTGGAGCCAGTAATTCCATCGATGGCTGGTGCATAATGGTGAGTGCCTCTTTGCTACTATGTCACAATGTCAATTTTCGTAGCAATATATCTCTTGCGCTTATTCAATTTGTCAAAGATAGGAATTCTTTAGAGTGTACTACCTAAATGGTTGTATGTTGAAGGTTCGAAAATTTTCAATCGGCGAAATGAGAATATGAATACTCTAAGACGATGTCTAGAGCATGAATCGAGCATGAATATACGGTTTGTTTTGAATAATAGGAAACAGTGTTCTGGGTGGCAAACCCAAACACAGGCAGGTCGAGCTACCTCTGAAAATCTCTCACTTTTCCGAAACTATCATTTCGTTGCTCTAAAACGTTTCAAATTTCAACATGATTAAATGATATAGCCATCCAAGTTTGAGCCACGGGAACCGCAAAAGACACTGTTCGAATTTGGTAGGAAATTCGAAAGAGTTTCAGCGACCAAAGTGCAGTGACCGGAGGCGTGTCTTTATATCGCGCGATGCATATTCAAATTCCTAATTGGCCAGAAATCGGCACTAATACATGCACCTTTGGCCCTGTGTCTCGGCGCGAGCCTCTCTCGCGTCGTTCAAATAGTCAGTCAGCTGCCGGCTTTTGTCCATCGAGCAGCGCAATCATCTCGCTATCTCATTGTCGATATGTAGCGAATTTATCCTTTTCGCGCCCGCGTCGGTGCCCGCCCCGCGACTCAATTTTCATCATTCCCTTTTAGTATTCCTGTGCCGCGATCTCTTCCGCGCCTTATTCTAATATATACAAGTGTTCACACACCCGTTTGACAGAATATATTCGAGTATTTAATTTAGTAATTCGCGAGTGCTCATTTACCCATATTCACGCTTCCACTTTTTACTTATAACATTTCTGCACAACTCAAGCCACATAATTCTGGGCTCCAGAGTTCCCCAAAGATCACTCTGTCCCGAACATTTGGTAGCAGAGCGTGGTTTGCAGTTCGTGCTCCGAGACTCGCAAATTTTGGCGCGCGCGGAAATGCTTCGTTTGAGTGCGCGCGGGAATCGGGAGTGTCGCGGGGCCGTGTGCAGTGTTGTTACCGTGTTGCTCGCCCAGCGAGAATTTGCTCGCCCACCAGCTCTTCGGCTTCGAGGACGACAGCACTGGAGCATACTTCTTCGAGGCATCCTTGGCACCGACGCGCGGCAACTACGTGTGGCAGAGAAACAAACCGGCAGGCTGGATCATCAGGCGCGTGACAGTTGGCCCGTGTCTTGTGAGTTGCCGAGGAGTCACATCTTCGAGACCCTCATCACGGTGACCACGAGCTTTATAACAGCTCCTGGTGCATCACCACCCAAGCAGCTTCTTCAAGAGCAATACGCTCACCCTAACGCACAGCAGTTTTAGAGCAGTGCAAGAGAGGGGGGCCGTGGCTACGCAGCCACGGCCGGGTTATCAACACCGCAATACGACAAAGCTCACGGGACGACGACGATATGCTTTGGATTTGGATGCTGGACTTATACATCGCCTCATTGAGAGTTTGCAGTCCACAATACAGCTTCGTAACTGGATGGTCACTTTGCCGAGCCACACTACGCATCGGAAAGTACATGTATATCGTAAGATCACCCGAATCTGTGGGTTTTGCATATACCTTGCTCAGGTAAATACATGCTTTCCATATAAATGTTGGGATTTGGATGAAATACTCCAAAATGTACCTTGTTGGTTTTGGGAGTTGGAGCTAATATTTACAAGTATTCATTTTTTGGATTTGGTTGGAATAATGAAAAATATTGCTCTGTGACCTGGATGGTAAAACTAGCATTTCCATTCTTTCTCGCACGTTCTTGCGCTCTTCAGCGCAACTTACGCTGCGGATCTGGGAGTCAGGAGCCTTCTCACTCGGAGAAGATGCGCCCTACCAGATAACCTGCATAGTTTGAGTTTTAGTGGATTTCAAATTCATGCTTTTGTTGTGAGCAGTCTGCCAAACGGAGATTGAGAGCTATTCACAGCTTGCTCTCACATTTTGGTTTTGTCTACTTGAAATTCATTGAGGGCAGCTGAACGCTGCATATTTTTAACCATCCATGGACGGATGGAATTAATGGTTGGAACTTGAGTTTCATATTCCCGTTGGAGAGAACGCTGTATGGAGCATCTCTCGTTTGTTGGTATACGTTACACTATTTTAGTCTCGGTTGTAGCTTGACTGTATTTTGGAAATGGGTTTCATGCCTGAATTATAGCATTTTGAATGAAATATACGACATTCTCTCTTAAGTGCAGGTTGGAACTCATGAAGTAGCAGCTTCGCCAGTCTGATCAGCTGGCAATCTGCAGTCGTAACAATGCTATATTCAGCGCAGCAACATACCCTACCCTGATGTTGGGCTTCAACCACATTCGGAGTAACCTTCAGCAACACCATGCAACATCAGCGTAGCAGCAGTAGAGTTTTGTCCTTTGGCCAAGGACATACGGCGTTTGGAGTATGGCCGACTTCAATTCCGCCCTCAACTCGGACAGCTGCGCTGAGCTGGAGGAAACTCACCTGACGTCCAGGATGTCCAGTCTAGAATGGGATCCAGTCAACATCAACTGAAGACAACTTTGTACAAATTCACTCGCGTGCGCTCGACATTACACCACACGATTTCCTCGACACACCCGCGAGATTATTATTACGTTGTGCAAAGCACTTTTTATTATTATTCGCGTCACCTCGTAGAATCATTTACTTTGATCGCATATTGAAATCGAATTTTTAAACAGTCGAATCATTTGAGGTGCGTGCTTTCAAGACTGTTCGTGCAAATATTTTTAGAGCAACAACTGCAGAAGTTTGGCTCTGTGTATGCAGCCATAACAGCTCAAGCGTGAGCTATATAATTTCATGTGTTTTGATTCAAATGTACTAAAACGTACTTCTTTTAATTTCTAGTGATAGTGCTAAATCGAACTCATTTGTTACAATTCAAGAGTTTATATGGTGGAACCATTGAGTATAGGAAGTTGACGTGCTTATGCGCTCACTTTACTGTTCATCAGAGTTTTATTTGAATTATTAGATTATTGAATCACGGTCCTCGGATCGGATTGCGTGCATTGATCACCAATCATCATTATCAAGTCTCAGAAGACTTTTTGTAGATTTGTTTGTTAGCGTTCGTTGGTGGGCATCGTCAAATCATTCCTATATTATTTTGTATCGAATCATTTGTCGACCGTTCGATATTCTGATTGTGAGTGAGTATAGACTCATCGATTTTCGAGTAATCGTTTGATAATGATTGTCAAACCATGCACATTGTTCACTTGATCTTTTGATTTTTACTTGCAATTAGTCACTCAGAACTTGATATATTTCGCATCAATTTTCATCATTTTGCATATTCATGTTACAGTTGAGTTCAGATCATTTCATCTTAGTATCAACAGGACTAGTTCCAGACTAGCATCGCAATTTTTATAATTGTTTGCAATGATCTAATTTATAATTTTGATTCACGAATACTTTTACAATTTTGCGGCATACTGCTCGCCTACCAGGTTTCAATTTTTTATTTGCTGAGTTAGCAAAGAGGGCAGTATGTTCGAATTTGGTAGGAAATTCGAAAGAGTTTCAGCGACAAAAGTGCAGTGACCGGAGGCGTGTCTTTATATCGCGCGATGCATATTCAAATTCCTAATTGGCCAGAAATCGGCACTTATACATGCACCTTTGGCCCTGTGTCTCGGCGCGAGCCTCTCTCGCGTCGTTCAAATAGTCAGTCAGCTGCCGGCTTTTGTCCATCAAGCAGCGCAATCATCTCGCTGTCTCATTGTCGATATGTAGCGAATTTATCCTTTTCGCGCCCGCGTCGGTGCCCGCCCCGCGACTCAATTTTCATCATTCCTTTTTAGTATTCCTGTGCCACGATCTCTTCCGCGCCTTATTCTAGTATATACAAGTGTTCACACACCCGTTTGACAGAATATATTCGAGTATTTTATTTAGTAATTCGCGAGTGCTCATTTACCCATATTCACGCTTCCACTTTTTACTTATAACATTTCTGCACAACTCAAGCCACATAATTCTGGGCTCCAGAGTTCCCCAAAGATCACTCTGTCCCGAACAGACACTCTTGGCTTTCTATGCAGACTGATGTGCTACAACCACCGGAAAAGTACGCGGAAAGTGACTGCTTGCAACACCCAGTAACAACCGACAAGAAACTTTCGCACACCGCGCGATCGTCATTTGTTTACAAGCAGTAGCGATCGTTATGTTCCACATCCCTTATCTCGCACATTCCAGAATACCTCCGGACCTATGCCTCATATAATGCGTGGCTCGCGTAGAATTTCTTTCTCTGGTTCTCGAAAAAAACAAACGAAGGTAAATGTAGTGTAACCGCAAGGAACGGGAACGAGAAATTTTTCGGCAACATCGAAACTTGTTCGAGTTCTTGAATGCAGGAAATAACAATGCTGCGCTACTTGCTCATGAAAAATCATCGATGGCGCCTTTTGTGCTTTCGGCTGATAGTTTCTAGTGCTTTTGGATCTGCTAGTATGACGTCAATTCGGAGCTTTAGCTCACATATTGTGAATCGCAGAGCACGTTTTTGATCTGCGCGAGAATGTTTCTTTGCCCCCGTAATTATATGAGATAGAAGCTCTTACTTTAGTTACTTTTCAGCTTATTTCGGGAAAAAATGTTCCTCATGCATAGAAACATAAAAAATCGAAATAGAGTGAGTAAAAGCAAAGTGCACTGGTAATGTCAATCATTTACTCTGTGCTCCTTACGGGTGTTTCGCTTCTTGATTTTTGAGCACTTGTCACTCTGTCACTAAACACGCATATTTCAGATCATTGCGTTACCCAATTGACAATTCATCAATCATTCAATGTTGTGTAATTTATCAGAAATTTTACGAAAATCAATTTATGTGGTCTGACTTGTTCGAACCCTTACCGATCCTGTAACTGTAATTGACAAGTATTCTTGGCATCATGTACAGTGAGTGAAACATCAACATAAGCCATGTGATGTTTCTGCGTCCTTTGGTGAACTCTAGAAGCTGATCAAAACGGGTGCCATCGGTGAGACCCGTTGCAGTGATAGGGAAGCGAGTTGTAGCCACGCTTTTCTTGTGTATCTTTATGTGGTCACTACTTATATATTATCGCTTTCTGTTTTGATCGTGCAGAATAATTATAAAGGAGATACTCTAGTACCAACTTTCTGTAACAGACCCTATCACCACTCGAGCAGGTGTCGGGGCTCGTGTTGTGAACTCTACACAGTACCGTTTCGGTAGGATGATAGATAACTAAAGCGATAAGTGACAATTTTTAATTGATATTCCTAGGAGTGACAGAATTCTATGTTGTGAAGTACACCGTTTAATGAGACAATGGGCGAGAATTGTTCATCTGAAGTAGCTGCTTGTCTACAAGAAGTTGCAGCAAGGGAGGTCAATGAAAATTATCTCAACGATCTAAAATCAAGATCATATCTGGGGCAGAACACGTCAACTGTCCTGGGCTGCTTTTTGGAGGGTGAAACATGTAGTTTTGAGCCATCTGTGAATGCCGTAGGACCCACGTATGAAAAGTCGATGACATCATTACCGACGTATTTTTGCCTCAGGTTTCCAATGGCGGCATTTGTTCTTCGGCTTTATGCCACCATAACCTCAGAAATTAGCAATCGAGTTTTGAAATGGCAATAAGTCGAAATTACCCCTTCTGGGAGTCATTTGATATTCCCAATCGAAAGATCAGGAAATCTTACGTCGAAAGAGCTCTCGAGAAACTAGGGGTTTTTCGATTTTCACTAGGAGTGAAGCAACGATGAAATTACAAGTGCTCATTCACGTGCTGTTTAACTTTTGCGGGCGTTCTGGGCCGTTTAATTGAACGCAGGGAAATAATCAATCGAGGCATCTTCGACGTATTCTTGTCTCATCTTATTGATGGAGAGCTCTGTTTTCTCCAATTTGGTTCAACATAACCTCAAAAAACGGGAATTATACGTCGAAATTGTTTGAACTCGAACTAATCTATTCTTTCGTCTCATCGATAGCCTGATTCGGGAGAATGAACAATTCTCAATGTAATTCGTGATCTCTGTTGGGATTCACAATCTCTAGTGATGAAATGGAGTCCACATGACTAGATTTCTGCTTTTCCGAGGAACGAAGCAGTGGATAACTGAGATCTCGGCGTAAGCGTGACACTAGGAGTGCTTCTCTTCTTTATAACCTTATTTTGTATGGGGATAGTCAAGGAACCAATCGTAGAACACTATTTCATCATGAACATGAATCAATTTCCCAAATGATGTCATCAAAGAGACGAAAAAGGAGGTTGAATTGAGTTAAGATTCTTCCGATGCATGATTCCGTTTTGTGAGGTTATGTTGAATCAGAATGTAATACTGAGCTCTCCATCAGAAAGATGAGATGTTAATACGGCGAAGGTGCCTCGATTGATTATTTCCCTGCGTCGAATTGAACGGCCCAGAACACCCGCAAAAGGTGAACAGCACGTAAATGAGCATTCGTACTTTCATCGTTGCTTTACTCCTAGTGGAAATCGAAAAACCCCTATTTCTTCGAGAGCAATTTCGATGTGAAATTCCCTGATCTCTCGATTGGGAATAGCAAAAGACCTACAAAAAGGGGTGATTTTGAGTTATTGCCATTCTAAAACTTGATTGCTAATTTTTGAGGTCATGGTAGCACAGAACCGAAGAACAAACCCCGCCATCGGGAAGCTGAGGCAAGAATACGTCGGGAATGATGTCATTGATTTATTCCTACGTGGGGTCTACGGCCTTCACAGATGGCTCAAAACTACATGTTTCACCCTCCAAAAAGCAACCCAGAACAATTGACGTAATTAGCCCCATCTGCATGCTGACGGGCGTGCACTTGCGCAGAAGTTTTATCAATTAAAATCAAAGGATATTATCAATACCAAATTATTGAAGAGATTGAAGTCAAACTATGACAGAAAGATCGGCTTGGTTATTGATATTTCCCGCCCACAGCGTCAGCTAGTAAGACGCTCAGGAAGTTCACAACCAAACCGAAAATTTCCCGTACGAAGAGCTCCGGTAAATATCATATCATCTACGTTGAACGAATACTTCGAGTATTTCCATGTAATAAATCAAAAATTATCCAGTCGACAAGTGCGTGTACACCGGAAGCTCTTCAAATATGTTGCACCCACTTGGATCTTAACAGAATGGACTTACTTCGATGATTTCGCTAGCTAGACTTGGCTGAATCATCCGAAATATTCTCCTTCAACAGATGAGATGACTCCGAAGTGGTAACGTAACCTTGAAATATGAAGCACCACAAAATCAGTTTTGAGTGAGTTTCATGTATGAGCGCACTTGGAAGGCGATCTCGCACATTTTCCTAATTTTTCCTTCGGACAAGTAGGGTGCGTGTTATACCCAGGTAAATCGAGTAAGTCTTGATTGAGATTTTTTCCTCACATTTTTTCCAGAAAACCCAATATATCTATTCCCTCGTTTCTGATTTATCGAAGAAAATTCACCAAAGTTTTCGTAAAGGCTCCACCACCACGGTCGCAACTCAATGGTTTTCGTTCATCAATCGAATTTGCTTTGTGAAAAAATATCCTCAAAAGCTTTGTACACTCACTCGCTCGATATTTCACAAGTATATACGCAATAATGTGAGTCTCGAAGAATTATTATGCTCGTATGTATGAAGGGCTAAGCTCACATTATTTTCAAATTCCAAGACCTCGTTTTACCGAATTCGTTTCCGAAAGCAGTAGTTCAACATAAAATGAATGGTCGATTGTACCTGATCTTGGAATTCTCCTCTTCATTAATTCAACCAATTTTGTAATTCAAAATACGACGAAAAACCCTCGCCACCGGGGCTCCAGAACACTTTCCAGCATAGCTGATGAGCAAATTGAGGGAAATTTGATTTTTTTTTGTATGAAAAAATTGATGGATTTCGAACTGAATTTGATGTATATACATGCTTTCACGGCAAATTCCAATTTTGGTATGAACGTTAAGTGTTTGGCTGTACAGAGCGAATGCCTTGAAAAGATCAACTCATGTACTGGTTTTCGCACATACTCACCCGTATATTAGTATATTTTCTTGGAGTATGTGCCTCTTCGAGCTTCGTTTGAATACGGAATTTCATCGAAGCATTTTGATGGGAAGATTTTGAGATGATGGGGTTATAATATATTCAATTGGGTATGTGCTAAACCAGCACATAAATCGGTATTTTTTGGCTTTTGCTCTGTACAGCCGAACATTCTACTTCTATACAAAAAACTGCTGGTTTTCATTTGTTCTCATCTCTCAATGGATCTGCTCTAGCTGGCTATAGAAAAACAAAAGATATCGACACTTGGTGAAAGTTAAGGAATAGCAGTTCACGATACATGGACGGAAGAGTTGGATTTCGCATACCGAGTGACTTTTTACGGCCCGAGCCGAAGGCGAGGGTCGGGATTGTCACGAGGATGCGAAATCCGGGTTTTGCGGCCACGTGTCGTATCTCATTTTTTGACAAACTGTGTGTGGAAGTTGAATATCTGTGCCAAAATTATACTTCCACGCACAGTGTGTCAAAATGAACCTATTAGAATATCTCTTGAAGAATTTAATAGAATGTAACCACTCATATGGAACTACGCGAAGCTGTTTTTCCATACAGCTAATTTTGCACAATATCTCTAGACACTATTTTCTCTGCTTCATCAAGAATTCTTCTATTGCAAAAACTAATATATCTTGGTTCCAATTTGTTGGAATCGAACGTACTTCAGCTCATTTTGAAGGCCTCGAAACAAGCTTCGAAATGAGCTGAAGTACGTTGGGAAATATTGAGGTGAGCCAAAACTATAAGCTCAACAAAAGTAGTGGGGCCATATTAGGCACACTTACTTTATTCACCGTATCTGTGACACACAACTCCCCAATAATGCAGGCATACCACACCGGTAAGGAAAAGCTCTCAATAGACAAAATGTTGTCTTCATCCCGGTTACGCTATGCACACATTTCTTGGAATACGATGTATGGCACACGCGTAAGCATTTCTGTAGTTTTACAAACTTCTGTATGTATTCATATATGAATGTACCCGATTGCGTAGGTCATAGCTATCAAGCTTATAGTTTGGGAATACTTGAGAGGTATATAGTGGGGATGATTCCCAACGATTCAGTCAAATCTAGCTTCCATACTCCTAGAACTGTCATCGCTACTGATTCTAATTATTTCGAGAATTATTTCTGATGTTTGCGTTATCACCCTCATGATATCATGCCATTATGATTCTATGGGTTATCACTAGCAATAGAAACATTCACCATATTCCTTGATGATCAGATTGCAGAGAATCATCGAGTGTGAGACTCCATTGGATCTAATGGCACTGATTCTTCTGAACTTGTCGATTCTGGCGCATCAAACAATATTACCTCATCATTTTCCAATGGGTCGGTGTACATCGGAGATTGTGCAGGCATCGATGATGATAGCAAAGGAACTTCTGATGATAAAATCAAAGAAGTAAATTGTGACACTGATCAAAATATCGACGGATCCAAGGAAGTGCTCAGATCTCTGGGACATGAAGAGCTCCAGAAAGACAACGCCGCATCCAGAGACCATGGTCCGCAGAAATCTTTGCGCTCGCCTTCTATATTATTGACAAGGCTGATTCCAGAATCAATGACATGGATGTGGACGAAGCAACCGAGTCCATGGATGGACTTGTGAATGAAAATGAAGCTGATTGTACTGCGAATTATCCAATCCAAGACAAGCCATTCACTCTATCTACAAGGTTTTGGGAGGAATGTTATAAAGGAGGCAAGAGGTTCGATATTAAGTCTAATCGGACCAATCAGTGGAATCAGCATTTCGAAGAAGTTCACGAGTTCTGCTCTGTGAGTGTAAAATGGGACTTCAACAAGGAAAATATTCTCACACTGAGTGTGTACGGTCATTGCAAAGATAGCCAATGTTCCAAATTCTTGTTCAAAGCCTCTACTGATGCGTTCAACTGCTGAGACTGCCAAGTCTCCGTTTTTCGGACCAAACATCACCACCATTTGAAGGGTGAAACTCAATGTAGACACGTGACAGGTGAACGAGGGATTGAGTTAGGGAAAGAACTCCAGAGTGAGTGTCCAACTATCAAGAGGTTACATTTGATAGTAGAAATTCCCGATAGACTATTGGAAGAAGGTTACATGAACAACTCCTCCGATCCCAAAGTCATGGGTAGAATAGCAAGTGAGTATAGAACTAAAAGTGACTTGGATAAAAATGTCAGTATTTTCATGCATGAACTCACTCAGCAGTTTAAGAAAGAATTTCCCGGAAAAGGGCTGAAGGGCTCCATCCATTTTTATTCAGAGTATCCAGTTTTTCATTCATTGTTAATGTTAGAAGCTGTATTGAAGTATGCCCTGACTAAGGGCAGTTTACCCCCTGGAATGAAAAGTACACGGACAAAACCTGTCTTTCTGTACTTGGACGCTACTGGGTCACTTTTGAGTAAGCTATTCCAAGACCTAAAAAGAATTCGTGTGTATTCTCTGGTGATGGCAGGAGAAAGCAAATATCCACCCCTAGAAGTGTCTACGTTCGCAAGCTCCTCGCACATCACCGAAGATGTATGTTTTTGGCTCGACAGGGTAGCTCGCAACATGAAATTGCTCACTACGCGTCGACCCGTCGTGGACAAATTAGGGACAGATTGCAGTCTGCCGTTGTTACAAGCAGCTCTTCGCGCCTCCAAGGGTATGTCACTCGCCATGTACATAAATTTGATTTCTGACGCTGCCATAAATGGTCTTGTAGTGAAAACTTTGGAAAAACTCAGTCTCCTTAGACGTCAATTCATACAAAAAAGAACGCTCGTTACAACGAGCCATTCATGGCATACCTATCCGATTTTTCGGGCTTTACTACTCACTCTACTCTGCCGTTCAAATGAAAAGATTTGAGATCTGCAGAGATTCGGCTGCTCATATAGGAAACCGTTGGACGATTGAGATGAAATTTATCTGGAAGGAAAGAAGCACCTTCCAGCTCTCAGGTACGTTCAAATGGAAGTGAGACTACTTCGTCAACGACTAAGGGAACGCATTTTCCGATTGAGAAAAGGAAAAATGATTCGACGATATGATCCAAAAATTGATGGGACTGATTCAGATAGTAGAGACGCTGCTGTGGACGGAGAACTATTGAGAGCAAACAAGTCCTGGTTCACAAAAGAGTCACGGCGTGGCGGAGGAAGAAGAATTTGTGGTTCCAGGCCTCCAAATTTGTCAAGGAAAAGAATGGTTTACACAGCGAAAAGCGGATCTCTCTTCCAATGACGGAGCCTGCATCTGAATGGACAAGTAAAATTATCGGAAAATCAATTAGGAGAAAAGTCCAAGAACCGAATAACAAATCATCGTCCCCCAAACCACAATTGTCCAGTAAAAAGCTGAGTATGGTAAAAGATATACTATCAGAATCCGTGATTACTTATCCACCCAAGTATACTGAAGGAGATTAATCAAACAGTGACGGAGTCACTGATGCACTGCACTTGAATGCTAGAAATGAGTCAAACAATTGTCCTGAGGAAGATACTCTTTCAGCTGATATCGCCACATACGACTACCAAAATATCACCGATGCTGAAACTCTATTCAACAGAGATCAACGCGATCCCGACGGATTTCCGAGTTTGTACAATGTAATCAACAACTATGTGGTGAAAGAAGAGCTTTGCAAGACTGAAGGCGTACGAGTCCGAATCACAATATCTAGACGATGAGATCATGAACAGATTTTTCAGCCTGTTGTCAGACTGGGCAGAGAGTTGGAGACCATCTCTTTCAATTTTTGGCACATATCTCTGTCAAAGCATATTTGAGAATAAGAAAGTCAATGATACATTTCTAATATACAAGTTGAACATTTGGTCTCGTCGATCTTGAAGGACGGTGGGGAACTAAATAAATTCCCAAAATTTCCATCATGAAATTTTGGGAATTTATTTAGTTCCCCACCGTCCTTCAAGATCGACGAGACCAAATGTTCAACTTGTATATTAACCATCAAGGACGAAAAAATCTACCAAAATCACTTATGATACATTTCTAAGGTGGGGCTTGAAGGAGCATATTAATGACAAAAAATCTGGCTGATTCCAATCAACCGAGGCAGGCACTGGACTCTAATGGTAGTGTTGCTACCGGAAAAAGTTATGGTGCTGTTCGATTCTCTACATGGGAGGCCTTATTTTATAGTAGTGAATGCTATTGGGACTCTCATCCAAAACGATCAAAGACAAAGAAGACTGATACAATGAGTCATCGTCGCTCTATTAAATTAGTGGATACTTGTTATATCCAAGAGAATAATATTATTTCGTCCCCGGATTTCATAGCGCTTGACCATGGGTCGGCATGTCGATTCCTTCCCGTGTCGGCAGCCCACCTTCGGGTCTCGGATCGAGTGCAATGTGTATGGGGAATCAGAAACCCCCATATGTAGCCATGCACTTTGATTTGTAATATTTCAAATGACCAAATCCGCCTTTTTAGAGTCGAAATTAAACCGTCAGATCGCGCACAACCATCCGACATTTTGATGACGGGTTTTCACCAAATCTGCTTGCACAGCACTAATTAGCTTGGCAAACGCCCCGGGTCACTACGAGACATTTTAACCAGTGAGGTTGTCACTTGGAGACCCATTCCTTTCGAGACAGCCGAAAACTCGATTCTGCATAGGTACTCTGCACCCAAACAGGGGGTCGCTCACTAGGGAGTAGCCCATGCCAATGTCGGCTCATACGGCTACTGCCGAAGCTAATGCGCGCTACTGCGATAGAGCCACCACCGGGCGCGAGTAGATAAGAGTAGTCAAAAGTAGCATCGATGAGATGCAAAAGAGTAGAATTCGTGGAGCCGCGTTGTACTGCACACTACTTTACAGCCACTGTAGGCTACTTCTAGCTACTGTAGAGTTTGTATCGCAGACCTGTGAAGCCACCAACTTTATTTGAATAGTAGCAGGAAGTAGCCAAGAGTGGCCCATACAGGACGAAAAAGCATCGGTGTCGTGCGCTGGCTATCCAGAGCCGGCTAATATTGGCTTCTTCCGGGCACTTGTACATTTTCGGTCGTTCGTCTTCAATTTATGAAGAAAACCCCGAAGTAGCCGATATCAGCCGTTTTTAATATGTTGAAACGCGGCAAAGTTCTTCCATTTGATGCCAACCTCGATATATTCCCAATAGAAGCTACTTCACGCTACTGTCGGCTACTGCGCCCTTACGAAACGGACTGCATTAGACAGGGTTCGGTGCATGGACATAGCTCATGAACATTCGGCCCCCATCAGTCGGCACCCGCGTATATTTTTACATAGAAACTTCTACCAGCTCGTTTAAACAATTCTGCGTGGATGAAGATGAGTTCTGATGCTTCAATCGATATGGTCAAATTAAGAGCTTCAATTTGAGCCCGCAGAGATTTCCATACTGCATATATTCGCGAAGTAATGAGCATTTCTTGTGTTTTGGTGGGGGAAACTGTTCAGAATTTCCAAAATCCATTGCTCAAATGGCCAAATTGTTCAAATCAAGAAAGTTATACCATTGGATTCAGGATCGAGGTGGCGGGCCAACTTTACGTCACTATTTGGGCAAGCACTGTGTGAACTGGCATGACAGGCTGCTAAATGTGCCCTCACTCATGCGAACATCTTGTCAATATGTGAGCTTTCCCCGTTCAAGTTGAACTTGACAAACACAAGCACGCTGTCGGTTAGGGGGAAGGGAATATCCGATGCATCTGTGCGTGGATGTATGAACACTCCCCGGAAACCTGAACTGGACTATCCATGACAGCCAAAGATCATCCAATATTTTCTCCCTCACTCGAACTTTACATAGATTATGGCAAGAATACGAGTGCGACAAGATATCTCGGATGCTTATCATCAATCACCATGACTAGTGCAGTTCAGATTCCTGGAAGAGTGTACTCCATGCGCTTGTATGAGTGAGGGTACCAATTTCAGTCACGCCGTGTATATATCGGAGCTAGGAGAAATCTCACCCCATCCACTGCATTTCTCGTCCCTTGATGAACGCCGTGAGAGTGTCGTGAACGTGACATTTCATAGATGCTTTAGATGTTTGCCGCTTTTGCGGTCTCGTCTTGATTAATCACAGCACAGGAAGCTATTCCATTTGATTCTTACCCCCTCATACGAATCAGATATCGACACAAGTGAGCATGAAGAGGATGATTATTGTATGTAAAAATTGTATCTTATCAATTTGAGAAGCGAAATTAATTTGAACCAAGAACCATGCCAATTCTGCGATGAATGTGATATCTCGATCGCGAGATATCTGAGATCAGCATCATAAGCTTGTTAAAATGATGAATGCTCTATTCCTAAGATCATCAGGATGCTCCCGTGAAGGCTCTCGTGGAGCGGTACACGGCGACGTGATGCGGCTTCTTATATTTTCATATATTCCACTACATGTCATCCCATCAAAGTTTCGAGCAACGCTTCATCCAAGTTCTGGAAGTTCAGCACTACTGCATATTATAAATGTGTTTTGGTCTCTTATTTATGAAGTAATCTTACGTGATTCATGGTACGATCATCAAGCTTGGAAGGTTTTATACGATCATCTGAAAAGACTGATTATAATCATCGATGAGTAATTATTTTCGAATGAAGATCATCCAACTGTGTCCATCAATTTTGATTGAGAACATTAGCAGTCTCGGAATCATTCCCACTTCCACCATCTCACTCGACTTCGGTAAAATTTGATATCAGTTCACCGATAGAACATCTGAAAAAACTTCTGAAATCGTATTATGACATTTCTTAGGGAAGGAGCAAACAACGATGATCCTGAACCAACTCTATAAATACCCCTCCCCCGCCCAGTTCCAACAGGATCTCGCAATAAATGTCAAAATAAAAGCCTAAAAAAAATTCTGTCATGAAACATCGGTCTGTTTTCGAGAGATATCATTTTCAATTATTAAGTATCAATTTTGACGAGGAAATGGCATGGTTGTGAGTCTCTCACGTGTTTCCCGAACTATTAAGTGATTCTTCCCTCCATCAATTTCTCCTATCTTCTCTCCCAATCGGCACGTACCACTAAGCTTTTGGGGAGTGCTTTGTTGATATGAAAACTCACCATTCAGTATTCCATTGTCCATTTTAAGGTGAAGCCTTTCCTCGTTTTTTACTCGTGGAATATTTAGGTGAGAGGGTTGGGAATAATTAATTCAAATATGGCCTTATGTCTTACGATGGTGATTTTCTCGCTCACTTTTTGTGATCGGTACCATCCTCCGGAATCTTGAGTTGTTTCTTCATCACATTTGAAATTGGTTTAGAACCATCGTGCGGTGAACGCAAGGGTTAAGGGGCATTCCGAAGAGTATTTTGGAGGATTCTCGCCCTGATTCCAACCAGAAAATTCACCAGATCAGTCTACGAAAATCCCAGACAATTTTTATGAATGTAAAAATTCCAAGGAGTATTTCATTTTTAAATTTTCCGTCCCGACTAAGTATCTCCGGTGCGTGCGAATCTTTTCAGACGTTCAACTCTCTCAATGTTTCCGAAAAAGACCTCGTTTGGAAAAAGTGTCTTTTCCCTCGGAGTTTGGAGTGGAATCGCGGCAACTCGGATTCGAGTGACTTTTACTTAGAAATTTGGGGGAGATTCCTGACTTGGAGAATCCGAGTGAATTCGGATGCTATCTAGCTGGAACCCACCAAATTCGGATTCTATTTTGCTCAAGCACACCGCTTTTGAGATGTATTAGTAATTCCTCGAACCAAAAAAGGCGCGAAATTTTCAATGTTCTTCCTGTGCATTCATATATCTGTGGTGGTCAGACTAAAGGGCGTAAGTCCGATTTCCATAAAATTTGAGTTAAGGCATCTACGATGTTCTATTGGATCATCTTCATCACCCAAAACTCCTTCCAGACCAAAATGTTGCATTGCTGGCGAAAAATTCCATTTGTGAAAGGGCGTAAGTCCACTCTCCTGTATTATCATGATAGCATTCAAACGCATTTTTCTCGATTTTCATTCAAATGGACTTACGCCCTTTAGTCCGACCGCCACAGATATTCCTCCAAATACTTGGTCAAAAAACCTTGTGATATCTCAAACAGGATGTACCACCTACCATTTAAGTCCGAAAGCAGGCGTTTATCAAGAGCTTGGTCAGTTCATTGTACACAAAGCATCGTTTCGGGGCTAACTTGCATTACTATGTGGATGCTCCCGAATGTTCATGAGCTATGTGCATGCGGCGAATTCTGTCTAACGCAGTTCGTTTCGTGAGGGCGCAGTAGCCGACAGTAGCGTGGAATGGCCTCTATTGGAAATGAATCGAAGCTGGCATCAAATGGGCGAACTTCGCCGCGTTTCAACATATTAAAAACGGCTGATATCGGCTACTTCGGGGTTTTCTTCATAAATTGAAGACAAACGACCGAGAATGTACAAGTGGTCACAAGTAGCCAATATTAGCCGGCTCTGGATAGCCAGCGCATGACAGCGATGCTTTCTCGTCCTGTATGGGCCACTCTTGGCTACTCCCTGCTACTATTCAAATGAAGTTGGTGGCTTCACAGGTCTGCAATACAAGCTCTACAGTAGCTAGAAGTAGCCTACAGCGCCTGTGAAGTAGTGTGCAGTACAACGCAGCTCCACGAATTCTACTCTTTCGCATCTCATCGAAGCTACTTTTGACTACTCTCATCTACTTGCACCCGGTGGGGGCTCTATCGCAGTAGCGCGCATTAGCCTCGGCAGTAGTCGTATTAGCCAACATTGGCATCGGCTACTCCCTAGTGAGCGGCCCCCTGCACCCATATTCACTGATCTAAGGTGATAATGGTGTTGAAGAAAATTATAAAGGTCAGTACATACATCAACCGGAATAATCTGATTCTGAGATGCTCCTCTTGATATCTGGCGGAAGAACGGGGAAACTTTCGGAATCCAGCCGTTAGGAAACTTAACGATCATCATCTTCGATACCAAGCACTCTTAGTTACCGATTCACAACGTGTTTTTCCGCATCATGACTTTGGTTGGGCTCAGCTACACCACGTACGCTATAAATACCAGGCGCATCACATGATATTCAGTGGGAAGAACCACTCGATTCCAAGTTTCACGTGATGATTCCAGGTGGAAGAATCCTGAAAATAGCGGAACCAAGCCTGGCACTTCGGGTGGGATTCATATGGATACAGGTATCTTGCATCTACGTACCCGCGGTGTTTCTTCCGAGGCTCAAAATCATATGGGTCGACTGCGAACCCAGAATGACTCGATTTCGAGGTGCACCTGATAATTCCAGGTGGGAAACTTTGAAAATTCGCGGAACCGAACGATGATGGTACCTCGGAAAGGATTCATATCGATTCAGAACACCTCTATCTACCTATCCGCGATGTTTCATCCGAGGCGAGAAATCATATGGCTCGACAACAAACCCAAAAGAATCGATTTCAAGTTCCACGTGATGATTCCAGGTAGAAAGCTCTGGAAGATCGCGGAACGAAGCTATGATGGCACGTCAGAAAATATCGATACAGAACACCTCCATGTACCTATCCGCGGTGTTTTTCTCGAGGCACAAATTCTTCTACCTCGGTTAATGAGGCAGAATAACCGAAATATGATAGTTTCCATATGATATCCAGCGGGGAATTCGGGAAATACGGGTATCCAAGCCATCAGTGGGCTTTGAAAATGATCGATATCGTTGATATGCACTCTCAGCTACCAATTTACAGTGTCTTTCCTGAAGCATAAATTGGATTGGCTGTGTGGGGCGGCCGAATAACCCATATGCAGAGTGGATTCCATGGTCTCGGGTGGGAAATTCGGGGAATACAGGCACACTTCTCGGCTTTTGATAAAACAACTAGAGTATGTCCCGGGAAGGTGTTTAGAATGATCAGGACACTATCTGATGGAATCGAGGGTTTGGCTAGGCTCTTCATTAAGGCAAAACACCGCGCTACATGTCGCAACACTGAAAAACTCGAAAAATACGCGGAATCAAGTGTTGATCGGGCCTCGGGAATAATTGATATCGGTACTAGACATAAATATCTACTCATCTGCAGTGTTTTTCTCGAGGCACAAGTTCTTCTCCCTCGGTTTATGACCCAGAATATATCAAATACGATGGTCTTCATATGATATCCGGCGGGAAATTCGGAAAATACGGGTATCCAAGCCATCAGCGGGCTTTGAAATTAATCGATATCGTCACTATGCACTCTCAGCTACGAATTTACCGTGTTTCTTCCGAAGCATAAATTGCACTGAAAGAGGGTCCGAGCGCCCGATGCGGTTAAGCTCGCGATATCCCGCGGATGAGGGGTCGGTGCACCAGGCATCGCGACTCGGGCACGCGCGCTATTGCTTGATTCGTTGCTTGATGCGCTCTCGACGATCTGTAATACGTGCAGCGAAGTTGGAGCGCCAGGTAGCGAAGTTCACATCCATACCTTGCCCCGAGATTTGCGAATAAGGTGCACCCGTTCGAGGCATTGAATGTCGCCTGTATGAATGCCTTCTCTCCGTGCATGTTTCAATCAATTGAGCAATTGGATTATTACAATGAAGATTCTGAACATCTGACTATCCAAAGAAGAGTTTCAAAGAAAGCGTCCATGTATACATACAATTACTACAACTACCCGAGTTGAGTCATGCTATAAAAAATTTCATGGGATTTTCGTCAACCTTTCCACCAATTTACACATTGAGTGGAGTGGCAATTCTCTTATTCTGAAATCTGGTTCCAAAATAACGCGGTGCTGAAAATTTATATTTCTATGTATTCTTTCTATCTACAAATAATGAGCGGGTCGGTTTTCAGAAAAAGAAACTTTTCGACCATACTCATTTTCTGGTTCGCGTCCGCTTCGTCAGATCAACAAAGTCATACGACATTTCGTTCAAAATCGTAGTAAGAATTCCCGAGTAAATTTACAGACCAAGTCATCGAATTTTGTGAGGCTGGGTATATTTTCTCGGGTGAGAAACACCAATCTTGGCGCTCAATTGACTCAAAACTCAATCATATCTACTATTCTGAAAAACCACAAGATTACTTCTCTGTTAAGACTGATAGGTGACATCAAAATAATGAACAAATATTTACGAAAGTCTAAACATTTTTTTTCAGATAGACACTATTGTATACTTTCTGGATTATATTCTCTCTTTGCTTTTGGAATGATTTATTTACTATTTTATATGAATTTCTGAACTAAAAAAATGTACCCTCCTGATTATTTGAATTAATGGATATTTGCCGGGTTCTGAGGCATTCGAATGAGATTTTGGCCCGATTTTTGATCAGGATTTCGACCCGAAAAAATATATTTAGTCACAGCAAATCCAACTGATCGACCTGTGAATGTCTTTGAGGGCGTTTTTCATGGTTTTGAATGGAATTTCGCATAGGTTGGGCTATGCGACGAGGGGGGCACAAACCAGAAAATGAATACGGTAAAAGAAGTTTTTACGTATGAATCTTCACTCCCAATGATCCTTTAGGCCATATTTTGGATTCGGGAGTATCTTTTCCCTCGGATCCCTGAAGTTGAGTCCGATCTCGAACCCGTATGAACTTTACTGCCGAGAATTATAAATCCAGGGAGACCAATCGGTCTCAAAAAATGATGTACGTCATAATTCAAGAGACTCTGAGGAATTTAAGATACAAAAAATTTGAAGTTTGAAAATTCTGAGAATACAATTTCTGAAAATTCATCTCTCTTCCTGGTAGGAGGTGTTTTGTGTGTATAGTTTAGGATAGGTATTTGGATGAGATGTTCCATGAGACTCTGATTAAATACCCAGAATTTATTAAATCAACTGTTCCATAGATATTTTTTGACCTGTGTGCAAGACATTTCCGTCGAAATGCTCGTGACACTATGATTAAAATATACGAAGCCAGCATAATCAGCAAAGTGAATATTCTTATGACCTATACATACAGAAACATTACGGCATTGTTGGATGAAACTCTTGAATAAGTATACCTAATGCACTTTTAGAACAGCGGGGCTCTGAGTAAGTGAAGGATTCCATTTCGTTCGACTCGATCTATATTTGTCAAAACTCACGCTTCATAGGAATATGCATATCGAGCGCCTGAATACCGTATTTTGTAGCGATGAATGACTGGCCATTACTTCTCACAAACAAAACAGGAGGGGAAATCGGTAAAAACTTGATATTGACTGATCTCCCTTCCTCAGTCTTTTTAACCGTGTGAACATGGACGTGTGAATCAAAAAACTGTTCATTGAACACTCGAAGAGAAGAAAAAATTCCCCCATCAACTGAGATTATTTGCAAAGTTTCACCAAAACGAGCATGACAATATTCTTTCGAATTCCCCGGAAATAAAGACATTCCAATTATAATCAATACTATCAATAGTCACATCGTTATAAGCATGAGTAAGACTTATTCTTCGATTCATTCTCGAAATACGACTTACGGTTGAAGAACAAGTGTAATGAGCGAAACTTGATGGACTTGGAGAAATCTAGTGTATGTGTTGAGTGCAACATTTGTAATGTCATCTTTGTTACGATGGTTTCAACATTCTCCGACGATCTCGTTGACGTTGCCACATTTTTGATTGGCTGATGTAATGATTCGAATAGCATAGTCCAGTAACAAGTTGCAGGCCCGTTTTTTATAAAATTGCAGGATAGTGTATGAGGGAATGCATTTTTGGTTCAAGGCGACCATAAAATTCGATATACAGAGAGTTCATTTTTCATATAAACTCTGCCAAAACGATGGCATCGGCTTTGATGAATCGAGGAGGAAGCAGAATATCCAAAATTCTTCTCAAGTAACGATACAACTTGTAAAGGGCATCATCTTCTGGAATGAGCTCGCCCAAGATCAGTCCAAAGGAACGAACGAAAGTAAGAGCTTCAGAAGCAAACATTTTCAGTTTATCATGTTTCAATACTCGATCAAGTACTATTGTTGGAGGTTTGTTCAATGCTTCACTAGGTCTATAATTGAATGCAGCTACTTTCGCATTTAAGGTTCCTAAAGTAAAGTACTCTTTGACATAAACGAATGTATAGATCAGATTGTGCATGACGAACATACATACTCCTTCTAAAAACTCATGCATAAGATTTACAGAAATATTTTCAGTGTTGTGAGAGTCATCCACATTATGGAGAGTACATTCTTTTTTAATACCTGTTTCGGAAGCGTTATGACGTTGCACATCGTCACCATAATTTTGCCGTTTTCGTAACTTGCTTTTGTCCTCCATGGACAATTTTGTTGCTTCATCTTTTGAACATTTGCATATTCGACAGGAATAATGACTTATGAATGATTCGTTGCATCCGAAGATGGAATTAAGTCCAACATGATCTCTCACGAATAACACGAGTTTGAATTTGACGTTCCTTACTACCCCGCTTACATCAATATTTATACCAACACGGCTCAGGAAGTTCAATTCATCGATTAGTGTTTTGTATGCTCCTTTATCACTTGTGTTTTTCTTATCGGATGACCGGAAGAACCCGTAAAATACGTACAAGCCATCAGAGCTGAAAGATGTGGTGGTAAAAAAGCAAGCATAGCGTACGTGGCACAAGTTTGTTGACTCCAGTATGAGCGCCAAGTGGATTACCACATTCCAATTCATCGCAGAAGACATATAAAGGTGGTACGATTTCATTGAGGCAAAGATGAGCGTACTTGGATTCCCAAAGATTTCCTTGCAATTTCCTTGCGTGCCAGATTCAAATCTATGGGATTTTCTAATGAGAATTTTCTATGGAAATACTATTGGATCGCCGAGTAATTGATCCAGATACGTTGCAACCTAGAAGAAGAAATCACAATATCAATTTCATCAATATCCAATTATGGGAATTCAAGTTATTATTGAAGTATGTAGTTACCAATTCAAATCACCCGCTGAATTCAAATTTCGTAGAATTTATGTTCGATATTCCTCAGATAGATGGCTTACAAAATTACCCACATATGATTTATATGTCCATATGAACCATTACCGTCGATTTCGACGGCATTTGGCATCTCAGTTCGGACTTCCAGTCAGTAATTGATTTCACTCACCTTGCCTGCCGTAAGCAGGTAATGGATTCTTTATCTTGTCGAAAGTCATCAGACCCCGGCCACTGCTTTTAGTAGAAACCACGTCTGATTGTCTTCACAAGCACACCGGCCACTGCTTTATGCAGATACCATGTACTTCGGGTTTAGCTAGGTTTTTATTTATTCTTTTCCACTCATATTGTCAGATCAAATTTTTCGAGTCAGTAGTGATTTTTCAAAGTAATTTTTGTTACATAGGAGTCATTCTTTTTATTATCACCAGGTTTTTGGTCGATAGTCAGGAATTTTTCTGTAACTCCAGGTACATGTTGAAGACAATGAAAGAAGATGAAAAGCATAGTTTATAGGTCCCAAAATTCTTCCGTGCGGGCTTGGCACGCTATTTTCGTTTTAAAAATTTGCAAAAAAATTGACTTCTTCATTTTTTAATTGATTTCTCGCGGATGTAAGACCGATTGAAGAATTTCTTTCGAGCACATATTTCGACGTAAAAAAAAGCTGAATTTCACGGAAAAAATACTTCCAAGTCTGGAGAAGGTCACCATAATCTCAAAAGAGGAGTTTTTTTTCGCATAAAAACGTTTTTTCGGCCCTTCAGACTAATTTTATCTCAAATTCAATATCCTCATCGGATTTCTCATCAAATTTCACGTTGAAAATCATTTTTAAAAAGCTGGGACTCGGTTGGGATTGACCGCTACGATCACAACCTTAGAAACAGGGTCATAAAAAAAGTGCTGAATTACGTGGTTTTGGAGGGAGACTTATTCCACTGGACAATGAAACTAAGGGTCATGGATAGTGCATTGACCGGACAATGACTTCTTTGTGTATTTTTTGACGTAGAAACCGAATCCGGAGCCAGTTTTGCACCTAGCCATCAGGAATTCTTTGGAATCGTAAAATACTGAGCTTCTACAGAACTGCGTTTTCAGCGTTTTTTGCTGATTCTGTAGATACATGATTTTGATGGTGCAACGTTGCAGCGGGCTTCGAGCGTACTCGAACTAGGATTTCTTACGTATTTTGATCGGCTTTAATCGATGGTGGTACTCTAAGAAAGCTAGGATGCGTTCGAAACGATGGACAAGCTGATTTTTTGAGTTGCCATCAGCAAGATTTGCCTGATTTTGCAATAAATCTCCGAATGCTCACGAAATCGACCGGGAAGATACTTTTATAACTCACGAGAGCGTATTTTTCCCGTTTTTATGTATACAATAAGGAAGGAATATTTACAATAGCCCAAACTAGACTAGGCCATCGTACGTATTTCGCAATGAAGAAGGCGTTTGAAGCATTATTTTAGGTGAGCTCAAGCCTCCTCATAATGAGTCAAATTCTGAGGTCCCTTGTCTAATGTATGCGCCTCTCAGGTCATTCGAATGATCCCTTCCAATCACACCCGAATGGTGCATCTAACTCCGGATGCTTCGATCCAGTTGCTTTCGAAATGGAACTATTGAAGTGCCCCTATAAGCTTGAGATGGAAAACGATGTAAACATGATAGACAGGATCTTAATGATTTATCGAGGTTCACTTGATATTACCGAAGTATAGATCTCCGGAATTTCCGATATCGTAACAAAACAGATCTACGCAGAACACAGTTTGTGAGGACCGTAGGGAAAAGCACTCAAGATTTGACTCATTACGAGGAGGCTTGAGCCGGTTTCAGGTAATGCTCAGAATGCGTCTTTCAGAATAGTACATGCATTTTGGTCCCATCTATTCTTAGGCTATTGCAAATGACTTTCCCTCATTGTATACTTAAAAACGGAGGGAATACGCCCTCGTGAGTTATGAAAGGATCTTCCTGGTCGATTTCGTAAGCTTTCGGAGATTTATTGCAGTATTAGGCAAATTTTGCTGATAGCAACTCAAAAATCAGCTTGTCCATCGTTTCGAACGCATCCTAGCTTTCTTAGAGTACCACCATCGATTCAAGCAGGTCAAAATACATGAGAAATCATAGTTCGAGTACGCCCGAAGCCCGCTGCAACGTTGCACCATCAAAATCATGTATCTACAGAATCAGCAAAGAACGCTGAAAACGCAGTTCTGTAGGAGCTCAGTATTTTACGATTCCAAAGAACTCCTGATGGCTAGGTGCAAAACTGGCTTCGGATTTGGTTTCTACGTCAAAAAATACACGAAGAAGTCATTGTCCGGTCAATGCACTATCCATGACCCACAGTTTCGTTGTCCAGTGGAATAAGTCTCCCTTCAAAACCACGTAATTCAGCACTATTTTTATGATCCTGTTTCCAAGGTTGTGATGGTAGCGGTCAATCCCATCCGAGTCCCAACTTTTTAAGAATGGTTCTTGACGTAAAAGGACCTCGCTCCGAGAGATAGGATTTTGGCTTTCGGTTAATTTTGTCGGGGAAGAAATATGTTGTCAAGCACAAAATTCTGAACAAAAAGTTCAATGGGCTCGAAGACGGAAAATGGCTAGTTTTTCCAGTATAAATCAAATAAATACCAATGAATGGGAGGTTATGAGGTTATCTAGAACAACGACAAGGCTTGTCTGCAGCGTTCGAATTTGAATTGAAAATGTACAGTTTGAGTGTGATGTAGCTAAAAGGTCATCACTTTAGTAATTGAGACATTTTATCTGAAACCTTCGATGCAAAAAGCAAATAAATGCATGCAAAAAAGTGATAATGCGCGATTGACAAAGAAATCATAACGGCTTGTATTCTCAATAATTACATTTCATTTCAATCAATGTAGCAGCTAACGCTGCAGAGCTGGATCATAAGGCTGTGCTGACTCGATGCAACGAGTACATGATCTTGAGAGCCCAGATATTGGACGGGAGCGGCTTTTTGGCATCAACATCATCGCATAGCATAAGGCTCGCGCTTTGAATAGTTGATAAAAGGTGTCCGATAGTGCCTGGCTGCAATCAAATTATATGGAATGAATCAAAATTAATCTTGGATCGCGTGAGACTAGTGTCTGCCAAATATTTCGAGGATATGGAGATCGAATCTCATATTGCCGTATCTCGAGATCATATCGCGTACGAGGCTGCGGGGTCGAGAGCAAGCCACTGTAACGTGGGAAGGGAGTCTCCAGAGAGAACACGAGTTGAAGTAATGAGTGAGTTTAATGACGAGAGAAGTATTAGGGTTGAGAGAGAGTGTGTGTTAATTATTCGGTTGGTCAGAGCGGTCTGCCGCGGCGAGGCCCGTCGTCCGCGACGATGGGTCCGCGACGCGGTTTCGCGCTTTGGTGGGGAAACGAGCGAAGCTCCGTCAGAAGCGCTGACGATGCACCTGGTGCATCGTCAGGTGACGAGGGGAGGCGCGGGCCGGAGGCTCGAGACTCACCACGTCACATGCGTGCCTGGCCGGAGACCCGCATCGTCCCCGATGCGTGACCTATATAATATAATACAACAGCTGATGTGGCCTCTTGAGTGGCCTTCAAATCATATGGTTAGAAAAGAATCATGTGTTATGGTAGCGCTCGCGCGATAGCGAGCGCGTGCTAGTATTAGTGTATGTGTGATTCCTGTTAGAGCGAGAGTGTCGTTGTCTGTGTGACTGTCGCGTTTACAATTTCTTATCACGAACTCTCTCTCGGTACAATCGTTTAGACTTAAGTACTTTCATTCTCTTATTTCTAATTTTACAAAATGTGATTTTTTCAACAATTATTACTATCAATGGTATGAAAGTGTTTTACAAAAGTTTTCAAAATTATGAACAATATTCGATACAAATTTTCGAAAAATTATTAACAATAAATTGTTTATAAACCATATTGCTTATTTCTATGGTTACTTATATGAGGTTCTATACCTCAATTTGATTAAAAACTTTCCCAAAAAAAAGGTTCATTTCTATATGAACAATTCCCTGAATATTAATAATAATGTATGTAATAAACAATTGATATGAATAATATATTTGTCTATAGTCGGGTTTTTGAGATTTCCAATCGTCAATTCTGTGACTGACCGAAAAAAAAATCACGTTCAGGAGAGGCCGATTATTTCTATCGGGCTCTCTCTATGTTCTATATTCTCCGTTTCTTGGTGTACAATGGGCATAGTATACATAGCTATACTCTGGCATAATCGTGAAGAGTTTTATCGCTTGCAGCTGTGAGATCATTTTCCTTCGGCCGCAAGCCATAACTTTTTCATCTTGGGCTAAATGAACTTTCTAATACTTCTTAATTCTGATTCTGCATATTATAATATTTTCAACCAGCCTCTTATGTGGAATTTTGGGTTGATAAGCTTGCCAGATGGTTCTTTCGAACGGTAAAATTGTGAACTTTGACCCATGTTAATTTTCGAAATTTTGAATTTTGGAAATTTTTTCAATCAAATGGGCCGATGGCTTTTGGAAAGATCTTTAATTTGAGCTTTTGTTGGTCAAAATCGGATGAGAATTGGCCGAGTTATGGCACTTTTCTGCGTACCCTTGCTTACGTATAGCGACCTGTATTTTATATGGATTTTCACTTTACTGTGGTGATTACCACCAAAATTTGATGTCGGTCGGATTTGATTCCCAAAGAATATATCCTACAGAATGTTCATACCAATTTTCACATCAAAATGATCAAAATTGTACGACTTATAACAAAATACGCACTCATTTTAGTTGCCGACGGCAGTCTTTCGGGTGAAATTTAGACTATGTAAAATTTCGATCTCAAAATTTTTCTATTCAACTGTGGGTCACTGCCGTTCATTATTCATCAACGTACTATGTTAACCTATCTATCATTCACAATCACATGGGCAAATTTGAATTCTGAGGTGAGAAATTTGAGTTTTCGCATACCGATAGTTTTCGCATTGAAATTTTACATTTTTCTCCTTAAAAGCTTACAATCTCGTCACCGAGGCTTCGATTGATGTTTGTAGTGATTGCTACACCTAGCTTAATAGATTTGCTATGATGTTAAACAGTTCCAATAGTGGTTTACTCGAAATCCATGTCTCGATGACAATTTCAAAGGTCAAAATACGCATTTCTTTCGTAATTTCCGATGGAAAGTTATGACGTTTCGAATTGAGATTTTCACTAGAATAAGCTTCCTTCTAACATCAAAAATGACAGAAATAGTAAGTTTCAGATGTTATCTAAGAAATCTAATCACTATACGCATCAAATTCTGTATTTTTTGACTTTATTTTCCAAAATTCTGGAGTTGACTTTTTCGACTAATTTGACTCGAAATTTGGCTGTTTTTACGACCTTGGGCGGGGTGTGGGGTGAAAAGTGGCTTTGTGCGTGTTCGTATGGGTAAGTGTATGTGTAGTGAAGGTGACCTAATGTGTTTTATGTTGCGTTTCGGCGATTCGTGTCGCGGGTGATATGTCACGCGGTGAAAAGTGGTCCTGGTGTGTGTAATTCGGGTGCACTGCGGTGCAAGTTATAGCTCCGGAACAAAACGTCCGATCGAGCTGAAATTTGAAAGGGTGGCTCCTTACATGATAAGGATGATGACCCACCAAGAATTTTCGAGAAATTTTGAAAATTCGGGGAGAAAAATTTTCAGTTTTGCGGGTCGGTCGTAAATCGATCCGAGTGACGCACTGTTTACTTTTTGAGCTGATCTCGCACAGTAACTCTCTTTTTGAGATTGTACGGGGTCAGTCATTGTATTAAGCCTCCAAGGGAGTATTATATACTCTTCTTAGATTTGCTGGCTTTGGTATGTGGCAGTGTTGCCGATCTTTCGCTGACTCTTTCTCTTTGCTAATAACAAAGTAAGTATATTATAATACTTCGAAACTATGTATGATTCAACGCACGGTTGCCGTTCTGATCCTGACTCGGTCCAGGCTCTGGATGTCGAATATCGTCGTTGACGATGATCGTCAGTGCCAATCTGGCAGCCACTTTGAGCAGGTTCTCGTCACCTTGCTCAGTGGTATTTTTCAATTTTCTCTGGTTCTGTTCAGTTTCCGAGCTTTTCCGAGGGCTTGAATTTGCCGTGTTTTGTGAATTGTGATGCTAGTGTATGTGAAGAGTGTCCCACGGTGGTTGTGTTTTGTGTGAATTGCTGTACTTGCTGCGCTGCTGGGTGCTGTCTGCTCGGACGGGTGGAGCTTAGGAACGCGATCCGGGTCCGCGTTCTGGACCGTGTATATAGCACTGCGGTCCGAATGCGGTCGCGGAACGTGACCTGGCATTCTCAACTTTGCGTGCCCTGCCATCGCTTTCTGCTCTTGGGGATATCCACCCCATGCAGATTTTTGTTCAGCACTGTGTTTTTGGATTGCACCTTTACGTGTGGTGAGTACCTCTCGGTAATTGTGATTCTCGATCGTGTTGTGTGACTTGTGTGGGCGATGTATGTAGTGTGGTGTGCACGTTTTCCCCCTCACCTCTCTTATCAACAAATCGGCTCATTTGTATTTATACTCCTTTGAGCTTTGATCTTATTCAAAACTGGCTTTTCTTCATTCTACTATCGTGGTAAATTTACTCTGCACTCGCTTGTGACTTTAAAAGTTCTATTTCTCTTTTCGCTTAAAATTCTTTACGCATATGGTACCGGTAATCCTCGATGATGTTAGGTGACACTGCTTGGCGTGGATTTTGATGGTGATAGTGTGTGGCTGCTACTGTTATTCGCGTGCTCGTCGGCTACGCCGGTCCGACGGCATGCGTTGCGCCTGAGGTTGCCCCTATGTGACAGCTTATGCAAGCTGTTGTCTGTGGACTCGTCGTCCGCTGTGATCCGGCGGCGGGCGTTTTGGCAGCTGAGGTACGGGCGCGCTTGATGATGCGCTCGCCCGATGAGGGATGATGGGTGGCTTAGGTGCGCGCTGGTGCCTGGTTTGAGGGTGGTCCATCATGTCGCCCACCTGTTGTAGTAGACCCATTGGGATCCCCTCGACTACGTTTTCCTCCGCGTCCCCTTCCTGGGCGTTCCCTGTACATAATATCGAGCGCATGGTTGTAAGAATTGTTAGGTATGGCGCTAAAATTTTACCAGCAACTTTCACAATTACAAATATGAACATTGCTATAGCTGATGCTAAGGCCAGGTAGAAAGGTAGATTATTCTGTAGTTTAGAAAAATTGTGCGATACCGCCTTATATTTACTCATGTCTCGAGCTTTCGCGATTATGTCGCGCAAGCTCGGTGCCGCTTCCAGTGTCTCGATATGCGCCGGGCTAAGTCCTCCTTGCTCTTCCTGCCACATTTCCTCCATGATGTCGTGGATGCGTGGCGTGTTGGGCTCCTCTGATTTTTTGCGAAGCAGGTCCGTGATATTCAGGTCCAGCTTTTGATATATGGGGGATGTATGGCTCATCTCGATGTTCTTTGAGGCTGTCAAGCGTGCGTTTGGGGTAATGGCCATGCATCCTGGGGGTAGCCTCAACAGCCCAGTGCCGTTGATTGGGGTTGATAGATGTTCGTTCCCTCGGCATTGGATGAAAAGCCGTTCTTCCTCCAATGTCGAGAATACCCAGGTGTTTGTTTCGTGAAGGCGCATCCAATATGCGTCGTGCATCTTTGTTACACGGATGTCACAGCTGTTGATGTCCGTGATATTGCGGTTCAGTGCCACCTCGATTTCGCAGGATGCTTTTGCGATGAGCTCCCTGACAGGCGGCGGGTTTTTGCAGACCATCCTGTCTCGGAGTTCCTTGCACTCGGCGAGGTTGCTGCGGTGTAAATTTATATAAGTGTTAGCTGTCAAGTCGAGGGCGAAGTTGTGGCATCTTGGGTATATATAGGCAAATGTGCCACCCGCACTTCCGTGGACCTTTTGTAAAATTGGGAGAGCTGATGCTCTATATAGAGTGTAGTCTGCTAGGTCCAGGGGTGGGATTCCCATTGAGTATATGAGTGTCTGATTTATCAGCACAATTGAAATTTCTGAGATTTTTGTAATCTCAGAGATGGACTCGTTGTTATTGGTCCTTGGGAATCTCACTTCTGGCAATGCGCTTCTGATGGTCTCAGCTGATTTTTCGATCAGCTCTGGTGTCATGAAGTGCGGGTGGATAGAGCCTTGAGAAGCAAATGATACCATCTCAATTAGTGACTGAGTGTTGAATTTATAAGTATTGGCTGCTGCCTGAATAATTTGGATCGCGTTACTGCATGATAATTCATTGTCAATCCTGTTTGCATTGCCAGCTAAATTGCTGATTATTATTTGGAGTTTTTCTAATTTCTCAGAATTTTTCGTAAGTTCCGTTTCAATCAACTCGGTTTGATTGGCCAAAAGTTCGGCAATTTTTCGTGTATCATTTGCTCTCGTCTCTATAATGTTCTTGAGTTCACTCTCCGATTGCTCATCGAGTGTGCCAAAAATTATTTTCATCCCTTTTCCCATAAAAGGGAGCCAAGCTCTTCGTTGGCGGGGGTTTTTATATGCCAAAGTTTCCATCATCCTCTCTTCATCCCTGCTTGTCTCGCCGATCTGCCGGTGGATGGCATTTAGTTGTGCGACGTGAAGTTTATCTGGGCAGGATGGGCTCAGTTGGTTCCACGCTTCTCTCAAGGTGGTTGCAGACTCAGATAGTTGGGTCAGCCCAATCCGCTGCACAATTTTCCATGTTGTACTGGAAGTTGACAGCTGGGCTATGCGCTCCACCAAGAGTCCTGGCGTGTGCACCAGCGGCGTGATGAATTTACTTGATTGCGTGGGCCTGTCCGCACTGCAAAATTTTTGAACTAACGTAATTTTTGTTATTTTTAAGTTTTCAAATTATTTACGCTAGAAGCCGAATAGTCAATTCGGAAATGACGTGTGCGTGGCTCGTCCCTGGGCCGGAGTATTTTCTACGACGGTCAAGGGCGAGCTCGCATTTTCTATTTACCAAGAGATATCCTCAACATTTCGTGCCTGGGCCGGAGTATTTTTCCGGCTCAGGACCAACATGATGAGCGTTGAATCTTTAGTGTTAGAATTCAAAGTGAGAACCTTGGCTTTTTGAGCTTCGTAATTGGCTTCTGCTATTTCTATTTTAACTTCTGCACATCTCTTGATTTGATCTATGCGTACCACTTTCGTGACGGTGTTATTCACCAACGTAACATTTTTTGTCTTGTAATTTATCTGAACGATTTCATAAGGCCCCGTATACTGAGGGGCTAATTTATTTTTGACAGGTAATTTTAATTCATAGACCAGTTCACCCTCACGAAAATGGCACGTATTTGTGGCTTTCATGTCATAGTAATGTTTATATCTATAGCGTGCTAAATTTGCATGCAGTGCAGCTAAAGTTTGCACTTGCTGCAACTCAGTCCTTCTGTTTTCGATGAAGTCGTCATACGTCGGCGCTTCCACTTGCTGTCCGTGTGGTCCAGGTTGTCTGACCTTGTGTCCCAGCAAGAGTGTGAAAGGTGCGTGTCCGGTCGATGCATTCTCCATGGCGTTGATTGAGTATTGGGCCATCGGTAGTACCTTGTCCCAATCCGAACGGTCCTTAGCGAAGGCCTTGAGGAACTCAGTCAACGTTGCGTGCATCCTCTCAATCATTCCGTTACTCATCGGCGAATATGGAGATGTACAATATTTCCTGATTCCAAAAGCGTCTGCAAAATCATTTAATATTGTATTCATAAAATGTCTACCTTGATCGCTCAAAATCGACCCTGGTGGTCCAAAATACGCAATTACTCGATTGAGTAATGCGTTGGCTACTTCGTGTGCCGTAGCACGGCGTGTCGGGATCAGTATGACATAACGAGTCAGCTGATCTTGCACCGACAATATGTAATGATAGCCACTCTTTGATGGGCATGGAGGTGAATAGAAATCAATCGCGATTTTGTCAAAAGGGCGTGCTGGTGTATCCACCAGCCTCAAAGGTAGACGTACTTTTTGTCTTACTAATTTATCGACTGCGCATCCGTTACAGCCCTCAACTACGCTTTTGACATCCTCGCGCATTGTTTTCCAATAGTAATGTTGTGCGATCAAATTATAAGTTTTATTGATGCCACGATGCCCACCATTTGCCGACGCATGGAATTCCATGATAAGCTTATATCTATCGCTATCAGAGGGTACTTTGAGGTTGTGCTTAAAAAGTACAATTTTGATGTTTTTGCCATTGAAAATCTGTTCGGCCATTTCTATTATTTTTGGCCAAATAGTTGGTGACAACACTTGGTTATCTTGAACCAGGCCTAAACTTTTCAGTCCTCTTTTGAGGATGAGATTTCTTAAATTTTTCAAGACTATTTTTATGTCTTTTTGTAATGGCCTTTCGCCGATGTAATTTTTCACAAATAATGCAAAAGTGCTTATGTTCCAAGCTTGAAATTCATGTACATTTCCAACCTCAAAATTCCCCCCTTGCATAGTTTTTGCATGGATATAGTCTCTTTCTATCAGAGATGCGATGGTCTCTGTTTCAGCATGGCCATCGCATGAGGCAAAAAATGCCACATTTTCTCTGTATCGAAACGGGTGTTCGTCAACTGCAAAAATTTTTTGCAATGGTTGCGCTTGCTCGTCGTCACCCAATGCCCACGGTGGCTTCTCACGAGGTGGTCGAGCTTGCGCTACTTGATATTTATCAAGCGCTGACGAGTGAGCTTTCGCCTGCATCATGTGACTCTCGAGTCGCGGTTGGTGTTGAATTGCGGCTAAAGTCCTATTCTCTGCGCTCGGAGTTTTCTCGGGTTCGGATCTCGCGTCCGGTCGGTTTTCGTCGAGCTCGCAATTTTCGTCGCCGAATTCATGAGAAATTTCGTTCACTATGCTCGGAATCGGCAGCAAAGGAGTAAAATGCTTACTTGGCATGTCCAAGTGCAGGTGGACAAAATCTCCTATATCATTCGAAATTGTCTGAGTATACGACAATTCTCCGAATTCATTCACCACGTGAACGCATACATTTTTATTATATATCCGCGAATATAAGAATATGCAATCGTCGTTGCCATATTCTTCTTCGCTCGTGAGAATTTGAATTGTCGTATCAGCTTCTATACATGATTCCAATAAGAGGTTACCTCTTGTCAAAAGATCATTCCTCATTTCGCGAGCGTTAATTTGCAAATCTTCGATTCTAATCAGTGACCAAAATAGGCAATTGCCCTTTGGCAAATTCGGAATATCCATGATTCTTTCAAAACTGATGTGACATTCCGCGCAAGTGTTGCATGGTTGAAAGTGCTGAAATTTTCCATCTAAAATTGGGTCTATTTCAAGTGAATTTCCTGGCGAATTCCCAAAGTTATCGAAATCAATCTGAGCCTCTGCTGCTGATTCGAGCGCGTTGATTTTTTCGTGCGGCGCGATCTCTTCGCTGCACTGCTCGGCAATCTCTCTACTTGATGATGGTTGGGGCGGTATGAGAGTTGAGAGTTCGCCACGTTCAAGCTTGTCCAACGGCAAGTATTGTGGTGGCTCACTCTCTCTCTCTTTGGAATGCGGCTTATCGCACGGCGAGTTGGATTGAGGTATCGTTTCGCTGCACAGCTTTTCATCATGATGTATGAATCGTTCTGTGCCATCATCATGCAGATCGCGATTTTGAAATTGCTCGAGTACTGTTGTTAAGACTAAAGGGCCCCCGTTGCCCCGCGCAATTAAATTACCACTCACATCGCGTATTTGAAAATCGAGAAAATATTTGTCGGACTGTTCGACTGGGAGTGTCATATTCACCTCTTGATTTTCTATCGTCACTTGGGGGTCCAGTTTTGGATTTTGAATACCCTTTTGAATAATTTCAATATTTTTGATTTTTGGACGAGATTCGACTGTTTCAATATTTCGACTATTTTGACTATTTTTCATCATGTAATCATGATCCAAAATTTGTTGTGAATAATTTCGTGTGCTTTTATCTGGGGTGATTGGAATCGTAATGGTTTCAAGGGGTGAATCAGATGACATTTCCATTCCTGCTTCGTCTATGCACGCGGCCTGAGCTTGATCAATTATGGACTCATGATCCGAATTTTGCGTCGGCTCTCCGTGTGTGTTCTTATTCGCGCTTTCGCTCGTTTGGATAGCTGCTAACTCGGATGAATGTCGCGCATCAGCTGTTTCGCTCGTGTGAGATGGCTTGAGTATGTCGAGATGCGGATATCGGTCTTTCAAGCGCTGCGATGATCGCGTTTTTTGAAAAAATTTTCTCGGCTTTTTCTGCCTCTCTGGCTTCTGACTTGACTCAATTTCGGATTCGGTTTCGCGTGGGCTTTCTACCGATTTTTTCTTTGCTGGTTGCGCTTCGGTATCCGTCGATTCTGTTTCTGAAATTTTCGATTTTTCGGCGCCCGTTACGCGGTGCGCGCGTGTTTTGAATACGCGACCAGGCGGACAATCGGCCTCGCACGATGGATTTTCCCTCTCTTGTCGTTCTGCCAATGCATAGAGCTCGTCTCGCGGTAGTTCCGGGTTCACCTCGCCCTCTTTGATAACGGGATTTCGACTTAAAGCATCTGCTGCCTCATTTAATCGGCCAGCTCTAAAAATTAAATCAAAATGGAATCCGCGTACTTTCGCTTTTTGACGGTTATACCGCGTGTCATTTTTCGTTTTATGAAAATGGCTCAATGGTTCGTGGTCCGTTACCACTGTGAACTTTCTGCCGTACAGATATGGACGGTAGGACTCGCACGCGTGCACGATACTCTCCATTTCTTTATCAAAAATTGGCCACGAGAGTTGGGCCCCTTTCAAAACTTTCGACGCGTAGGCAACTGGTCTATTTTTGTTGATAGTCCCAATAGCCAAAATAGATCCCACTGCATAATCACAACTATCACAAAATACGATATAACTCTCATTGCCCGTTGCAGGGCTTGCGAGTACGCTCTCTGAACATAATGCGTCGCGTAGACTCTCGAATGCGCGTTGCTGTTCCGCGCCCCATACAAAATCTTGCTCTTTTTTCAAGAGATCGGTCAATGGTTTCGACTTTTTCGCATAATTCTCGATAAAGCGCCTATAGTACCCCGTTAATCCGAGAGACTGCCTGACTTTTCGTATGTTTGTGGGTGCAGGATATTCATGGACTGCCTCTACTTTTTTGGGATCTGGTTTAATGTGACCATTGCCAACTATGTGGCCCAAAACTTTAGCTTCTCTTTTCAAGAATTGACATTTCTTTGGTGAAATTGTAAAATTTGCTTCAATAATGCAGGCCATGAATTTCCTGAATTTAATTTCATGTTCTTCCAAGGTATCTGCCCAGATGAACAGATCGTCACAATAACTGGCGAATTCGTCGGGAGTGAGGGAGGAAAATGCCATAAAAATTGCCTCATTTAGGGTGTCCGGACTACCAACCATCCCTTGAGCCATACGCGCGAATTCCATTCCGCCCAGGGGTGTGTCTATGGCCGAATAAGGTGCTGACTCCTCGTGCATTTCTATTTGGTAAAAAGCGTCCAATAAATCAACTACTGTGATATATCGCGCGCTAGACAGCTGATCGATGATATCGGCTGTGAAAGATAACGGCTGACACGTCCCTACCGTGTCCTCATTGAGGGGGCGGAAATCTGCGACGAACCGAAACCTTTTCGTCCCGTCTTTGTCTGGGCTTTTTGGTACTAGAAAGCAGTTTGATCTCCATGGCGATCTGGATGGGCGCAACACTCCAAGATCGCGTAATTTTTTCACCTCTTCAATCAAAGGGCCTTTCAAGGCTGGGGGTAAGCGATATCTTTTGGCTTTGAACGGTTTGCCCGATTTCAACTTGATTTTATGTTTTATAATTGGCGTTGCTTGGAGTGGTTCGCCTTTCAGCCCAAATCGCCAAGGGTCGATGCTAATGAGCATGCGTACGTGCTCAATCTCCTCCGGCGAGCAACCTTCGATATCAACGAGTTGCATTAATTTCTCTACGCGTTCTGCCGAGGCTCTGTCACGCGCGCTCTTATCTATATTCTGCGAATTCTCGCGAAGCTGCTCATTCGCTGGGTCAGCGCCTGTGTATAATCGGCGGATATAATGTACTGCATCATCCCCAATGATGCTTTTTTCTTCTACATTGTCCCAAGGAATTATTTTTGAAAATCTTCTCAACTTAACTGCAGGAGTGTCAATATATATAGTTTCATAAGAAATATTTATGACCTCTGCTATGCCATATCCATTATGGTTTTTGGCGATAAATTTCCCAAAGAGAATTCCATTTTTTACATGTATGCGCGGGACCCAGCCCTCTTTAGTATCATCCAAAATCTTGAATTTAATGAGTCTTCTCATTCTAGGCGGCACTTTTATTTTTTCTTTGTATAAAAAAGGGATTGAAAAATTTTCGAACTCAAGGCAGCGGGCTTTGGGGTTCAATTTACCACCGTACTCTGTCAAAAAATCCCAACCGACTAGACCATCACAGTCTAACAAAATGGAGTCGGGGACAACATGAAATTGCCACTGCATGCCGTTTATTTTCAATAAAATCATTCCCTCTGAAAAAAATTCTCCTTTTGCAACGCCATTAATGCTCAATATTTCTGACTTATCAATGTCTGCAAGATTTTTAACTCTACTCGATTTGATAATGCATACATCTGCACCAGAATCAATGTATAATTTACATTTTTCGTTATTCACTTCTGGGCTCTCAAAATTGACGATTGGTGGAATTCTCCCAGTCTTTAAAAATTTTATGCTCGTCTTTTTGATATTTACTTGGGACGATGTAGAAGATTTTTCAACACTATCACTTCCATCTGAAACTATCGAATCTGACTCATCTGTCGACGGTGAATATTCTGATGCAGACGAGTCGATTTCCTGATTCACCAGTGACACATCGGTGCTGTCACTGATGCGCCCATCGCTTGGGGAACGAGATGGGCGTGCCTCTAGTTTAAATTCTCGGCGCGATTTTGGGCGTTTTGGGCCTCATTGTGGCGTTGCGGGCTTCGGGCTTGTGGTGGGGTTTGGTTTTGGGTCTCGGCATAATTATTCGCGGGCGTTTGATTCTGATTTCCCCTTGGTGGGGAATTATTTCGACGATTTTCCGGGCCGCTATTATGACCGTTGAAATTTCTATTTGGACCCCCACCTCTACCTCTGCCGCGATAACCCCCTCTGCCACGGTTCGTACTTGGTCTATCAATATATACGTTGGCCCTCTTAAAATCGGCCTCTAATTTCCAGCAGACTTTCGCGTCGTGCCCAGGTAAATCGCAATACTGGCATTTTTTTAGGTCGTTTTCTTTCTTGTAACATTTCGACTCTACATGACCGATAAGTTTGCAGTAAGGGCAGACTACTTGGGAATCTGCCATTCTGATATTCGCCTGCGGATGGGCTGCACACGGTGTTGACTCATCAATCGAATTCGGGTAATTTTTACGTTGCAACGCCGCCTGTTGCGCGAATTTCACCGCCTCGCGTATATTCTCCGGTTTCTGGCTCCTCACCACGCTCTCAAGTTCTGTTCCGATTCCTATAATAAAGCGAGTGAGAGCCGCTTCATCAGCGTCTCGCGTCCGTGATTCTATCTCGGCGCGAGTATACTGCGTTTTTGAGCCTGCCGTGCTCTTGAATCGCCTCAAAATTTTTTGAATACGCGTTCCGTACGATTCTAATGATTCGTCTTTTCTCTTAGCACAGCCTTTTAATTCCGACATAATGTCGTCTAGTGAATCTACTAATGAAAATTGTTCTTCAAGTTCTTTCAAAAATTGTTCTACTGATTCAGACTTCAATACTGTAGAACCGAACAATGACTTGGCTGTGCCGCGTAATTTAGTTGCGATATTCATTAGAATGATACAGTCTGATCCCATGCCTCCCACGCTCTTTGCTATGCGAACTGCCGTACAGAATGAATCGAGGGAATCCGACTCGCCATTGAACTCCCCTATGCTTTTCAAAATTTTGTGTAAATGGGCGTCTGCTCTTATTTGCGCCATCGGTTGCTCCGGCGAATGAGTTTCACGCTGAATGGGCTGAGTAGGTGGATTTTGGGTGTATACAGTATGTGGCTGATTCATGTATGATGTGGGATTTTGTTGAGTGAAATTATGAGGGAATGTCTGCCACGGTTCATTTTGTCCCATTTGTTGAACATTTTGCCCTGGCCCTTGGTGTGTTCCCATACTTTGGAGTATATTCCTATCGTTTGGCCTAGTCATAAAATGTTGGGGGGCTTGTGGTACATAGCCCCTACTTGACGGAATTTCTTGGAAATGCGAATCTCTATTTTGCTGTATTTCACGTGAATTTAGTTTTTTCCACAATTCAGCCATTTTTGTAAAACTCATTCCTCGGAGGAAGTTCTCAAACGATGATTCACTCGGTTTAGGGCTTGGTTTTACTGTAGGCGCCACATTCTCACGAATCGTACTGTATTCGGTTGGTCTCTGATTGACTCCACCGTGAACAAAATTATTCTGGACCGGGGCTTGATCAGTCCCCTGTGAATTTGACAAATTTTGTTGCATAATATCCCAAGGTGTTTGGTTCTTATGCGGGGGAATTTGCTCAGTAACTACTGGGGTTACTGGTCTTGGAGAGTTATTTTGACTCCTGATCACATGTATATCATTCTCCAAATTTTGTGGGCCCATATTATTTGCTAGATTAGGGGCACTCTGAGTTTGTACCCCTTCTGGGTTGAGAGAAAAAGTATTTGCAATTCTTACATCCGATTCGTGAGATTGTGTTTGCCGGCATAAAAACGTTTGTCCGTTCGGACCTGCCAAATAAAACATCTCTGGGTAAGATGTCATTCGCATATCGTTGCGCAGAGTGGGTCTTCTTGGGTTCACGCGTATTGGGGACTCTTCTAGTATAGGTTGTCCTACACGCCATTGTTGGTATGCAGGCCCCATAAATTGTCCTATTTGAGGGCTATTGGCACGGCTCATATTAACATATTCATCTCCATCTTTCCCATTTATAGCATCCGCATTTATACCCCATGCTCCTTCTTGTCTGCTTGAGTCAAAGTATGGCTCGTCTGCCTGAGCGTATGAATTCTCTAAATCCTCTAAAATTTCTTGTTGGTCCACAAGGCCATTTTTTTCAAACATTTCCGGTCTATTATGGCTCGGTTTCGGTTTGGTACCAGTTGAATTTAGTGTTTCTTTACTTTTTGACTTGACGAAAATACCAAGCATTTTGGACATTTTGATTTTACGCTCTTTGATATAAAATTATAGACAAACTGCACGTTATAAATGCGGATGTGTTGGGACCGTTCTTTAGAACGAGATCAAGAAGAGAAAATGTGCAGTATTCACGCTGAGAAGCTGCAGCAGGCCACGACGATGTATAATGCGGCTATCTGCATTACTCGTCCACACGTGCAGTTGGCTCGGAGATAAGCCTCAGCGATGATTTTCTGCTGACGGGCGGGCGGGTGGGCAGGTACGATGTTCAGCTTGGTTGCTTGCGGCTTGGCTGGATTCTGCTTTCCTCAACTCCTTATCTTCTCTCTTGGTCACTTTTTTTTCACGACACTCTCGCAAAATTGCAGAATCCGAAAAATTTTTGCAAGAAAATTTTTCTAACTTTTTCAAAAAAAAATTTGAACTCGCGGGAAACTACCCCACCTAGCACCAAAAAGGGGATGTAACGTGGGAAGGGAGTCTCCAGAGAGAACACGAGTTGAAGTAATGAGTGAGTTTAATGACGAGAGAAGTATTAGGGTTGAGAGAGAGTGTGTGTTAATTATTCGGTTGGTCAGAGCGGTCTGCCGCGGCGAGGCCCGTCGTCCGCGACGATGGGTCCGCGACGCGGTTTCGCGCTTTGGTGGGGAAACGAGCGAAGCTCCGTCAGAAGCGCTGACGATGCACCTGGTGCATCGTCAGGTGACGAGGGGAGGCGCGGGCCGGAGGCTCGAGACTCACCACGTCACACCACTATCAAAATCGAGCTCGAAAAGTCGAGTGGAGGGTGTTTTTGAGGTATTTCAAGGTCGCTGAACACGAATATGACATTGCCTTGCCTCCTAATGGTGTTGCGTGGGCGGCTGCGGGGGGCGGAGGCGCGAATCGACCGAGATCGGAGCTCGAGACTTGAGTAAGGGTGTTTTTGGGGTATTTTGGGGTCGCTAAGCACGAATTTGAGATCGTCCAGCCTCCAAGTCATGTTGCGTGGGCGGTTGGGCGGGGGCTCGAGTAGAGGCCCAAATTGACCAAGATTGGAGTTTGAGAGTTGAGTAGGGGTTGTTTTTGGAGTATTTTGGCATCGCTAAGCACGTATTCGAGATTACACAGCTCCCGAATCGTGTTGAATGGGTGGCTGCAAGAGCAAGGACGCGTGTTAAACTAGATAAAACTGGGAGAGCCGGCGGGGGGAGGGGTCCTTGATATCTCGAGATCACTGGACACAAATCTCAGATCACCCAGCCTCAGAACCGTATTGGGTGGGTGGCTGTGATGGTGGATTCGATGTAGTTTTCTGACAATGATCATTTCCTGAGATAGAATCTGACCAGAATTGTAAGCCGAATTAAGGCATCGGGACCAGACCACGGGCATACGCCAAGTATCTCCTTTGACCGAGGGATCAAATGATATCCTGTTTATCGAAATTTCGAATCGCTAGGTATGTAATCACAATTTCCGATCACGGAATAGACCACAAATAGTTTCAGGCGTGAATCTGCGAGAGAGTGGTGACTGCAAGGAGATTCGAGAGCTGAATCTCTATTCTGGCCAATTTTCCAGGCGGAGTCTCTGCGCGAAGCATGACCACTTCATAACGACCATGATCAGAGCGTGATGTGATAGCAGCGGGATTGGGTAATGACTTAGGGAGTGTGATACTGGAATTTCAGCTCTGTAACCGGAAATCTTAAAAAGCAGTCGATTCTCATATATTGACGGGCGAAAATCACGCATACCACGAGCCTAAGCCAACTGTGTTTGTGGGATGGAGCACCGTGCAATGTCCTAGGGATTCGAACCCTGATCCTCCAGCTATGTGATCATAATCCTCAATGACGGAATGGACTACAATTCGTTGCGGGCGAGAATCTACGAGAGGGTGATGACTGCAAGAAGATTCGAGCGTTAGATCTCTATTTTGACTGTTTTCACAAGCGAAATCTGATCTCATGTACCGAGATGCATGGTAACCATATACAACCACCCAGAACTAATACATGATCCAATAGCCTAGGGATCAGGAGATATCCCAGGACGTGCGATTATGAAATCTTAACTCTGTGATCATAAATCTCAAGGAGGAGCCTATTCTCATAGATTCACGGGCGTGAATCTACTTCTCGATAGTAACGGTTAGGAGATTTGAGTTTTTCCTTGCTGAACCTGGATATCCCCACGGGTTAAATCTGATCCCAAGTAGTGGGATGACTTACATTATTCGGTCACCTTACCACGAACCTAAGCATAGTGTGTTCAGTGGCCGAAAATTCATTCTGGGCACGGGTACTACGATCCTCTAGCTATGTGATCACAATTATTGATAACGGAATGGACTACAAATCTTTTCGGGCGTGAATCTAGGAAAAGGTGTTGACTGCAAGGAGATTCCAGCATTAAATCTCTATCCTGGCCATCTTTAAAGCAGAATCTGATCTCATGTATCGAGAAGCATGGTGACCATACAACGGCCCAGAACCAACACGTGATCCAATAGCCTAGGGATCGGGAGATAACCTCGGACGTCCGATTCTGAAATCCTAGCTATGTGGTCGAAATCTCGAGAAGGATTCGATTCGAATACATTGGCGGACGTGAATCTACTACTCGATACTGACGGGTAGGAGATTCGAGTGTTCCTTTGCTGAATCTGGACATCCCCACGGATGAAATCTGATCCCAAGTCGTGGGAAGACTCACATTAAATTAACCTGATTATGCTAGTTTGGAGCGCTCGGAGCGCTCCTACCCCCGAACCTCTCTTTCCAAACGCAATGAGTAAGAGAGAGAGAGAGAGAGAGAGAGAGAGAGATCCCAGAGTTCGGAGCGCTCCGACCAGCATTTTCGAATAAACCTGTTATCTGTCACCATACCTCGAGACTAAGCCGAGTGTGTTTGGTGGTCCAAAGATCGAGCAATTTTCTAAGAATTGAAACTACGATCCTCTAGCTATGCGATCACAATTCTTGATATTGGAATGGACTACGAATCTTTTCGGGCGTGATTCTATGGGAGGGCGGTGACTGCAAGGAGATTTGAGAGCTGATTCACTATTCTGGACGATTTCACAGGGAGTATCATCTGATCCTGCGAGAAGCATGACTACAATACAACGACCGTGGCCAGAGCACGATTTCAAAGCAGCTTGATCGAGTGGTGTTTTAGGGACTGTGATCCTGAAATCTCAGCGTGTGATCAAAAATCTTGAGAAAGAGTCGGGTAGATTCTTGAGTTTTTTGCCACAGCGCTAAGATTTCAGAAACGCACGTCCTGGGATATCTTCCGATCCTTAGGCTATTGGATCACGTGGTGATTCTGGGCGTTGTTTAGTCATCGTGCCTCTCGGTACATCCAATCAGATACCGCTTGTGAAGATGGCCAGAATAGAGATTTAACGGTCAAATCTCCTGGCAGTCACCACTCTCTCGCAGATTCACGCCTGAAACTATTTGTGGTCTATTCCGTGATCGAAAATTGTGATTACATACCTAGCGATTCGGAATTTCGATAAACAGGATATCGCTCGATCCCTCAGTCAAAGGAGATACTTGGCGTATGCCCGTGGTCTGGTCCCGATGCCTTAATTCGGCTTACAATTCTGGTCAGATTCTATCTCAGGAAATGATCATTGTCAGAAAACTACATCGAATTCACCATCACAACCGCCCACCCAATACGGTTCTGAGGCTGGGTGATCTGAGTTTTGTGTCCAGTGATCTCGAGATATCAAGGACCCCCCCCCCCCCTCCGCCGGCTCTTCCAGTTTTATCTAGTTCAACACGCGTCCTTGCTCTTGCAGCCACCCATTCAACACGATTCGGGAGCTGTGTAATCTCAAATACGTACTTAGCGATGCCAAAATACTCCAAAAACAACCCCTACTCAATTCTCAAACTCCAATCTTGGTCAATTTGGGCCTCTACTCGACCCCCCCCCCCCCAACCGCCCACGCAACATGACTTGGAGGCTGGACAATCTCGAATTCATGTTTAGCGACCCCAAAATACCCCAAAAACACCCTTACTCAAGTCTCGAGCTTCGATCTCGGTCGATTCGCGCCTCCGCCCCCGCAGCCGCCCACGCAACACGATTAGGAGGCAAGACAGTGTCATATTCGTGTTCAGCGACCTTGAAATACCTCAAAAATACCCACCACTCGACTTTTCGAGCTCGATTTTGATAGTGGCTTGCTCTCGACCCCGTAGCCTCGTACGCGATATGATCTCGAGATACGGCAATATGAGATTCGATCTCCATATCCTTGAAATATTTGGCAGACACTAGTCTCACGCGATCCAAGATTAATTTTGATTCATTCCATAGAATTTGATTGCAGCCATGCATTATCGGACACCTTTTATCAACTATTCAGAGCGCGAGCCTCATGTTATGCGATGATGTTGATGTCAAAAAGCCGCTCCCGCTCGATATCTGGGCTCTCAAGATCATGTACTCGTTGCATCGAGTCAGCACAGCCTTATGATCCAGCTTTGCAGCGTCAGCTGCTACATTGATCGAAATGAAATGTAATTGTTGAGAATACAAGCCGTTATGATTTCTTTGTCAATCGCGCATTATCACTTTTTTTGCATGCATTCATTTGCTTTTTGTATCGAAGGTTTCAGATAAAATGTTTCAATTACTAAAGTGATGACCTTTTAGCTACATCACACTCAAATTGTACATTTTCAATTCAAATTCGAACGCTGCAGACAAGCCTTGTTGTTGTTCTAGATAACCTCATAACCTCCCATTTATTGGCATTTATTTGATTTATACTGAAAAAACTAGCCATTTTCCGTCTTCGAGCCCATTGAACTTTTTGTTCAGAATTTTGTGCTTGACAACATATTTCTTCCCCGACAAAATTAACCGAAAGCCAAAATCCTATCTCTCGGAGCGGGGTCCTTTGACGAGGATGTGACTTTAAAATGTCATCGTCATGAACACAGTATTTCGAGTTGGGCGCATCAACTCAGGGCGCAAAATTCCGGTTCGATGTCTTGTTGATTGTCGAGTATGAGCTTTAATAGGGTGAGACAGGAAAAGACAAAACCAGACTGATCTGAGCATAGCAGTTCCCCGTACGCCGAGGAGTGCCTCTCGAACCTAAGTCTGATCGTCTTCTATGAAGAGAGGAAGCTTGGGAAAGTTCACCGGCCTTGCGAATGGGTACCAGAGCCCGGGTGAACTAGGAGGATTACAAGATGTTGACCGTTCGCGGACACTAAAATTCACCGTCGATGTACATTAGGGTGGTCCTTATTCCCCAACTTTCACAGATCCTTTCTCCCCCCCCCCTCTGGATACCTTCTTTGAGCCGAAAAAACATGGGGAAAATTTTCCCCGAGCCCCTAGAGAGTGATTCAATAGTGCCTCAAAGAGCATCTTGCTTTGAAACTCAAGTAAAAAAGAACGCTTTTTGTGATTTTTCTGTCCCTATGTTCGAGCTCTTGAAACTTAGTGTTTCTTCGCGAATGTAAAAGTGGGGATACATGTTCCCACGTAAAATTTGATGCTGAATTGAATTTCATCGTGACATTTGAACTAGGATGCCACCCAATACTCGTAAATTGCGTTTTCCGACGCGGAAAACATTTTTAGCGCGACTTTTTCATCTCATTCGAGTGTCTCAGGCGTCACTCACTCCCTCGAGATTAATCTAAACCACCTATTTTCATGTAAAAAAAGACGCTGAATTGGAATCCATCGTTATTTCCTAGGTATAATGTTGCCTAACGTGAGAAGAATGCGTTTTTCCACCGAGAAAGTACCTTCAGCGAGTCTTTCACGCCCGAATCGAGTGTCTCAGGCGTCACTCACTCTCTCGGGATCAATACGGACGACCTAATTTCATGTGAAGAAACACGCTGAATTGGAATCCATCTCCAATTACCAGGTATAATGTCGCCTAACGTGAGAAAAATGTGTTTTTCCACCAAGGAAGCACCCTAAGCTCATCTTTCACGCGGGAATCGAGTGTCTCAGGCGTCACTTACTCTCTCGAGATTGATCCAAACGACCTGATTTTATGTGGAAATCTACGCTGAATCAGAATTCATCGTTATTTTTTGGGTACAACGCCGCTTAACGTGAAAAAAACCGTTTTTCCTCCAGAATGCAACGAAATCCACGAAAGATGACGAATTCCTGGGTAAAATTCATAAAAAGTCTGGAATCAACCAAGTCAATTTGAGAGACGGCTCAAAGTCCCTACAAACCATTGTGATTCTTAAAGAACTCAGTCATCATTCTCCACCAGAACATTTTGACACTCGACACAAATAGGGATATCATGAGTCAAAAAGATTTACACCTCAGGCATCTATTGGAAAAAAAATTTACGATATCCGATTCGGATGGGATAGTCGATACTCTTTATCACGCTTTGACTTGGGAGATGCATTTATAAACAAGAGTGGAGATATCGAGTGACTTAAGTTAACAACATAACACGAGTCCTCGACTCATAAAATTATGAAGATCTTTCCTCTTCGATCCTCATCTTTTTCAGAACGGTCATCTTACTTGCATCTGGATACTGTCTTTTATCCCTTGTTAAACTTAGCTGTATAGAATGTAACTAGGTTTTTTATCGTATGTGCGCAAATGAGTAATTCGCACACTGTTTCTCGCTTTCCATTTGCTCACAGAAGATCAAAAAACATAGTATGATACTCGGGCGCAATGATTTTCTCCTTCTCATGACTATTTAGACCCTCACCTGCGGCTGGGGCCTAAAAATGTCACTCGAACTGTGAAAACCATCGTTTGGGCCCTTGTATCATAATATACTATTCTGGTATATTTTGGCTCTGGAAATCATGGTCACAGCAGAAGACTCTTTTGTATAGTCAGATTCGACATGGATTCAGACTTGGAAGTATACCAGAGAGTAATTTAGGGAAGCATTGTGATTCCAGAATCTCGATCGGTTCCCCAGGGACCTACTTATTCGCAACTCACTAAAATTTCATGACAGCTTGACGTTGCTCGTCGTTAACTGCCAAAACGACCGACGTGAATCGACGCTGACAAAAGGCTGGGAGCAGGGCCTGGACTACTGGAGCAGCCATAGGATCCCATTTTCACATAAAATGCTAGGATTGCGAAGCGTGTAAGGTTTGGTTCGATGAGCGGCCGCAACGCACGAGCAAGGGGCGCTACAATCTTTGCGTGAGATAGGGACCTTACCCGTGAGGGTTGGGTTAGAGTAAGCCCGATTGATCTCTTTCTGGATGAGGCGGCCGGAGTGCATAGACGTTTTCGTACGAGATACTTTTATCTCGCGCTGATTGGAGGTGATTTCAACAGACGCCATTGACGAATCCGATTCAGCCTAGGATAGTGAGCGCCTTCAGGGATGGTTGTGAAGAGAGTTCGTCATGGATCCCGAAAATCCCATATGAGGTCGTGTGAGATAGTTTTTCGACTTTGGCAGGAACTCTCCCTTAGGCCTCTTTACAGGGACCAATTTTACGGCAGAAATGATGGTGAACTCTGATTTGGCATGGATTTGGAACGTTCTGACCATTCCTACGTAAGTCAGTGACTGCTGAGACCCTCGAATCGAACGGAAGGGACATTTTGGCGAATTCACATTAGTCTCGAGAGAGTGAGTGACGCCTGAGACACTCGATTCCCGCGTGATGGACGCGCTTAGGGTGCTTTCTCAGTGGAAAACCGGATTTTTCTCACGTTGAGCGTCGTTGTACCTGAGAAATAACGATGAATTTTGATTCAGCGTGGTTTTTTACATGGAATCAGATCGTTAAATTCAATCTCAAGAAAGTGAGTGACGCCTGAGACACTCGATTCCCGCGTGAAAGATGAGCTTAGGTAGCTTCCTTGGTGAAAAAGCACATTTTTCTCACGTTAGGCGACATGATACCTGGTAATTGGAGATGGATTCCAATTCAGCGTGTTTTTACATGAAATTAGGTCGTTCGTATTGATCCCGAGAGAGTGAGTGACGCCTGAGACACTCGATTCGGGCGTGAAAGACTCGCTTAAGGTACTTTCTCGGTGGGAAAGCGCGTTTTTCTCACGTTAGGCGACATTATACCTAGGAAATAAGGATGAAACCTAATTCAGCGTGTTTTTTTACATGAAATTAGGTCGTTCGTATTGATCTCGAGAGAGAGAGAGAGAGAGAGTGACGCCTGAGACACTCGATTCGGGCGTGAAAGACTCGCTTAAGGTGCTTTCTCGGTGGGAAAACGCATTTTCCTCACGTTAGGCAACATTATACCTAGAAAATAACGATGGATTCCAATTCAGCGTCTTTTTTTACATGAAAATAGGTGGTTTAGATTAATCTTGAGGGAGTAAGTGACACCTGAGACCCTCGAATGAGATGAAAAATTGGCGCTAAAAATGTTTCCCGCGTCGGAAAACGCAATTTACGAGTATTGGGTGGCATCCTAGTTCAAATGTCACGATGAAATTCGATTCAGCATCAAATTTTACGTGGGAACATGTATCCCCACTTGTACATTCGCGAAGAAACACTAAGTTTCAAGAGCTCGAACATAGGGACAGAAAAATCACAAAAAGCGTTCTTTTTCACTTGAGTTTCAAAGCAAGATGCTCTTTGAGGCACTATTAAATCACTCTCTAGGGGCTCGGGGAAAATTTTCCCCATGTTTTTTCGGCTCAAAGAAGGTATCCAGAGGGGGGGAGAAAGGATCTGTGAAACTTGGGAAATAAGGACCACCCTAATGTACATATACGCTCTTTTATTTCTCTTCAGGAATATAAACAACAGGATATCCTCGTGGTGCTCACAGGAGCCGCGGTTTCAGGAACAGATACAGTGGTTACTAAGACAGAGACAGCGATTACAAGATTTCGGAAGTTTGTCTTTGAGCAGGCAGTTACAACAGAACAGAACTGAACTAAACTGAACAGAAAAACTGACTGAAGTCGCGAGAGCGTGGATTTTTATAGTCTCAAGTAGCCCCGGTCAAGTTTCTCCACACACGCATCGGTAGGGACCGAGATGGGCCAGTTAAATTCCAGAATTTCACTCAAGGGCGGTGCATTAGGCGGGTCCGGTCTTGAGGGAGAGGGCGAGTTACCCGAAAAATTTTCACGTTAGATGTCACCACGAGTATGATTTTTCACATGAACATGCTAATGATTATAATGAACATTATGAAGTTATGGTATATTATTCAAGACACATGAGATTAGATGATCATTCGAGGTACATACCAAATAATACGTTTACATCAGTAGAAACTAGTATTTTAGGTAAAATTGTTCATTTACGTAAATTTTCTCAAGAATACATGTAATTTACTTGATAACGATGTTTGAATGTGGTAGACAAAATGTTTGAATAAAGTTCGATTAGTTATCCCCATTAGAATACTCGAAAATTCGTGGAAATCGATAAAATTTTAATTTGCGAGTATTTTGCTATTTTTGCAATTATTTCCCATTATGGATAATGTTTATCATCCCAAATTTCTTAGATTAACGTAAGTGCGATGGATTTTTGATGTAAATGATGATTTACTCATCATTCGAGCAATTTCAATGATATTTCACGAAAAAAATTCAATTCCACGATTTACACTAGTGATTCTTGCTTATTCTTAGATTTTCATAGTCATTCTTTAATGATTTTCATCATATCTCACCAATTTTTATCGATATTTGATGGTTCTCCATGATGAAACTTTATCCCGATAAAGTTCGCGGTATACGGTTGAGATAAACATAAGAAGTTCAAACTACGGCTAGAATATTGACATATAGGGTGTTATCTACCAATATCAACGTTCAAACTCTTAAGAATACTTTAGGATAAAAAGATGAATATCTTCGATGTTCCAAAACGTTCTACATGTTTCTAGGATGTTGACGAAAAGTGCGCGCAACTAGCCTGCGAGCCACGCATTCCACAGGTGAAAAGCCGCCTGCGGGCCTTTGGCCGTTTTTTTAATATAGGGCTCGCGAAGCTAGTTGCTGCCTTGTATTACCAGTGCGAGAGCTTCGCAAAAGTTCTGGAATGAAAAAGCACAGAGAGTATAGGCAATACCTTCCAGAATCTTCTGGACTGCGGTGCGACTAAGCTTGCACCACCAGGTACCCTGCGATTTCCGTGCCTATACAAAAAAAAATGGAAACGGGTGAGCGGTCCTTCTGCTGGCCCGTTTCTTCTTCTTTTTCGATTCTGCTATCTTCTCGAAGGATCGAGAAACATTTTTGGGAGGATGGACGGCAGGACATCACACTCCCCCAGTGAAACGCTTGGTAGTGAGTTTGAAGAACTCTAATAACAACCGTATGCCTCTACTGAAAATCCTCAGAACTCTCTGACAGTTGTTCGTTCCTCTCATTCTTCGGGATATTGGTCAGTAGGGTGGGAAAAATGGATCATTTCTTTATTTTGTCATTCCAGTCATCGAAAATTCTGGACTATATTAGATAGTCGAAGCGAATCTCGAATGAGGTTAGCCTTAGTATCATAATCGAAACTTCCGGACCATTCTGGATGGTCGAAGCGAAGCTCGATTTCGATCTCGGCTATTGAATTTTCATTATAACTTGAATAATGATCTAGGGTTATTTGTATCAGAGGGCTGGCGGAAACTTTTGTTCAAAGGATTTTGGGGTTTGACATTCTCTTGGGGCGAATCCTGTGGGTTAACTTCACGTGTTGGTTCGTAGATATTGAGGTGTTCTTGAAGAGGACTGGTCGGAGGGTAGGTCGGTCCAGCTTCGATGTCTCGCTCTGATCTGAGAGATTGATCGTTCAGATATAATAGGAAGTCAGCGAGAGTGCTCCAAACAGCACCGAGTAGATGGATAGACCATCGTAAAGCTCCATAGAGTGCATAACTTCGAAGGAATACGCTGATTACAGCTCTTATGATCCGTAGTATGAATAATATTCCAATGAGTCCAGCACTGGCAGAACCGAAAGTGACAAATTTGTCCCAGAGTTGAGACCAAGCAGACTCAACTATGTGAGCTACTGCTTCTTCGTTCAGTAGCTTGAACATTGCTCCATCAGTATTAGTAGAGGGTTGATAGTGAATTTCCCGAGCCAAGTCGTTCAAGACAGCGGGTCTTTCCACGGGGATCATAATATGTTCTCGTAATTCTTCTAGATCTTTATCGGCGTATATACCAGCAGTCGCGAGATTTGATGGATTGGTATATGGGCGTTTCTCTGGAACTTTTACACCGGCTGGAATACAGCTATGGATGATGATATAAGAGAACAATCAAATCTATCGGCTCCAATCGAAGTGGAAATATCATCATTCAAGTCTCAATATGAGATATTTTTGACCTCTGTATGATCAGGAAAAGTTGATTCGTTCTAGCTGACTCAAAAAGAGAAGATATGGGGAAAATCCCGTGGAAATACTTGGTACTCTCGTGCAGTCTTACGGATATTCTGGTGATGCCATGCTATTTTTCGGGTTGATTCAAGCTGCATTTGGTGGAGGACATATTGAAGAGAAATGGCCCTAAAGCGCGATGGTGTGCTACCAATTCAGCCAAAACTGTATGACTTCGAAAATTGGGAATAAAAAATCAATCATGTCTCGTTCAACTCAAAGATGATTACGCCAAGCTCCTGCCGTGACTCTGAACGCAATTTTTGGAATGCGTATCTAAAATAGATGCAATTGCGAATATTTTGCGACGAGTCTCATGTTGGTGAGATATTTCCGTCTACAATACGACCGTTCTGAAGTGAGATAGACAAAACGTGACTCACGAAAAAAATTCAGTTTTTATCATCTCACATTGGCGGATCGAGCTCCATATTGATAAAACCAATTGTGACCGGATACCCTGACCTGACAAAGCTGCAAAAAGCCCAAGGCATTCGTTGAAATTGTCAATTTTGCCAAATAATTGCTTAGGAAATTCTGGAAAACCGGCGAAAAACTACTTTTTGTTCGACTCATCAACGTGATTTTGGCGATGCCACTTACTTTATATGAGTTTCAATAGTGGATATGTAACTTTCAAAACTACACAAATATGTGAGCAAAAGGTCCCAGGTGTGCGTTGAGCGGTTTCCATTTTTCGTTTTCCAACGATTTTCAGCAAAAAGCAAAAGTTCCAGAGAAACGCTCATATTTCCAAGTTATTTTCGACATGGGTTGAATAATAGTTGGTGGAAGGGTTTCGATAGGGCGTGGCATCATCTCATACCAGATCCCGCCTACGTGGTGATAAGGAGGAAGGAATGCATTGCAAGAGATTTTCGTACCTCTCGCTTTGAGAATATGAGTTCGGGGAGTTAAGAAACGAGTTTCATTTTGATGGAATACAGGGAGCTCAGCGTAGCACTCCTCTGTATGTCTGATATGTACTTCAAGAGGTATACATTTAGTGATGTAGACTACTTCTCCAGTCACAACTGCCATGTGGCCTGGTCCTTTCATGAAATTGAATGCAAATTCGTCGGGTGGTTGGAGCGCTATTGACAGAGAATTCTTGATGGTTTGTCGTTCGAGGTCATAGTGATGGAGTATGACATCCCGATATAATTGTTTCATTTGATTTCGCATATGTCTCTCAACGTAAACGAATTTTGAATTCACATAGTTAAAGAGGTCAAGATTATAGACAAGCGTATTTGTATTTGCTGCGAAGCTCTCGCCCTTTACAGTTTCAAAAATCAATAACTTAGGATGTTCTGTATGAATTAGAGTATAACTACATACCATTCCTTTTGATTTTTGTGCTAATGCAGATGTCGTGCCTTGCGAATTAAGAGAGTATACATTCTGAAAAGCACCCGATTTACTATCTCTCATCTTATCGGCATATCTCTCATAAAGAATGCTGTAGCGATCAAAACGACATCTATCAGAGGGTATAGAATTCCAAAAAGTATACCCTCCTTCCATATCTACACAAGTTCTGTCTGAAAGCGAATACAACGTGTCAGAACGTAGATGAACATGATTTGTATCAAGAGAAACCCTTGCACTATACTGTGTTAATGTAATTTTTAATGTTCTATGAACTACAGTAAAACCTCGGTTAACGGACACCTCGAAATAGCGGACACCTCTAAATACCGGACATTCTGAGATGCTCTGTTTGACTCCCACTTGATTTATGTAGGACCGAACCCTCGGGATAGCGGACACCTCGTATACCGGACACCTTTTCTGCCCTAGATTTAGACCAATCCCATGTTAATTCACCTCGATATACCGGACACTTGAATTTCGTGCCTGATTTGAAAAGTATTTGTAATGAGAAACGTGACTACCACCAAGACTTGAATAGTATCTCAATCACAAATACAGGTGAATTCTGCCTTCTTACTCGCGCGGCTGCGAACACAGCTGACCGCAATGTTTACTTTAGTATCATCGCAAGAGTCGTAGTTGAAAGATCGAGGTAAACATGTCGCAAAAGCGGAAGAGATTGAGCATGAGAGAGAAAATGGTAATAATCGAAGCTGTTGAGAGAGAAAATCTAAGTTGTCGTGCAGCTGCTGAGAGATTTGGAGTCAGCAGAACGCAGATCAGTGATGTGATGCAAAATAAACAGTATGTTCGCGAGAAATTCGACAAGAATGAAAATATCGATTCAAAGAAGAAATATCCAAAGACTGAAATTTCTGTGCTTAATGATATCCTGCTGCAGTGGTTTTCGCGTGTTAGAGCCAATAACATTCCTGTGAACGGACCCTTACTAAAAGAAAAGGCTCTGGAAATTGCTCGAGAACTCAAAATTGATAATTTCGTAGCTCCTAATGGCTGGTTGGAAATGTTTCAGAAAAATAATAGAATTTCATTCAGAAAAATTAGTGGTGAAAGTGGTTCTGTTGATATCCAAATCGTGAGTGATTGGAATGGAAGACTCGATCAAATGTGTGAAGGGTATGCCGAGGAAGATATTCTGAATTGTGATGAAGGTGCTTTGTATTATCGAGTATTGCCTGATAAGACAATGCATTTTACTGGAGAAAAATGCGTTGGTGGTAAAGTTTCGAGAGAGAGGTTGACAATTCTTTTTTGTGTAAATATGCTGGGACAGTTTGAAGAGCCTTCGGTCATTGGAAAATCAGCGAAACCAAAATGTTCCAAAAAAGGAATTGACATCGGTTCAATTGGGATTCAATGGGCGTCAAATAAAAAAGCTTGGATGACATTGCCCATTATGATCGCTTATCTGAAGAAATTTAACAATCGTATGAAGAATATGGGACGAAAAGTAATTCTGTTCTTAGATAATGCAACAAGTCACCCAAAAATGGAATTTTCGAATGTGAAGCTTCGTTTTCTGCCCGCCAATACCACTTCGATGTCTCAACCTCTAGACCAAGGTAAACAAGGGTTCAATATGAGCTAATTCTGTGCACTTTAAAATTTCCGTTACTTTTCATTGTCGAATTTTCAGGCATTATTCGGAATTTCAAAGTGCTGTATAAGAAGGAAGTTGCAAGACATGCGCTTGCGAAGATCGATTCTGGTGACTCTGTCGATGATATTTCAAATCAATTTCAGTATTGGGTGCAATTTCCTGGATAAAAGATGCAATTCGTGAGATAAGACCTGAAAATGTGACTCATTGTTTTATGAAAGCTGGATTCTCCTTCCACACTTCTGGCGAGCTTCCTCTCAACACTTCGATACACCAAGATATCAATGAATTGAGTGCTATGTTGTCTGGTTTTAGATGTACTGCTGAAAGTTATGTAAACATCGGCAATGCCTTACCTATAGAAAGCCTTGCAATTGATATACGAGAAATTATTGAAGAGGATAGGTTAGTAGCTTGTGAGCAGAATTCTGAGGACGAGGATGAGATATTAGAGTGTGACGAGGAAACGCCAATCTCTCACGCTGAAGTTGAAAAATGCTTCTCTACACTGAAGAAATACTTTGCTCAAAATAATTCAATTGCATGTTTGTCAAAAATTTCTGAAGCCCAGATGGAGCATCAAAACGAAGTAAAAAAACGAAGCAAACGTTGATGGATGACTTTTTATCGAAAAAGAACTGATATTATTGGATGAATATTATTAATGAATTTGATTGATGTTCTTGTCTATTGGATATTGAAATTTTGATATCATTTTTTTATGGAATAATCTAAACTCGTGAAATGTATTTCATTTTTTATAATATCCTTGTAAAATGTATGATTGATTTGCACTTTTATGTTGAAAGACAATTCAAAGTTATTATATATGAAATTATGATTCAGATAAATATTTTTACATGCTATGAACTTACAAAAGTTCCCTCGCAAGACCCAAAATGGGCGACCCTCGGAATAGCAGACACCTCGCCATACCGGACACTTCCATGGTGCCCCGAAGTGTCCGGTATTGCGAGGTTCTACTGTACAACGTTTTTCCGAGTTCCGTATGGGTCTGAATAATCGGCTCCGTTGCATTTGCCTTCAGTACTGAGAAATCCGGCAAAGGTTAAGCCATGAGTAGCGCTATGATTTACGCGAAGTCCATTTATGACGTGTCCATTGTTCAATTTGTGAGTTCCAGTTTTATGGATCTGGTCGCGTACATCATAACTGACTTCTGAGATGTATTCAATTTCTCCATTGCTGACGATTGACGTATGAGAAAACATCCCGCAAGCGTAGATAGTGCGATGTACCTCAAGCTTGCATTGTATGACGTTGGTTTGAATGAATTCGTCAGTTTGTAGAAGCTGGATGTATTGCTTGGACATTTCCACGGTTTTATTAGGTATGTCGCATTCTCCGACCTCTACGAGAGACAAAGTTGTCACGTTCAGGGATCTGGCTCCACAATCATAGCCAATCATTCCATGTACTGTTATTGTTTGTAATAAGATAATTAAGAAGATCATCATGGTGAGCTCTGTGAACAGACCAAGGAAATATGATTATTTGTTTTCATGATCCATTTGTGAACGAGGTTCCTTGTTTTTGTTCTGCTTCGATTCGTCATTGATATGTGAGATTCTCAGTCTATTGGCGTGGACTATCTTGCTAGCCTTTTTGGTTTGAAGTCCTATATTATTTTTGTCCATGACTTCTAGGATTTTGAACGGTCCTGAATATTGGTTTTCGAACTTCCCGGGTTTAGGACCGGATAAGAGGAAAGCGTAGTCACCAACTTTGAAATTGACTGGCGTTAGTTTCTTATCAAAATATTTCTCGGAGCGGAAATTGGACAAGACAAGATTATCATATGCCATTTTTTATATACCATTCAATATTGTTACCAGATCTTGAACGTATCCTTGATGAGTTGGTAGTAAGTTATTTTCGCGGAGGGGGTTACTCGACGGAAGTCTCGGTAATCGTCCAAACACTATTTTGAACAGAGTGAATTTAGTACTCTCGCTGACTGAGCTATTCCAATTCAAGATGGCTAAATCAAGGGAAGAAGACCAATCATTGTCGGCATCAGTGTACATTTTAACGAACTCTGCCAAACTGTGATGTGATCGTTTCAAAGAAGCATTTCCTTGCGGTCTATACGCAGTTGTCCTTACTCTTCTGATTCGAAATCTTTGAGCTACTCGTCTCATGAGACTACTCATGAAATTTTGTCCTTGATCTGTCGGGATAATCTTGGGACATCCAAAAACGCAAATCAGTTTTTTGACGAAAGCATCAGCTACAGATGAGGCTAGCATGTTTTCTAGTGGAACGGCTAGGCAAAATTTTGAAAAGCAGTCTTGCATGGTCAAGATATATTCCAATCCGGATCGTGTTTTTTTCAAAGGGCTGACAATATCGAGGGTTACTTTCACGAACAGAATACCTGGAGTATCCGTGATGATCATGGGCTCTCGAGTTTTGAGACGCACTAACTTTTTTAACTGACATTCGAGACACTGTTGAACTCGACGTTGGATATCCTCTTTCATATTTTCCCAGTAATATTTGCGCCTCACGCGTTGATAAGATTTTGATACACCTCCATGACTACCTATCGAAGAATCGTGCAGTTCTTTGAAAACTTCATTGCGTTTTTCAGGTGGAACGAATTTCAATTCACCTGTGCAAATTATCAGCTTGATACCAGTATTGATGAATACTGGTATCAAGTTCGAAGAGTTCTTTGATATCAGGCCAGGGTATGCTCAAGATTTCTTGGCTTTCTGTTACACTGATTTAATCTCGTTTGTGTTCGAATAATAAGTTTTTCAGGAGATATAATGTGTCGTAAATTCTTGTTTTGATTATTTCCAGTGATTTATCTTCACCCGATCCTATGCATACACCATAAAAGTGTTTGTTCCGTCTCCTAGGCGTTACACTGACTTCTGCTAGTTCTAGTGACTCAATAGCTGGGAGCCTGTTCGATTCTTTCAATGCTCTCGCGCCTTCATCACATGGAGTTCCAGAAGAATCGACAAAATACATGACATTGCCTAGTCGACATTGAATTAGTTCAGGAATCGTTACGAAGGTGTTGGTATCGATTTGTCCATGAGAAATATCATCTTAGTCTAGTGATTTGTTATCAAAATCTTCTTCACTGTAGTCTATTGAGTCAGGTAATGAAATTTGGTCAGGATCTGGCGGTTTCTCCGGTCGAGGAAGAGGCTGTGGGATAGCCATCGGTTCAGAGTCAGTTTGTATGTCACTTTCAACATAACTCGGTTCCTTTTTTCGCGTCTTGCGCTTCTGCTGAGAAATTTGTTGCATTTCTGCGGGTTTATCTTTCTTCGGACGACCACGTTTCGGTTTATCCGCGTGAGATTGTTTGTTTGCATTCTTCTGAACGATATTTTCGTTCGGATTTGATTGTAGGTTTTGAGATGTTTCTGAAATATTCTTCCGAGCGCGCGTAGTTACGTTCACGTCGAGGGTCTCGGCTGGATTCCGTGACAAGGCATCAGCCGCAGCGTTAGTTTTACTACTCTTATGATTTATGGTGTAATCATAACAGGATAGCTTGAATCGCCTTTTTAATATTACGTGGGTTCAAATTAGCTGTCTTGAAATATTTCAGGGCTTCATTGTCAGTGTAAACGTCCACTTTACGTCCGTACACATAAGTTCTAAGAGTTTTGAAAGAGTGCAGGATTGGAAAAGCCTCTTTCTCATAAATTTTCAGGTTCAGTTCTCCTCCACGAAGGACTCAGCTGGTGTAAGCGATGGGGTGATCTTTGTTCCATTCACCATGCGAGAAAATCCCGGATATAGCATAATTTGATGAGTCACAAGTTATATTGTAATGATTCAGCGAGAGATCTGGGTAAGCTAACACTGGAGCTGTGCATAGCTTATCTTTGAGCTTCTGGAAAGCTTGTTCAACTTTATCTGACCATTTAAAATTCACATCTTTCATGAGAAGTTTCGTGAGCGGCTTAGCAATGCCTGCGAAGTTCTCTATGAATCATCTGTAATAGCCGGCCGAACCGAGGAACTGTCAAACGTTTTTAACGGTTTTTGGCCTGGGGGAGTGTTCTACTGCTTCAATTTTTTTAGGATCTGGCCTGAGTCCTTCAGCACTCAGCTTGTGACCAAGGTATATAACTTCGCGTTCGAGAAATTCACACTTGCTTAGCTGTAATTCGACAGCTGCTTCGCGTAGCCTAGCGAAAAGTTTGAGAATGCTTTCTTTGTGCTCTTTCAGAATCTTGGAAAAGACCACAATATCGTCGACGTACCCGTAGACGTTTTCTAAGCCGCGAATCAAATTATCGATAAATTTTTGGAAAATAGCGGGACTATTCTTGGCCCCGAACGGACATCTTGTAAAATGGAAGTGACCAGCTGGGCTGCTGAACCCAGTTTTCTCCTTATCTCTTGGGTCCATGGGTATCTGATAAAAACCTTGGGCCAGGTCAAAGGTCGTGAAATAGACCGCTCCGCCTGCTCGGTCGAAAATTTGGGTAATATCGGGGAAAGGATACCCGGCGCTGACTGTGATCCCAGTCAATTTGCGAAAATCGACTACAAGACGCCAACGAGGCTCTCCGTCAGGATCTGGTTTCTTTTTGACTATCCAAACGGGTGAATTGTATGGATATTTTGAAGGCTCGAAACGCCCAAATCTTTCAGCTCTTGGACTTGACGATTAATCTTCTCTGCAAGGGCATGTGGAAAATTCATATTGTTTGCAATTCACAGGATCAGCGTTGCCAGTATCTATACGAGCCACAACTAAATCGGTACACGGGTGTGGGTCGCCGGGTTTATAAAAGATATCATCGAATCCACAAACTAATTCTTGTACGAATTCTTGTTCTTCCTCGACAAGATGGTCGAGATTAACTGGGTCTAGGAGGAAACTTCCTCTTCCGTGATATGAATACTAAATGTCACTGATTTCAATATCATCTAAGAAGCGAGTCCATCTATTTCTGGGCTTATAGCTTCTATACCATGTTCTGTAGATAACTGATAGAATGAAGTATTGAAACAGTGGTATGTGCCGGCGCTGGCATTTTCGAATGGATCAGAAGACGAATCGTTTTCTGTCGTCGATGGGATTGTTTATCCAGCGTCTGAGTCTGAACATCCCGAATCATCACTCGACGACGACTGAATCTCTTCACGAGATCGAGCAAGGACAGAGTTTGATGGGGTTTCGACAGAAGCTACGCCTGCGATAGGTCTTTCAAAGGGAAGATCGGCAGGTTTCACACACTGAGACGTGATGGATTGAATTGAGCTGCCGATTTTCAGGATTTTCTTTCCAAAATCTAATATTGCTCCGGCTTTAGTCAACAATTCAGCACCTATGATATCAACAGCTGGAAGGTCAAATTCGTCTGATATGACAAGGAAGCGGGTATCCACTCCCAGAAGTGTTGCCTTTACTATGCCGAGTGTAGGTAGGAATCCTTCACCAATTCCTCCAATAACAATGTCCCCATTTTCAAAAATATGAGCATCAGCAGGGAGCATACTTTGTTTGATCATATTCGATTCTGCACCAGGATCAATCATAAACTTTTCCGTTGAACGTGTGGGCGGATTTGCCACTTCAATGTACGGTAAAATTATTCCTTTTTCGCGAGGGATGTTAGCGATTCTAGCGCATGCAACGTCAAAGAATGGATTGACTCTATTTTGGATAGGAATTGGCTCATCATCGATAAGCAAGTAGTTATATTTGAAATTTATCTCTGCATTCCCTTGATTGAGGAAGTCCATGCCCAATATCCCTTCGGAAGGTATTGGAAATTTTTCGGGAACAATATGGAACTCGGAATATTGATTCATCACTTTCATACGAACGGCACCCAGCGTGGGAACGCAATCAGCACCGGATCCTCTCACCAGACAGATCTTATTTGCATTCATGATATTGCGATTTGGAAGTGCATCTATTCGAAGTATATTCATCTCGGATCCAGTATCTAACATTATCGTGAGAGCATCGCGGTTAGCTGAGACGGTAATATTGATGAAGGGTATGAATTTCGTAGAGTTTTTCAATCTCACGGAAGCAATTCGCACAGTAGGCTAATTACTGAGCGAGTACCCGATGAGCGCGGTTTGTCCTGGGCCGTCTCCTGCGTTGTGCTCTGATTTGGGAGACGCGATTCGTTTCCCTGTTTCTTAGCATCATTGTAGGCTCTCTTTTTGCAATCGGCAATCACGTGACCCTTTTCCTTACAAAGGAAGCATTCATCAGCAGCAACAACGTTATTACTGCCCGGATTGAGTCGATAGCATCTCGCAGCAGTATGGCCTATCTTTCCGCAAATTTGACATATTATCTGAGCGCGCGCATCAAGCTGTCGAATTAAATTCTGTGCTGTAGGATTCAGTGAGCGACAAAAGTTTGCTGAATGTCCGGGCTTGTTACAGACCTGGCATATCACACGAGATACAGGTGGAAATAGACGATTACATTGTGGAACAATGTGGTCGAAACTATGGCAGAGTTGACATTGCTCAGATATGTGTGCCACTGATGGCTGATGGGTCACAAGTTTTGTGCAATCGCGAAAGTGGCACTGGAGAGCTGAATGATGCCCGTTTCCGCAAATTTGACAAATAGTTCCAATCATAGCAGCTGATGCTACCCTGCACTGAACTGCAGTATGTCCCGATCGTTTGCAAATTTGACAAGTCACGAGTCTAGGGCAGTTTCTAGCGATATGGCCATTACGATTGCAGATTTGCCAGGAAACTGGCGGAATCGCAACATTATCGCTTCTTTTCAAACAAATCTCTGCAGTGTGATTGTTTTTACCGCAAATGGTGCATGATTTGACAGAATTGCAGTCAGCAGCACTGTGACCTTCATTGTTGCATGACTGAAATGTCAATGAACTAGCACTCGGACCTTTTTGTTCAGTGCTTTCAAATCTTCTCGTACCGTCATGAAGTTCAGATCTCGAAAATAAGAATTTTCCTACTTTTTTAGTAGCAGTGACAATGTCATCTATACTTTCTGAATCTTTGAGCCTCGGTTCGATTTCCGGTTTCAAGCCTTTTTCGAAGCAAGTGATGATGATATTCTTCATATCATTTTTGGATGAATCTTCGGTAGCACCTGACTCAGCGTGTTTTGCTTCAAGGTCACGTAATCTGTTGGCGAAGGAGAGGACATCCCCATTACTTCGCTGTACGATTGCATTCAGCTTCCCGAGCATTTCCAAATAGGATTGGACAGGGCGGTAAAAATCTTTGAGGTGATTTGCAAGCTGTTCGACAGTTTCAAATTCTTCATCATTCAGGGCCGTCGCGGCCTCTCCGATGAGTTTTCGTTCAAGAAATTTCACGAAATTTGCTTCATTTATCTCGCCGACCATATTTCGAGCTTTTTCACAGCTGGATATGAATTTGTCCAATGCCATATTCTTTCCATCGGAACAGGGCACGATTTTTAATGCGTCAGCTACAGTGATCGTTTGAGGGACCGCCATGACTAACAAGGAGGGGTCAGGCCTTCTTTACCATTTTATCTATATATACCATTTTTGATGAATATATGTATACTGTAATGCATGGGTCGTATGCTGTAGCTCAGAAGCGCTTGAGCGTTGGCAAACGCGGTTTTGGATATCTTCTTTCTGTGCCAGAAGAAGATTATTCCCAAAGTTTCAGTCAAATCCGTCATCCGAAGGCCTGACCCCCTCCTCGCAAGTTGTTTACAAGATCTCTTAGTTCTTCCAAAGGACTTGGATTTCTACTCGGGTGAGGACTATCAGAGTTCAGAGCTAAGTCACCCGGACGAAGCGGTCTGACTGTTTCATCAGGATCAGAAGAGTTAGATTGACTACTCGAGGAATCGGTTAATTGGGCTTGTGGTCGAGAGGGTGGCGTTCTCGGTGAGTCACGGCGAGGTCTCAAAGGATCAATTCCGTCTCGATTTTCAGGGCAAAGATCAAAGGGTATGTGGGCGTCAACTTCGTTGCGCAATTCTTGATCGGTGCGGGCCTTCCCTCTTGTAATTTTACCGTCACTCATATGAGTCGAATCAATCGAGGGACATCAATAGGACGCGTTATCGCGTGATGATTTTAGGTCTAATCAAGGATGTCTTCATGAAAATATGAAATCGTCAACATAGACGAAAGCGAAATCTTGTAAAATCGAGTTCAGATATATTTCAAATTCAAATTCATCATGAATGCTGATTTTATCTTCAACTTTTGAGACTTTCCGCAAAAACGTGCGAGGTTCCATGCTCTTCCAAAATTCATTACCAAGATGAATATATTCCTAGAATCTGGGGATACAATTATTCAGACAATCGAATTCACTTCTTGACATTGAATTTATTGTTCAGCAGAAAGCATTGGCGACAACGTGGAACTGGTCTATATTGACATATTTCACAATATTTCTTGAAAAATTTATCTTTTTTTTCATTCAGAATCAGAGGTTTAATAATCTTCAAATTGTCAGGATCGAGGACAATTGGTTGCACAACGATTGTCTCTCTTTTGATGCTATGGCAAGACGGACAATAAAACTGCGCGTTACCTCTGCAATCAAGGCAAATCTTCTTTTTAGGTATTTCGACAAATTCGTCTAATTTTAGGTTGGAGTACTTCTTACGAGCCCTATATTCCTCTATAGGGAGCCACTCTTCACCATTTTTGGCTTTACGTTTTTGTAATTTGCGACGAAGCGCGAGCTTATGCCTTCTTCCGTACTCTGTTCGGCGAGGTAGTTTCTGGTTTCCAGCAACAGATGGCGACTCAGTCGTTAGGTTTTCCGGCAACGGTGGCAGAACGATACCAAGAGCCTCGTTTTTTCCAAGTTCCACTCCAATTTTATGAAAATTAGCCAGTGACTACGTGATTTGATGAATGATCGAGTGGTCGATTGATTCGATTGGAATTGGACTTGATTAGTTGATTGAAAAGGGCAGCAAGATATCGCACTGATACGATTCGGAGGAGTGAATCCATTAACTAGATTCCATGGACTCAGTATGTGCACGTATGCATATGTGAATCAATGATTCGATTTGCATATTATTTGGATGTATTTTCAAATTTTACTCACAGAACAACTAAATTCGTTTCAAATTTCAGATATGGGTCATGATTCATTCAGATCCTATGAAAATTATTCGATTACTCTAATGAAAAATTCCCTTGACAACTTTGCAAACTATGTATCAGTGTTCAATACATTCTATCATGGTCAGAATTTTCGTTCATATGTGACTGAAATCTCACAGATTTCTTCAGATGATGATTGTTTTTCAATTGATCAATTCAGAAATTAATTATCCAGATCTCGACAAAATTGTTATCAACAATTTCATCAAAAAACATACTTGACAATCAAATATAATACAGGAGTTAGCTTTAGCATCAGAATTGTCCAGAATTTTTGACTGAACTATTTTTTTTATACTCATACTCCAATAACCTGATAGCGTTCGATATTAGGAGGACAGGATGACAATCAATTTGACTTCGACAGGAAATCGCGTTACTGTTAATCTTCCCGGGGGCTCCAAGCTGTGACATTCAAATGTCATCGTCGTGAATACAGTATTTCAAGTTGGGCGCATCAACTCGGGGCGCAAAATTCCGGTTCGATGTCTTGTTGATCGTCGAGGATGGGCTTTGATAGGAAGAGACGGGAAAAAACAAAACCAGACTGATCTGAGCAGAGCAGTTCCCCGGGTGCCGAGGAGTGCCTCTCGAACCTAAGTCTGATCGTCTTCTATGAGGAAAGGAAGCTTGGGAAAGTCCACCGGCCTTGCGACCTGGTACCAGAGCCCGGGTGAACTAGAAGGATTTTAAGATGTTGACCGTTCGCGGACACTAAAATTCACCACGGATGTACATATACTCTCTTTTATTTCTCTTCAGAGATATAAACAACAGGATATTCTCGTGGTGCTCACAGGAGCCACGGTTTCAGGAACAGATACAGTGGTTACAAAGACAGAGACAGCGGTTACAAGATTTCAGAAGTTTGTCTTTGAGCAGGCAGTTACAACAGAACAGAACTGAACCAAACTGAACAGAAAAACTGACTGAAGTCACGAGAGCGTGGATTTTTATAGTCTCAAGTAGCCCCGGTCAAGTTTCTCCACACACGCATTGGTAGGGACCGAGATGGGCCAGTTAAATTCCAGAATTTCACTCAAGGGCGGTGCATTAGGCGGGTCCGGTCTCGAGGGAAAGGGCGAGTTACCCGAAAAATTTTCACGTTAGATGTCACCACGAGTATGATTTTTCACATGAATATGCTAATGATTATAATGAACATTATGAGGTTATGGTATATTATTCAAGACACATAAGATTAGATGATTATTCGAGGTACATACCAAATAATACGTTTACATCAGTAGAAACTAGTATTTTAGGTAAAATTGTTCATTTACGTAAATTTTCTCAAGGATACATGTAATTCACTTGATATCGATGTTTGAATAAGGTAGACAAAATGTTTGAATGAAGTTCGATTAGTTATCCCCATTAGATTACTCGAAAATTCGTGAAAATCGATAAAAAAATTCCAATTTGCGAGTATTTTGCTATTTTTGTGAATATTTTCCACTATAGATGATGGTTATTATCCTAAATTCCTTAGATTAATCTATGTGCGATGGATTTTTGATGGAAATGGTGATTTACTCATCATTTGAGCAATCTCAATGATATTCTATGAAAACAATCCAATTACACGATTTACAATAGTGATTCTTGCTTATTCTTAGATTTTCGTAGCCATTTTTCAATGTTTTTCATCATATCTTACCAATTTTCATCGATATTTAATGGTTTTTCATGATGGAACTTTATCCCGATAGAGTTCGCAATATACGGTTCGAATAAACAAGAAGTTCAAACTACGGCTAGAATATTGACATATAGGGTATTATCTACCAATATCAACGTTCAAACCCTTAGAAATACTATAGAATTTATCCTACTTATCCTATAGAATTTTTTTAGAAAATGAATATTTTCGATGTTCCAGAACGCTCTCCATGTTTCTAGGATGTTGACGAAAAGTGAGCGCAACTAGCCTGCGAGCCACGCATTCCACAGGTGAAAAGCCTACCTGCGTGCCTTTGGCCGTTTTTTTTATTATAGGGCTCGCGAAGCTAGTTGCTGCCTTGTATTTCCAGTGCTAGAGCTTCGCGAAAGTTCTGGGATGAAGAAGCACAGAGAGTATAGGCAATACCTTCCAGAATTTCCTGGACTGCGGTGCGACTGACCTTGCACCACCAGGTACCCGTCGATTTCCGTGCCTATACAAAAAGAAGTGAAACAGGCGAGCGGCCCTTCCGATGGCTCATTTCTTTTTCTTTTTCGATTCTGCGATCTTCTCGAAGGATCGAGTAACATTTTTGAATGGATGGACGGTGGGACGTCACGAGGAATCCGATAAGAATATAGAATTTCAGATAAAATTAGGTTGAAGGGCCAAAAAAGTTTATATGCAGAAGAACTAATTTTTTGAGATTATGGTGACCTTCTCCAGATTTGAAAGTATTTTTTTCGTGAAATTCAGCTTCTCTCACGTCGAAATGTGTGCTTGAAAAAAATTCTTCGACTGGTCTTACATCTGCGAAAAATCAATTGAGGCTAGTCCGTAGAGAATCCGGATATTTTGCCCGATAGATGGCGCTTTGGTCGTACTGCATGTGCGATGGGAGATAATGAACGACTTTTTCGCCTCATAGTTTTTCAACCTCACATTTCCGACCCAAACGAGATATGGCAACTGAAACACCATATATTTCCCATCGAATGAGTTGTTCCACACCCGGGGATTTATTTTATATCTCCAGAAAATCGTAGTTCTTTGGCTCGCTGAGCAAGTTATACTGCTCGATGCTCACACTAGTTCAAGGTTTTTGCGAGCTGAATTCAAAATTTTCGGACGTGGGACGGCTCATTCGACAGGAAATTCCAATCCACAGATGGCCTAGTATCTGATTTTGGCCAAAACGGTTTTGTTATTCAGGAATAAATCGGAAAAGTCGCGGACGCGCTCTGCCCCACGAAAAAATTGCCTCCAAGCTTTTCTCGATTTCTAATGAATGAAATGCCATGAAAGTTTGCATGATATCGTGTTATAAGATTTCACAGGTGGCCTAGTATCTGAATAACACATTCAGTACCAATAAAAGCGTATAAACAATAATACCGCTCTCAGAATCATTGGATGCACCTGCAACCTCAAAGTACGCCGGTGCGTGTCTGGTTGCGGTTTTGAGGGGACTTCGGACTAGCCTTAAAAAATGAAGAAGTCGATTTTTTGCAAATTTTAAGAACGAAAAAAGCGCGCCAAGCCCGCACGAATGAACTTTGGGACCTATCAACTATGCCCTTCATCTTCTTTCATCGCCTATAACATGTACCTGGAGTTACAGAAAAATCCCTGACCATTGACCAAAAATCTGGTGATGATGAAAAGAATCACTCATAGGCATTTGCTCTTCGATGCAAAGAGTAAGTCATGAACAAATTCATTTTGCATTTTTTATGGTTAATATGCATGCCAAATTGTTAGATCCATCATAATTAACCAGTTAATCGCTAAGTGATTGAAGATATTTATTTTTGCAATATTAGAGTCGTTTCCATGAATAAATGAACTTATTTGAATCATTTTTATTGCATAATTATGATCAAAAATTACCCCACTTTTCCTTACTTAACGTCGTATCCTCTATATATCTATAGTGACGATATAATTATCGAACAAATAGAATGAAATTCTCTTAGAGAACTCATTTTCAGTTAATATTCCGCTTCACGGAAGAAAACATTACCTTTCAAGCAAATCAAGTAAGGGTGGAGTTGCTAGTTGTAACTTTGAGCCACTGTTCATGGGACTCTCCGCTTGTTCGCTTTTTTCTAGAATCCTGTGATCGCAAAATTTGACAATCGTAATCGGTAGCGAGGTAGATCAACAACAACATATTTCATCAAAGAGCTATGAAGGATCGTATGACGTGTCCACTAGGGAGAGAAGCAGTTTAACTCACCTCTACATGAAGTATAAAACAATCAGAGATCTTTTGTTTTTCCAAACATTCAGGTTCTTCATCCCCTATTTTTCTCAATTTCTTCAATAATTTCGGACTGGGAGATATCAAGAATAGAGCGAGTATGCCATCATGGCCTGGAGAAAGATTGCCGTTAATACCAAAATTGTTGTAATGACCCAATATCCTTGAATCCCAGTGCTTGCCACGATTCAGTAGATTGTTATCCTTCAACAAGAACTGGTAAATTTCCACACATTTTGACGCTCCACAGTGATTCACAATTCTTGTGGACAACTCTGGCCAAGATGTCGAGAGCAAATTGTTATACAGGCAGCCCTCCGTATCCGCGGTTAATGCGTACATCGAAGATGCCACGAATACTGAAACCGCGAATACGGAGACCTCGCTCTTCTGGGAATTAGGGGGTTACGTACATCACGGCATCAAAAGGTGCCCAAAACCATAAAAAGCTATTTTGGAAATATATATTCATTCAAACATTCTTGTCAATATGGATGTTCTTGCTTTAAAAATCAATACAGTTCAAAAAATGGTTCAAAATTCCTGTAAATTTCTACTTTTTTGGCCAATTTTTGACAAAGAAATGGAGAGTATAGTCACACGTGCGAGTCCTACCGCCCACATTTGTGCGGCAGAAAATTCACGGTGAGCACGGACCACGAACCATTGAGCCATCTTTATGAAACGAAAAATGACACGAGGTATAACCGTCAGAAAGCAGAAGTGCGCGGATTCCATTTCGACTTAATTTATACACTGTAAAAAGAATTTTCCAAAAACGTCTGCCAACTGGTTGAATCGAAAATTCAACCAGATGGTTGAATGAGAAATTCAACCAAATGGTTGAAGAAACTAGTTGAATTTCCAACCAAACGGTTGAATTTTTCACTCAACCAGCTGGTTGAATTTTTCATTCAACCAGTTGGTTGCAGTTTTTCAAAATTTTTTTTACAGTGTAGAGCTGGTCGATCAAATGAAGCGGCAGATGCTTGAAGTCGCGACCCCATTATCAAAGAAGAAGAGAACCCGGTACTACCGCAAGACGAGCTCTATGCATTAGCAGCACGACAAGAAGGGGGAAGATCTCTCGTGTAATGCCGATTGTCCGCCCGATCGCGTATCCAAAACACGCGCGTACCGCGTAGCTGGCGCCAAAAAATCGAAAATTCCAGAGACAGGATCAACGGATGGCGAAGTGCAACTAGCGAAGAAAAAGTCGGTGGAGAGTCCACGCGAAACCGAATCCGAAATCGAGTCGAGTCAGAAACCAGAAAAACAAAACAGACCGAGGAAAGTTTTTCAAAGAACGCGATCATCGCAGCGCTTGAAAGATCGATATCCACATCTAGACATACTCAGGCAATCGCTCACGAGCGAAACAGCTGACGCACAACATTCATCCGAGTTAGCAGCTACTCAAACAAGCAAACGTGCGAATTTGCACGGACACGGAGAGCCGACTCAAAATTCGAATCATGAGTCCATAATTGATCAAGCTCAGGCCCTGTGCGTAGCTGGAGCAAGAATGGAAATGTCATCGGATTCACCCCTTGAAACCATTATGATTCCAATTATTCCACATTAAAGCACACAAAAATATCCACAACAAATTTTGGATCATGATTATACAATAAAAATAATCGAAACAGTCAGAATATTGAGACAGTTGAATCTCCTCTGAAAATAAAAAATATTGAAATTATTCAGAGGGGTATCGGAGATCCAAAATTCGAACCCCAAGTGACAGTAGAAAACCGAGAGGTAGACATGACACCCAGTCGAGCAGTCCGGCGAATCTTTGTCGATTTTCATCTACGCGATGCGAGCGGTAAATTGATTGCGCCGGGCAACGGAAGCCCTTCAATCTTGAATGCAGTACTCGAGCAAGTCCAAGATCGCGATCAGATGATGGCACAGAACAATTCATACATCATGATGAAAAACTGTGGAGCAATCCGATACCACAATCTAACTCGCCGTGCGATAAGCCACATTTCAAAGAGAGAGAGAGAGAGAGAGATTGATTGATTGATTGATTAAATTTTATTGAGGGCAGAGGGTGAACCCTATTTGCCCAGTTTATAGAAATAGAAAGAATAACAACAAAATAACAAGAAATAGTACAGACGTTGATGCGTAAGATGCTTAGACATAAATCTCAAGGAATGATGATAATCCTAGTGTGGCTACAAAATTATACTAATAAGAATAATCATAATTAACCTAAATGTGATAATAATGAGAAGCATATATATAAAATAATTGTAAGCCCGGCTCTACTATACATGTCCTGGAAGCGATATTTTTCCTAATAGAGCTTGGGGACTCGCATTCATACCTTCGTTTGAGCTCTCAAGACCCAATCTTTTGCATCACGCTCCATGAAGATTTCACAGAGACATTGTTTGAATATGCTCGGACTTTGGTTGATGAAATCAACTTCATCAAGAGTGTTGAAGTGTTTTGAGGCTACGTACGTAAAGGACTGATTCAGTGCTTCAGTGCGAGGGGCTTTATACAGCATGTTGTGTTTGTTGTTGCGCTCGGACTGCCGGAGGGATGGCGCTTCGGTGGCAAGTTTGAAACGCGGTCTCAGGAATGACGGAAGCTGGTGATGAATGATTGAAAATGCAAGAGACGCGATGAGATATTCTCTACGTCTAGTGACTGAGAGCCAGCCGAGAGATATTCGGTATGGTGTGACGTGCGCGCGCCTGGGCACATTTCCGTGAGCAAACCTAACACAGGTGTTCATAAGGGTGTGCAGTTTCTTTGTTTGTGTTTTATCAAGACCAGTGAGCAGAGTAGCACTGTAGTCGAAGTGTGGAAGTACCAGACTTTGGGTGAGCTGTGTGAGAGAGAGAGAGAGAGAGAGAGAGAGATCCTGAAGTAATGCTCACGCGGTTCCGGGATGAGATGGTAGATGCAGGTGGATCTCCTTCTTGATTGCCCGATGCCCTAGGTATCGGACATCGAGGGGAGAGGGATATTACACGGCCGGGCCCACCTCTCGGTGGGCCCCACCCAAACCCGTGTCCCGCCTGGTATGGCCTGCGTGGGATATGCGTAGTCCGCGTAAGCTGAACCAGTCCGGTGTCTGGGGACGGATCCGAGGGATCCTGAGGCAGATTTTGCCCTCTAACCACCTTAAAAAAAAAAAAAAAAAAGAGAGAGAGCGACCCATCACAATGCTTGCCATCGAATGAGCTCGAACGTGGCAAACTCTGAACTCTCTTACCACCCCAACCATCATCAAGTAGAGGGATTGGCGAGCAGCGCAGCGAGGAGATCGCACCGCGCGAAAAAGTCACCGCACTCGAATCAGCATCAGAGGCCCAGATTGATTTCGATAACTCTGAAAATTTTCCAGGTAATTCACTCGAAGTAGAGCTAATTCCGGAAGTGAAGTTCCAACATTTTCAACCATGTAACACTTGTGCGGAATGTCACATCAATTTGGAAAGAGTATCGGATATTCCAAATCTGCCGAGTAGATTTGGAATATGCCATGCAAGCAAGGTCGCCATGCAAATATGCCATGCAACGACCTCGCATGCCATGCAAGGTCTTGGTCACAATTGAGTAAATTCATTACTCCGCTGGAACATACGCCAGGACTCTTGGGGGAGCAAATCGCCCAGCTGTCAACTTCCAGTACGACATGGAATATTGTGCAGCGGATTGAACTGACTCAACTATCTGAGACAGCTACCACCTTGGAAGAGGCGTGGAATCAGCTGAGCCCATCCTGCCCGAACATACTACACATGGCGCAATTAAGCGCTATCCATCGGCAAATCAGCGAGATGGGTCAAGACGAGGAGCGCATTTCGGGGACATTGGCATACGGAAACCCCCGCCAACGCAGATTTTGGATTCCATGGATAGGAAAGGAGATGAAAATTGTTTTCGGAACACTCGATGAACGCTCAGAGAGTGACGTGGAAAATATTATTGAGACGAGAGTGAATGATACCCGGAAAATTGCCGGATGATTGGCAAATTGGAATAAATTAATTGAAACGGACCTTGGGATAAATTTCGAAAAATTGGAAAAATCGCATATAATCATAGGCGACCTGGTAAGTAACGTCAATAGAATCGATGATGAATTGGAATGCAATGATGCAATCCAAATCATACGAGCGGCATCGAATAATTATGAATCCAATACACAAATTGTTGTTGAAATGGTATCATTTGCTTCTCAGGGCACGATTCACCCGCAATTCATGTCACTAGAGCTGATAGAAGAATCAGCTGAGACCATCAGAAATGCTTCACCAGAAGTGAGATTCTCACGGACCAACAATAACGAGTCCATATCTGAAATTACAGAAATTCCAGAAGTTTCGATGGTGCTGATGAATCAGACACTCATCTACTCCTTAGGAATCTCACTGCTAGACTTGGCAGAGTACTCCCTATACAGAGCATTGGCTCTGCCAATATCACCAAAACACGATAGAAATGCGGGCGGAGAGTTTGCTTATATCTACCCAAAATGACATTCCTTCACGCTCAATTTATAATCTAACACTTACATTCATTCACATAGCAGCAACCTCGTCGATTGCAAGAAGCTCCGCGACAGGATGGTTTGCAAAAACCCACCGCCTATCAGGGAGCTCATCGCAGAAGCATCCTGCGAAATCGAGATGGCAATGAATCGCAACATCACGAACATCAACAACTGTGATATCCGTGAAACAAAAATGCACGACGCATATTGGATGCGCCTCCACGAGACAAACACCTGGGTATTCTCGACATTGGAGGAAGAACGGCTCTTCATCCAATGCCGAGGGAACGAACATCTATCAACCCCAATCAACGGCACTGGGCTGTTGAGGCTACCCCCAGTATGCATGGCTATCACCCCAAACGCCCGCTTGACAGCTTCAAAGAACATCGAGATGAGCCATACATCCCCCATATACCGAAAGCTGGACCTGAATATCACAGACTTGCTTCGCAAAAAATCAGAGGAGACCAACACGCCACGCATCCACGACATCATGGACGAGATTTGGCAGGAAGAGCAAGGAGAACTCAGCCCGGCGCATGTCGAGGCACTGGAAGCAGCGCCGAGCTTGCGCGAGATAATCGCAAAAGCTCAGGACCTGAGTGAATATAAGGCGGTATCGCACAACTTTGATGAAGTACAAAATAACCTACCATTTTATCTGGCTATAGCGTCGGCTATAGCGATAAGTGCGAACTTGGCACTGAAAATTGTTAGTTGAATTATTTCGCCATACCTAACAATTCCTACAAGCTTTTGCTCGCTATTCTGCGCAGGAAACTTTCATGAAAACACAACTGAGAACGGATTCGAGGGGAACGCAGATGAGGGGATCCCGTTGGAGTGTGTCCACAAATGAAGCGCATGCGCCACCCACTGACGTACGCTAGTGCGTACGCTTGGCGTGCGCTGGCTCATGAGCCCATGCGCTGCGCACCAAAAGAGCCGGCTTGCAAGTTTCCACGTTACCGGCTAATCAAAAATAGCAGAACTCGAGGTTAGCGACCATGAAGAGCGAATTAAACGATCTCCTCAGAAGCAGGAGACCCATGTTTTGTTATGGTCTATTCTATCAAAGTTCCATGTCTTATATCAAAAGTATCAGAGTCAAAGACGTATTTCCACATCGGCACATTCCCAGCTTACTTATTGTGGTACAGCTCATTGGAAAATTATAGGATTTCACCAGGGGATTGAACGAGGGATACAAAGAAGTAGTGCGTTTTTCTGTGACTTTTTGATGATCATGTGCTTTAATGATTCCGGTTTTGACTCATGTCTTTATTTTTCATCAAAATTCCCAGCTGACAGATTTCAAACTCAACACCGAGTCCTCCATGTGTTTGTACTCCTATCAAATGAGTATATTCTACCAATAAGTAGAATTAAGGCATCAATTGAGTGAACAGTAGAGCTCGATTCTTGGTGAAGAGGTTCAACTTTGTTTCCAGGTTCTTGGGATATCTGAATATTCAGAATACAATGGCCACAAATGATGGAATCATGGTGGAAAGTAGATAAGGTGTGCTCACGTGCAGCGTGAGCCCCGCAGCCAACGAGCTTTCTCGCCCATCGGGCGCCATCTTGTCCTGTCATCCAATTACGATCTAGCGCGAACTCGAGACTGTTTGAAATTTGCGGGAGAAGCTACACGGAGTGCTTTTGAGATTGACAAAGTTTTCGTTAATAGAACCTTTCGTACGTTTCGACCTACAGAAATTCAATTCTGATTAAAAGGGGACAGGAATCTTTCGGGAAAAAACTGCGATGGAAGCACAAACTGGAGGGGAAATCGTAATTTCATCAATTGATGAATTGTACCCTGCATTTTCATAGTTCTATTCTGATTATAACGACTCTTGAAATTAGGACAGACGTTGGTCTAGTGAAGAATAATCTCGGAAGAATTAGATCCCCAAGAGTTTTGATAGAGATTTGCTCTCCCCGAAATCATTTTCCACGAAACCAACGCCTACCCTGAAATAAAGAGTCGTTTGGGATACAATTATGAGAATGCAGGGTATAGTAACTCATCAATGTCTAATTTTTATTCGTTAAGTTTGGGGACTCTTCAATATATTTCCCTGGAAATGCGGAGAAAACCAACGAACCCCATCCCCTTCTAGTTCCCATTATGTAGGATTAAACGATTTTCAAATTGTAACTTCCATTGCTACGTCAATCTCATATGAATATATCGTACGTGGTACCCTTCCAAATACCTAAGCCTCCTTTATATTCATGGAATTCAAAGTTTTGTTTGAAAATCATCTCAATATAGGATTGAATGGATTTTAGACCAATGTATATGAAGATGGTAAGTTTATTCACAAAAACCAAGCGGAGATAGGGCTAGTCGACTCCCCCTTCTTCACCGAATACAATAATATTATTGGAGTATAGGAGAAATATTTGATATTTAGAAATTCAATATTTGACATACAAATTCATCGAAAGTTACTTTCCGTCTCAGAAAGAAGAAAATCTGAAAAGAATCGAAGCCCATGAATATTTCAGCACTGTCCTCATTAATAATGGTTGGAAATTTGTTCTGAATTGCAAGAATTTTTTGTCCATGTATTTTGGAAAATTGAGATATTCTTTGATTTGTTCAAAACTGGGAATATCCTGCCAATTTTTCTATCCTTGTGAACATTCTATAAATATTTGTTGTTTGGCACAGTGCGACTGAAGCGCCATTTTTCTCCCCAGTGAGGTAGAATAAATTGGTGCTCACCTAGTCGCATCCTTAACAAAAAACAGTATGTATGCATCACCTTGATGCTTGTCAAACCACTTTGGAGCACGGAGAATGTTTTCACCTTGTAATGAACTACGATAAAATTTATACCCGTGTTCCAAAACATCTAGGCCTTACATCAATGCACAGTTCTTCATCCATAAAATTTATCAAGACTACGAGAAGAGAGAAAAAATTGAACTGGGGGGATTTGATTCCCGACTTCTGAGGTTGAAAGCGCGAGTTCCGTATCCATTAGACTACCGAGGCATTTATCATAACTTATAAGAAAAACTTGTATATAAGCCGCGGATCTTTCAGGAGGTGCTTGGAATTCATCAAGTCGTTTTAAGATTATTATCATATACTAAAATTTCGTCACTCGAATGCATTCCAAACATTTCTGAGCAAGGTTCACGCTTAGAAAGATGAAGTTTGGCTGTCGGCTTTCTGCTCTCGTTCCTCGATCGGGTCCATACGGCGAAGCCGCCTGCTAGCAAGATGGCTTACGTTGGGCTGCGCAAAGCGAACGAAAATTCGTCCTCCAACTGAGCACACCTTATCTACTTTCCACCATGGATGGAATTGTATAGATTATTTGTCTTTGGCCTCACCATAGACATAGGAAGATATAGACTGCGGGTCAGGATTGGGAGAGTGGGAGGTCGAGATCGCATGAGTGCGAGTGAGAGAGTATGACGTAAGAGTCACGCCGCTCCGCCGAGTTTGGCGCCCTATTTTCGTTTTCAAAATTCGTGAAGAATTCGATTTTTCAACTTTTTGATTGATTTCTCACCAGTACGGAACCCAATAAAAGAATGATCCAAGACACATATTTCGACGTGAAATGAGCTGAATTTTACGAAAAGAATACTCTCAGATCCGTCAAAGATGAACATAACCTCAAAAAAGTAATTTTTTTCAGAAAAACCCAATTTTCAAGCCTTAGGCCCTATTTTATCTCAAATTTGACATTCTCATCGGATTCCTCGTCAAATTTTACGTCGAAAACCGTTTTTCAAAAATTGGGCTGAGGATGGGTTTGGCCACCATAATAATAACTTTAGTAGCAGGACCGTGAAAATAGGGCTAAATTGTTCGTTTCGGGAGGGACACTTATTACACTGGACAACAAAATATTGGGTCAGAAGTAGCGCATTGATCGAACAATGACTCTTTCGTATATTTTTCGACGTAGAAACCGAATCCGAAACCAGTTTTGCACCTAGACATCAGGAATTTTTTTAAACCGCAAAATACTGAGCTTCTAAAAAACTGCATTTTTAGCGTTTTTTGATGATTTTGTAGATACATGATTTTGATGGTGCAACCTTGCAGCGGGCTTTGAGCGTACCCGGACTATGATTTCTCACGTATTTTGACCTGCTGAACACGATGAAAGTTGTTTAAGAGGGCTAGCATGCGTTCGAAACAAATGACAAGCTGATTTTTCGAGTTGCTATCAGGAGAGTTTGGACGATTTCGTGATAAATCTCAAAGTGATCACGGAATAGATCAGAAACACCCTCTGCAATACCACGAGAGCGCATTCTTTTTCTATTTGCACACACACTAAGGGAATGATGTTTGCAGTCGCCTAAAAGTAGATTAGTTGAATATACATGTATAATCCCGAAAAGAAACTTCTTTCATCATATAAAACATGTACCTAAGGTTACAGAAAAATCCCTGACCCCCCGACACAAAACCTGGCGATATTAAAAAGAATGACTCCTATACCTTCTTATGTCTATGGGCCTCACTCAATACTTGGGAACATCTTATTGGCAGATTGTAGTATGAGATGCTTGTGATCATCCAATGTCCATAGATTCCCACTCAGCCCCAAAAGACTGTGAAGTATCCGAACTCTCACACACAGTGAGAGGGAACGATGAGCTTATGTTGAGAAGTTCAATTTTCAAGATATTCATGGTTATTTTTCAGTTTATATTCCACAATGTATGGACATCATGATGTATTATAAAGTAGGCCTTCCTATAAAGTATCCCAGTATCAGTCAATCACTCTGTAGGAAGAGCATCTGTAGTCTTATCAAATTACATTATCCTAAATACTATGATTAAAGATGGATCGTTCTTTCTTAAGTGAACCGCAAGCTTTCAGAAAAATTCAATTGCTGTTAAGCCCAAGGCTGGAATACAAAGACTTCTATACTTTCTTCTATCAACCAGTGGGTAGTGATGTGCTGCATTGATGTTGGTTCCTTAGTACAGCTATGGGCATACTTACTTTTGGTGAATAGTATCCATCACCATCAATCTCAACCATGGCGGAAGCTCATACTTGTTCAGATAAGTCAAGATTTAGTTTATGACAATGTGAATAGAGTGGGAATTAATCAATAAGAATGATTGAAATAATCGTGTTGTATTGCAGATTGTTACAATCAGCTCCAAACAAGCTGTTTTTGATACAGGTGGTGCTTTTGTTCATGATACAGTTCATGAGAGATGCTGATTCTTGAGCTTTGAAAACATATAATGGTCATATACGTATATTACCATTATATACTCATGTACATCACATCGCTCTGAGCAGTATACATCACACCAATCTTGTACAAAAATAATTTGAGTCTTGTTCAATACCATTGATACTGTCACTGACTTTTATGAAGCAGGATATACAACAAGACAGGAAATTTTTCATCAAGCTACAGGGAAGAATTGATTGTTGAACGACATCCATTTCTCGAAGATTTGCTTGGTGCCAATACAGTCTGCAATAAAAAGAAGTTTACTCCATCAGTCATCTTAATTCCTTCTTCCCATTCATATTGTCACAAGCTAACTCTCCACCAACCGTAACAACTCTAATTTTCTGTTCCATGTCTTGGACTGGTTGGTTCATAGTGATGAAGATTATTCACAAGGAGTGAATGTGTCAATAGTTGTATACCAAGGAACCAACATCAATACATGAAATCAGTATAGACTGGCGTAGCCAGAAAAAAAACTTGGAGGATCTCCTCATTTCAGTATTGAATTTGGCCAAAGTTCGATTTCCTGAAAGTTCACAAATGAGTTCATGAAGTTCCATCTTGGATCAGAATAGGTTAATCTAATTTGGAGAGACTATGGAATCTCTTCCTACAAAGTAATTGACAGGTATTTGGGTGCATCATACATCATGATGTCCATACACTGTTGAATATGAACTGAAAAATACATGTAGATATCTTCGATAGTCAATTTCTCAACATAAGCTTATCGTTCCCTCTTACTGTGTGTGAGAGTTCGGATACTCCACAGTCTTTTGGGTCTGAGTCGGAATCTGTGGACATTGGATGATCACAAGCATCTCATACTATAATCTGCCAATTAGATGTTTCCAAGTATCGAGGCCAAAGACAAATAACCTATACGATTCCATCATTTTCGCCCATTGTATTCTGAATATTCAGATAGCCCAAGAACCTGGATCAAAGTTGGACCTCTTCACCAAGAATCGAGCTCTGCTGTTTACTCAATTGATGCCTTAATTCTACTTATTGGTAGGATATACTCATCTGATAGGAGTACGAACACATGGAGGACTCGGTGTTGAGTTTGAAATTTGTCAGCTGGGAATTTTGATGAAAAATAAAGACACGAGTCAGAACCGAAATCATTAAAGCACATGATCATCAAAAAGTCACAGAAAAACGCACTACTTCTTTGTATCCCCCGTTCAATCCCATGGTGAAATTTCTATAATTTTGCAATGAGCTGTACCACAATAAGTAAGCTGGAAATGTGTCGATGTGCAAATACGTCTTTGACTCTGATACTTTTCATATTAGGCAAGGAACTTTGATAGAATAGACCATAACAAAACATGGGTCTTCTGCTTCTGAGGACATCGTTTAATTCGCTCTTCATGGTCGCTAACCTCGAGTTCTGCTATTTTTGATTAGCCGGTAACGTGGGAAACTCGCAAGCCGGCTCCTTTGGTGCGCAGCGCATAAGCTCATGAGCCAGCGTACGCCAGTGGGTGGCGCATACGCTTCATTTGTGGACACACCCTTGCGCGTACTACGCCATGTGGCCCATGTTGTGGACCACCTCGACCCACACCACGGGCGCGCACCTGAACCATCCATCATTTCTCGTCGAGCGAGCGCATCATCAAGTGCGCTCACACATCAGTCACAATGCCAGCCGTCGGATCAGAGAGGACTAGCTCACAGCCAACAGCATTCATAAGCTGTCACATAGGAGTAACTTCAAGCGCACCGCTTGCCGTCAGATCGGTGAGGATGACGAGCCCACGCACGCACCAGCAGCAAAGAAGGATGAACATCTCACCTGTAAACTAGCACCGGAGACCTTTAAGATAATCACCATGTCAACGGTATTTAGAATAATAGGATATCATGGACACGAAACATGATCTTAGGAAAACACTCGTTCAGTGTCACGTCATTTTGCAAGTCAACATATCTAGGAGAAACCGAAACGTCTTTCAAATCATTAAACTTTGTTTCTGCGGAATCTCAAGACTCAATGAAAAAGATAACATTCCCTGAAAATGTCGAGAACAAATACGCATTACATAACGAGGAATCGACAATAAAAGCAAAGGGTGGGGGAGAGAACACACAGTACACGTACACGAAAATTGAGAGAGGAAAGGTCTGGGGTATATTAGAAAAAAAAAAGAATTACAAGGAGGTAGCAAAGCACGGAGGAATCAGGCGACCGACAGCTCAATATGAACAAGTAACGCGGTCCACTTACAACAACGAATGGACGCCGTCGTAGTACAAGCCGTCGGACATTGGTTATCAATTCGCTTCATGAGGACTTTCTTCCCCATACCAACCGGTATGTCTAAAGAGAAGCGCAGGCCCTTTGCGAGTCGCTCGTGATACACCAACATGGAGAAGTCTTGACGACATAACAGAGGAAAAATTAGTTCAACAATCGGAGAGATTTGAAGAATGGATTCGCGAACGAAACTCACCCGATCACACCGCAAACACGTGGCCTCAGCGTAAGCATTTTTCCCGTCCCCGAGAGACAGTCGAACGCTGCGCACGCGAAGGCAGGAGCGGACAACCGAAGGGTTACCTACCGCCAGACCTGGGCACGCATATTCACGTGCACCGATCTAGAAAGGAATAACACACCTTTAATACATACAACAGGAAAACAACAACCGATAGACAGAGTATAGGACTCACCACAGCATGGTCCAGACGAACCACAGGCATCCGCATGCGCCCGCCGGAGAACATATAAGAACGACCACCCCCAGTGGCCCCAGCACCATACCATGCGATTTGGGACACAAGCCGGAAAATCGTGACCGTGAAATGCTAGGTAAAAGAGGAAAAAATGGGGAATAGAAGGCAAAATAAGCGCAGAAAAACTTGAACTAGACTTACCTGTCGGCACCCATCGCGACGACACATAAAGACCTTACGGAGATTCCCGTCTCAAGCACCCCGTATTTGAGCGGACCGTCAACCGCATAGTTGAGCCTAGCAGCATCCGCATCATCAGGCGCATCGTCGGCGAACCGCCTTGTTCGCAATAATAGCGCGACCGAGCTCCAGCAAAGCCTCATCAGTACACTGCGCATAGGACAGCAGAGAGGCAAGAACGACACCTATAACACACGAAATAAACACACACTCAAGACACTATTCCAAAATCGACAAACGATCACCAAAAATAACACATCAGAACCCACTTCGATATATACGATCCATCGAAGCGACCGACGACTGCGATACAGGATGGTAACCGGCGGAATCTATAACTAAAAGAATCCCCTTTTACCGCAAGATGTACAATCTCCACGGAAAAGCACTATTACGGAGTATAGAAAAGAAAACACACCAGCGCGAATCCGTCGCCGGAAGGAAACATCGCGAGCAGGGATCACATGACGTTGATGAGAACGATACATAGTGAGTGCGGGTAAAGATGAGATGAGATTTAGCACGACGCAGAGTTTCCTCAACAAAAGCCGCTCTAGCACTGACGATCATCGTCAACAACGATATTCGACATCTAGAGATGGTCCGAGTTAGGATCAGCACGGTAATCCTGCATTGAGTCATACATAGTTTCAAAGTTTTATAATATACTTACTCTGTTATTAGCCAAAAAAAAGTCAGCATAAGATCGGCAATACTGGCGCATACTCCAGCTGGCAAATCCGAGAAGAGTATACAATACTCCCTTGGAGGCTAAATACAATATCTGATCCCGTACGATCTCGAAAAGAGAGCTACTGTGCGAGATCAGCTCAAAAAGTAAACAGTGCGTCAGTCGGATCGATTTACGCCGTACCCGCAAAACTGAAAAAATTTGTCCCCAATTCCCAAAATTTTCCAAGAACTTTCATCGGAACAGCATCCTCAGTGATAAGAGTTTACCCTTCAAATTTCAGCTCGATCGGACGTTTTGTTCCGGAGCTATAACTTGCACTGCAGTGCACCCGAATTGCACCCACCAAGACCACTTTTCACCGGGTGGCACATCACCCGCGCCACAAATCGCCGAAACTCAGCACAAAACACAGCGGGTCACTCTTACTACACACACAGGTACCCGTTCAAACACATACAGAGTCATTTTGGACTCCACACCTAGCTCACGGCCGAGAAAACCGCAGATTTTTCAGTAAAATCGTTCGAAAAAAGTCAACTACAGAATTTCGAGAAGTAGAGTCAAAGAACGCATGAGTTGATGCGTATTACGATTAGATACCGTAGATATAAAACCCAAAACTGTTTTCATCATTTAGATCGCCAAAAAAAAGGTGAAGAAGGCAATACGTCATTACGAGATGTTAGAATTTTTCGACGAGAATTAGCCGAAGAATGCGTATTTCGACTGAAAAAGTCAATACCATGACATAAATTTGGTTCAAATCACGGTTAGAATTCTTTATTATCTCAAAAAATTTACATAGTTAAGTATTACAATGGTTAAAAACGACCCGAGGAACTTCAGAAACGAAATTACAGCAGTTGAAGAGGAAAAATTTAGAATTTCGGTGCGAGATTTGTCGCTACAGTAAAACCTCTCTATTCGGACACCTCTAAAACGCGGACACCTCTATATCATGGACACTTTACTTGCGACCGACCAAGCTCCCATGTTTCCTCATATAGTATGGGCTAGACGGGTTCTGCGGCTCTACCTTACCGACGCCCGATCGGTAAGGTAGAACCCTTTATTTCCAGTTAATGGATGTACCACTAGTCAGTGTACAGTTTCATACCGAACCGACATCTAAACTGACACCCACCAATGACCACACCTATCATCCAACAGCCTCGCGAATACTGATTACTCTATCCCTTCCTCAGGAAATATGATTCGCCAATCTTTCAGCACATATCACTTTGGATGAAAGTTATATGAAGTGTCCACCTACTGATTTTTCTGAGTCGCATAGATCGAATAATGTGCAAGGATTCCCCACCAACTTGATTTTGGATTCACATGTTAGCTCTAAAGCTGATCCTAACAATCTCAAATGACAATCACATGTACGTAATGATATCAATCATTATTCAAATCAAAAAAGACGCAATCAAACGATACAAGAGATATATGATTCCTTATGGTCTGTAATGTTAAAGTCTGGATAACCATTTTGAATGTAATTATAGACCATGAAAACATCTAGACTAATGGATAGTACCACTATGTATGAAAACTAATCTAAATCGTAGAAGAGTCTCATTTCAATCATCAAAACCTGATGGGACTATAGTTACTTCTATTTTTAGATCTCATTCGAGCTCTGATCCCTTCGAGAGTGATTTCCTCATCAAGTCCAATTATAGAGTTTTTCGACATTCCTGTTTGTATAGTCAAATTATCCGTATGTGATGTATTTACTACCGATTGATAAGACAACGTCAACGACTCCGACGTTGATGAGGACGTCGACGACTCCGACGACGACGACGATGACGATGACGACGTTTCTAACATCGATGAAGATGACGACTCCGATGTTGAAGACGACAAGCATGACGACGTCGGCGGCCGGGGCAACGGAAGTAATTCCGGTGGCAAGTATGAGGGTGGTGAAGGTATCAGTGAGGGCGACGACGATGATGAAGACGAGGACAACCTAGATTGATGTCGTATCGAAGATGATGATGGTGGAGGTAGAGGTTCTCGGGTCTGTGACAGTGATTGTTGCGATAACGAGGGTGATGGTGTTGAGAGTGGAGGTGATGAGAGTGTGGATGGTGAGGTCAGCGGCTTTGATGAGGTATGCGGTGGTGAGCATGGTGGTAGAGGTCGAGGTGATGAGGGTGACGATGGCAGAGACGGTGGTGGTTCGTTAGGCGGCGGTAATGGTGACGGTGTTGAGGGCTGTATTGGTGAGGTTGGTGGTGACGTCCGTGGTGGTTGCTCATGTGGTGATGGAGGTGGTTGGAGCGGTGACAACGGGGTACTAGTAGCTCTGATTGTGGTAAAAGTGGCTGCGGTGATGTTCATCATATTTGCATCGGATTATTTATATCCTTCTTTGCTCTTATCCGAGCTCGATTCGCTTCCAGAGTAATACCACTCTTAGAAGTTTGCGATGGTGGTGGCAGCGAATTCCGAGCTCGAATTTGTTGTGACGTGGTACCAGTCCTAGGTGGTTGTGGTGGAGGTAGTACTGATGGTGGTGGCAGTGACAGTGGAGGAGGTGGTAGTGAGTGCGGTGGTGGTAGCATTCGTTGCTGTGATGATAATTCTTGAGTTAGAATATCACTCTCTTTTGCTTTCATCGGAGCTCTCGCTTCTTGTAGACTGATACCATTCTTACTCGTAGATGTGAAGCTTTTGTTTTTCCTCTGTCGAATCCGTGCCCTTATCATCTCAGTACTTAATTCAATTTTAGGATCAGATACAGAGCGTTCTTGAGAACATGAAGCTGAGGTATTCATAGGTGGATTCGATTTGTTGAGTATTCTGGGAATCGATTTTCCTTGCCATACTCGAATCGCGTCTGCGATTTTTTTCCTCCGTACTATAGTTGCATTCCGTGATACCTTCACTCAAGATGCACATCTTTTTAGTAACCGCGGCGCACTTGGTGATAACTTCTCCACTATCTTCTTAAACTCCTTCGATTTCATGTGATGAGCTCCACAAAATCGTACACTACGCAGAGAACTCACTTCTGCTGTCTTTCTGAAGTCATTGTCATAATTACCACGCACTGGGTAAGTCCTTGATATAATTTTTTTGGGGATCTGTGATTTTTTCACTGATGATGGTGACAGAGGAGGTGATGAAATATTCTTGCTACAGGAGCTCATTTCTTCCAAAACACTTTCAACCAAAGAGTCATCAACATCGTTGGGACCTTGTGTCTCCACCAAGATAGTTGGTTCAGGTGTTCGATCATCAAATTCTTACGGTGAAGGTATAATCTAAAAATATAAGAATATATGAATACCGATATTCCAAGTTGATTATTTAAACATTGAAACTCACATCTTCATCTTGTTCGGGAGTGATATCAGATGTGATCTTCTCTATGGGAACCGATATGACTGAGGAAAATCAATCCAAATTTTTGATGTCACTCTTTTCCTTCATAGATGGGAACTGATGAGTCTAATGATGGAAAAGTTTGAGCGTGGTCCCTCCCATGGAAAACAAGCCCTTTTATAAAACTTTCACTTCGACGCAAACGCATTCTCCTAACACTTAGCGGTAAACGGTGTACGTTTGAAAAGCGCGTTGAACATTCCCGAAACATTCTACCCATCTAGCTCATTTGGAGATATAATTCCGCTGTTCACTGTTACAATCCAAAATTCAAGCAGTGAGTGGAGACTGCCGGACCTATACCTTCGCAATACAATGATATTGATACTTGGAGAGAACTCTTACCATTTGATGATATTTAACAGCATATGGTATCGTTCACTGTTACCATACAACATTATACATACTTATGAGGTAACCCACGCAAAATAGACATCTACCTCACCCGAGTTTGTTGACATAGTTTATACATTCGGAATGACTCCATAGATATTTTGAACTAACGATCGATTTGATGACGCGATGACCACACCCAACACCTATAATAATTACGAATCCACGCAACTACTTCTCATTCCCAATCCCCTCATGAATAGTGTATTTCATTCAGAAAATCAGCTGTACAATATAGTCAGCAGACCCATCAAGATCCACACACGTATAAGATGCAGCGAAGAGTAAAGATTTATAAGAGACATCTATGACTTGCAAATATACGCACAGCTATTTCAGCAATTGACGGAGTGAGTCGCACGTGTCCAAATCCAACTGAACTTTCGATAGTTATGCACATGCGAAGTTTCAAACATACATGTCTCCCAGCTTCTGATGTATGCTTGAGTTGTTCTTTGTCATGGTCTGGTACATTAAAATTCATGTATAATGATGGGAGCAGCAGTATTTGATATTACTCAAGTACTCATCCATGATGTGTGCGCATAGAAGATGCGCATCTCACCAGTACTATATAAAATTCAGCATATGAGTGAAGAGTTGGAAGGGAGGAGTTACTGGGTACCGAGCTTCCCACTCTAGTCACTCCAATCATGCGATTTGGTACACATTATATATTAGAAACTCGAAGAAACGTCCGGAGTCACTAGATTTTCTTCCACCCCTATACCTTACGATAATCTGTGAGAGCGCCGTGCGCGTTTGTGTGAGTGCGTGTGTTGTTCGTGTTCGTGTTTTTCACCTCGATTTTCATTATTAGAGGCAGCCCAGGACACTCTTACAGCGCTCGAATGACATTGTCATAGCGATCTAACTACTTGCAGTCACCGGCTCTTAATGAAAACGTCATAGGTGATTTGTGAGTTCTGTAAGTATATATATGTACTGTGATGGTGAGTATGTGTTCATTTGTATTATCGAATGACGGTTTCATGGTTGTGTCGATGTGTATAGATGTTGTGATTTTGGTGTATGTGTTGAGAAATTTTTAGTGTTTGTGCGATGCTCTTTGATGATTTGTTGTTTGTATTTTTATGTGATTTTTTTGTATACGATAAGTGATATTATATTCATGGAATATTAGAAATTTTTTTTGTTATTTATCAATAGAAGAAGAAATTGTGAATTATATAAATGAAATATGATAGTAAAATATTATATATTTTTGTCTTAGTTCGTCTGTTATGTCACGATTTTATATCATTTAGTTATGGTAATTTTTTGATTTTAATTTTTATTGAATAGTAATATTTTTTCTTTCAAGCATTGAGATTTGGATGCAGTTCTATTTATACATGAAATAAAAAATGATTTTATATTGGAAAGAATCTGTCATTTCTTTCTGTGCGTTATCTTTGTGCGCTTCAGGCTCTATTACGTATGTATACAAAATCTTTGATAATGTATGGTTACGCTAGAGTATCCGCTAACACAAAGATATGTCCGTCGTCTGATTTTACACCAATGAGATGCCGCCCAATATGTCTAACTCCGTTTCAAGATCGAAGCTAATGACGATTTGTCCCTTATATTAGACATAAGTTTGGCAACTCATTTGAATAAATGATTTTATATGAATTTTGGAAAACTATCAAATTTAATTTGAATGATTTGAGTCAAATGATTGAAATAAATGATTTTATATGATTATCGGAGGATCATCAAGCATGATTTAGATGATTTGAGTTGTTAATAATTTTTTATATAGAATATGTACTGATTATATCAAATTTATATCGTTCGTGGGAAATGAATTGACTCGGAGGAGAGAAATGGGGGTTTCCCTCCATTTCTTAGGTTTGTTCATCTCTAATGAAATATGTGATATACATATTGTCAATGGATATACATAATTTTGAAATAGATGAAATAATGGTTGGATAATGTTCATTTCTATGTTCTCTCCCTATCCTACTATTTTTATTTAATATTGTATATATTTGTTGATATTTACTATAATATGAAATTGGAAATTATATTATATAAATTATAACTATACTTTTTCAATCATTATTACTATTATTACTATTTTATTGTACAATATTACTTGATTTTACTATATTATATATATATAATGATTATATTATTACTCATCGTTGATTCGTTGAATTTTATTATCTGGCATGAGTGGTTCTTGAATTTTTAGATCTGTACCTCTGGTGGAAGCTGCATATGAGATGTCGTGTTTACGATGAGTGCTGTGGGATGGAGTGATGTAGAATTTAATATTATTTCAGGGATTAAATTATTCCATGTGTACATGTGTTGTATATAGGTGTTCAGTGCATGTGTGTATGTATTTGATTGTGTGCGTCTGTGTTTGTCCATGTGTGTTTGTGTTGATGTTTATGTTTGTTTGCTTTCTGTATGATTGTGTTTGATTGTATGTTTGTTAATAAATTTTTTATTTATTGTTTTATGAATAATATTTATATTTTCGAATTTCATGAAATTTACATACCTGTGATAGTGATTGATGTTGAATTTTGTATATTCTTCTTTATTGATGAAAAATAGTCTTTTGGCTTCCAACTGTCAATGGTGGCTAAGACACTCTTCGTTAAGACCGCGGTGGCGAGCTGTATGTGGAGCGTTGTGTTTCTGATAGACTCTGGGAGATGAATGATTGAATCATTTAAGAAATTTAGGAAATGAAATAATTTTGTGTATGTAAGTGTTGTGTATGGGTGTTGACTATATGAGCGTATGTATTCGTTTGTGCATGTGTGTTTGTGCTGCATATTTGTATAATAAATTATGTTCCATCTAAATATAAATAATTATTCATGTGTATTGGTGTTGAGTGTATGAGTATATGTATTTGTTTGTATTTCTCTATTCAATTTTAGATAATTTTTTATGTTGGATTTTATAATTCGGGTGAGCGTGATTGTTTGGTCTGTTTGTGTGATGTGGTTGATAGTTTGATCGTGCGCGCTTAGTGTATGAGTTTTATCTTTCTATTATCTAATATATATTTCGTTAGAATTGTTTCAATTCATGATAGTGGTAATATAATTATGTTATCACTTACCAGTGCAGTTTTCCACGATGATTTTTGGATGTATGCGAATCCCGGAGTGCTTCCTCGCTTTGTATATACGTAGAGAAATGTCGGTGCGTAGTGCTCACGTGCTCGCCGTCATGCTGTGATTAGATGTTTGTATGAGTGGTGTGCGCTGAAGAACTAAACGTGAGGGCATCTGGGCGTAGCGTTGATTTGGTGAGTGCTGCGCTAGGATATCTTGTTAAAAAAAGATATGTACGGAATATGTAATTATATATTGTCAATAGTGAGTTCATTTTAATTGTTTTAATGATATAGTAGTAAAGGAGTAAATTTTGTAATTACTTACCAGTATTTTTTTGACGATGATTCTTAAATGTTCTCGTATCCCAGAGTGACCTCTCGATGTTTGGAGCGCCATCGACTTCACTTTATGATGATTTAAACTGGACTGGCGCCTCTCGGCGCTTTTGCTTTGTAATATCCGCTTTCAACCCCTCTATTGGCTTCCATAATGTTTGATGTTGCCGCGACACTGTCGCGTTTATCTAAGTGTTTATTTTATCTAAGTTCATCTCATCATCTAAGAACATCTTGAAGGTATTTCCTGATTATTTCTTATTTGAAAGTTATCTTTGGGTTATTTTTTTATCTTTTAGTTGTATTTCTGTTATCTTCGAGTTATTTCGTTATGATCTAAATATTTTTGAATCAATTTTCTCATTTCAACATTTTTTTATAGCCTTTATATTTTTCAAATTTTTTTTAGAGCTGGTACATACTGTAAGAGACTTTTACCGACTGAATTGTGGCGAACTTGATTATCTCCTTTCATAATGGTCGATGTCGTGTGTTGACGTTTGTTGTGTGTGTTGTCGTGTGTGGTGATTGTCGTGTGTATGTTGTGTGTGTGTGGAGTTGAAGATAATATGAAATGGAATGAATTTTGATGAGGACGTTATATCATGGAAAAAGTAGGGAAGATGGAATGAAGGGAATGTAGGGGATCATATCAATATAGATATCGAAATGTAATTATAAAGTAGAAGAAAACAATATTGAATCATATACATATATTCTTCTCTGCATTACAGGGTTGAGATTGTCATTTTGAAATGTTGTAGTCAATGATTTTCATATTATGATCATTGAGTACGATGATAGTTTGTTCATCAAGAGAATTTAAAATTACTTGAGAATTTTTTGAGTATCATAGAAACTGAGAGTTGATTTCGCAAGCTCGCTGTAGGCGGCGTTAGCGTTTTACACAGATGCGTTTTGTATGTGTAAGCAAATTGTTGTGATGGATATATGTGAGATGTTTCTCAAATATATTTAAGTTTTCTTGAAGTATCTCTAATTTTAGTGAGGATCAAGTGGCATGTGTCAGTGTTGAGCTTGGAAATAGTCATTTATTTTTGAAAATCAATTCAAAACTCGAAAGATAGAATAACTTCGAAAGTAGAGTTGTTGATTGCTAGAAATGAGTGGATGAATTGAATGTGTTGTAGAGTAGGATATTTTTATTGCAACTCTCTTTTATATTCTTTATATTTTTTTGATTTTTTTAGATGTTGGTAATACTATAAGAGACTTTCATCGACTTGATTGTGTCGAACTTGATTATCTCCTTTTATAATGGTCGATGTTGTGTGTATCTGAGTATTTATTTTATCTGAGTCTATCTTATTATCTAAGAATATGAAGTGTGACATAATGAAAGTTGAAGATGATATGAAATCGAATGAATTTTGATGGGGAGTTTATATAATGGAAGAAGTAGGAAAATGGAATAGAGGGAATGTAGGAGATTATATCAATATAGATATTGAAATGGGATTATAGAGTAGAAAGAAAACAATATTGAATTATATACATATATTTCTCTCTGCATTACAGGGTTGAGACTGTCATTTTGGAATGTCGTAGTCAATAATTTTTATATCATGATCATTGAGTACGATGATAGTTTTTCAATCAAGTAAATTTAAAATTACTTGAGAATTTCTTGAGTATCATAGAAATTGAGAGTTGATTTCGCAAACTCGCTGTAGGCGGTGTTAGCGTTCTACACAGATGCATGATGTATGTGTAAGCAAATTGTTGTGATGGATATATGTGACATTTTTCTCAAATATATTCAAATTTTCTTGAAGTATCTCTGATTTTAGTGAGGATCAAGTGGCATGTGTCAGGGTTGAGCTTGGAAATAGTCATTTATTTTCGAAAATCAATTTGAAATTCGAAAGATAGAATAACTTCGAAAGTAGAGTTGTTGATTGATAGAAATGAGCGGATGATTTGGATGAGTTGTAGAGTAGGATATTTCCATTGCAATTATCTCTTATATTCTTTTTTTTTTATTTTTTTAGATGGTGGTACGTACCGTAAGAGACTTTTATCAACCGAATTGTGTCGAACTTGATTATATCCTTTCGTGATGGTCGATGTTGCGTGTATCTGAGTATTTATTTTATCTGAGTCTATCTTATTATCTAAGAATACCAAGTGTCACATGATTGAGGTTGAAGATAATATGAAATGGAATGAATTTTGATGAGTAGTTTATATAATGAAAGAAGTAGGAAAAATGGAATGGAGGGAATGTAGAAGATTATATCAATATGAATATTGGAATGTAATTATAAAGTAGGAATAAAACTATATGAATTCTGGAAAACTATCAAATTTGATTTGGATGATTCGAATTAAATGAGTCAAATAAATGATTTCATATGATTATTGATGAATCATCAAGCATAATTTGGATGATTTGGTTGTTAATAACAATATCATAATATTGGACACAGCGGTAGCTGTGCTCGAAAGTATGGCGAAGCCTTCGAGCAGCTCCGCTGTGTTCATATACGCCTGAGTCGGGCATTCTAACCTACTCGAATTCTTCGAACATACACCAGACATTGTTATTGACCTCAAAGACATGGTATCCTCATATCAAGTTTAGATTTAGAGGACCTTTCATTTAAATCCCGAAATTTTGAGCTAGAATACTCATCCGCTGAGTTATGCAATATCGTAATTTCACGAGGGTGAAATCGCTTTCGGAGAGGAAGTTGTTTCGACGGAACTTATACGTACATATATACTCCGTACAGCAAAGCTGTACAATCTTATACGGATTCTCATATTATTAGCGTAGTCGAGCGCTTCTCTCACGGCCGCATCGAGTGGCCTGAATTGACCTGTGCAGTATTTAGGCAGCACTAACGTCGTCTGCAACTCATCTGCTTGACGAAAAAGCAAGCGAGAGAGAGTGAGAGAGAGAGTTTGGCGAGGTATGGAAGGTACGGACATTACCGATCGATAATTCGATCGATAATAATGCGCGGCCGTTTGAATTTCATAATGATCGGATCGGATGTATGGCGCATGTGATCCCCCTTTCCCTATAAGGCTCACAACAAAGATTTTGTTTTGTATCGATCGTATTTTCACGAAAGTATCTAACATATCTTGATATGTACTACCATACTTTTGCTCATTTACCTTTCTAAGGTGTATCGAAAAACGTATACCCGCAGATTAAATGTTACAATCACGCCATGCTTGAGACGGTGTGTTGGATATTATATTCATGGAATTTTTATAACTCATTTTGCTATTTTTCGAAGGAATATTGGGTATTTGTAAAGTACAATAGTAAAATATTTTGTATTTTCGTCTCAGTTCGTCTGTTATGTTAAAATTTCGTTTATTAGGTATATCAATTAGTGAAAATTCGGAATTTTCCTTTCTGAACATCGGAATTTGAATTCAGTACTATTCACATCTCTAATGATTTTATATTGAAAGAGATCTGTCATGTCTTCCTGTGCGTTATCTTTGTGTGCTTCAGGCTCTATTACGTATGTATACAAAATCTCTGATAATGTATGGTTACGCTAGAGTATCCGCTAAGACAAAGATATGTCCGTCGTCTGATTTTACACCAATGAGATGCCGCCCAATATGTCTAACTCCGTTTCAAGATCGAAGCTAATGACGATTTGTCCCTTATATTAGACATAAGTTTGGCAACTCATCTAAATGAATGATTTTATATGAATTTTGGAAAACTATCAAATTTAATTTGAATGATTTGAGTCAAATGATCGAAATAAATGATTTTATATGATTATTGGAGGATCATCAAGCATGATTTAAATGATTTGAGTTGTTAATAATTTTTTATATAGTATATGTACTGATTATATCAAATTTATATCGTTCGTGGGAAATGAATTGACTCGGAGGAGAGAAATGGGGGTTTCCCTCCATTTCTTAGGTTTGTTTATTTCTAATGAAATATGTGATATACATATTGTCAATGGATATACATAATTTCGAAATGGATAAAATAATGTTTCGATATTGCTTATTTCCCTGTACCCCCGTATCTTCCTCTCTTATTCAATATTGTACATATTTGTTGATATTTATTATGATATGACATTAGAAATCATACTATATGAATTATTACTATACTTTTCCAATCATTATTACTATTTCACTGTACTATATAATATTACTTCATTTTACTATATTATATATATATATATATATATATATGTTATAATTATATTATTACTCATGGTTGGGTCGTTGAATTTTATCATCTGGCCTAAGTGGTTCTTGAATTTTTCTATTTGTACCTCTGGTGGAAGCCGCATATGAGATGTCGTGCCTACGATGAATGCTGCGAGATGAAGGAATGGAGAATTTGATATTATTTTAGGAATTAAATTGATTTCATGTGTATATGTGTCGTGCATAGGTGTTCAGTGTATGTGTGTATGTATTTGATTGTGTGCGTCTGTGTCTGTCTGTGTGTGTTTGTGTTTATGTCTATGTTTGTTTGTTTTCTGTATGTTTGTGTTCAATCGTATGTTTGTTGATAGATCATTTCATTTATTGTTTCATGAATAATATTTCTGTTCGGATTTTATGAAATTTCCATACCTGTGATAGTGATCGATGGTGAATTTTGTATATTCTTCTTCATTGATGAAAAATAGTGTTGTAGCTTCCAACTGTCAATAGAGTGGCTAAGACACTCTTCGTTGGGGCTTTGGTGACGAGCTGCATGTGGAGCGCTGTGTTTCTGATGGACTCTGGAAAATGAATGGATGAATTTTTCAAGAATTTCAGGAAATAAAATAATTTTGTGTATATACGTGTTGTGTATGGGTGTTGAGTGTATGAGCGTATGTATTCGTGTGTGTGTATGTGTGTCTGTGTTGTATAGTTGTATAATAAATTATGTCTTATATTATTATAAATAATTATTTATGTGTATGGGTGTTGAGTGTATGAGCGTATGTATTTGTGTGTGTGTATGTGTGTTTGTGTTATCTGTTTGTTCAAAAATTATTTATCTATTCAATTATTATAGATAATTATTCATGTTGGATTCTAAAATTCAGGTGAGCAGAATTATTTGTGTGTGTCTGTGTGATGCGTTTGATAGTTTGATCGCGCGCGCTTAGTGAATGTGTTTTATTCTTTCATTATTCAATATATATTTCGTTTGAATTGTTTTAATTTATGATAGTTGTAATATAATTATGTAATCACTCACCAGTGTAGTCTTCCACGATGATTCTTGGATGTACGCGTATCCTGGAGTGACTCCTGGATTTTCTGGAGCGTTATCAACTTGACGCTATGATGGTTTGAGTTGGACTGGCGCTACTCGGCGCGTTCGCTTTGCATATACGTAGAGAAATGTTGCGTAGCGCTCAGGTGCTCGCCTTCACGCTGTGATTAGATGTGAGTATGAGTGTTGTGCGCCGAAGATCTCAACTGAATGTGAAGGCATCTGGGCGTAGCGCTGATTTGATGAGCGCTGCGCTAAGATACCTTGTTAAAAGAACATATGTCCAAAATATGTGATCCACTATTGTCAATAGTTAGTTCATCCTAAATGTTTCAATTTTATAGTAGTAGAGGAGTGAATTATGTAATTACTTATTAGTGTTTTTTTGTATGATGATTCTTGAATGTTCTCGTATCCCGGAGTGATTTCTCGATTCTTTGGAGCGCCATCGACTTCACTCTACGATGATTTGAAATGGACTGGCGCTACTCGGAGCCTTTGCTTTGCATATATCCGCTCTTAATCTTTCTATTGGCTTTCATAACGATTAGTGTTGCCGCGACATTGTCGCGTCTATCTAAGTGTTTATTTCGTCTGACAAGGGGGGACCACGGGGTCCGGGTCGCCAATCATCCCCAAAATGTTTTCACAGTTTGGTGCCATCTAGAATATGAGAAATCTAGAGTAACTCCGTCAAATGGGCCCCCTGTCGAGAGCTACAAGCAGTAACGTTAGCACTACCAGTATATCTATATATATCACTTTTTAACATGGGCCTATATAAGCAATGTTAATCCCAGTGGCTGTATCTCTGGACAGGAGACCCATTTGACGGAGTTACTCTGGATTCTTCATATACTCGATAGTACAAAACTGTAAAAAAATCTTGGGGGAGATTGGTGACCCGGCCCCCGTGGTCCCCCCTTGTGAGTTTATCTCATCATCTAAGAACATTTTAAAGGTATCTGCTGATTATCTCTTAATCTGAAAGTCATCTTTGGGTTATTTTTTCATCTTTTAGTTATCTTTCTATTATCTTTGAGTTATTTCGTTATAATCTGAATATTTTTGAATCGTCTTTTTATTGCGACTTCATTTTATATTCTTTATATCTTTTTGATTTTTTTCCGATGCTGCCGCATACCGTACGAGGCTGTTATCGACCGGATCGGGCCAAACTAGATTATCTCTGTTTATAATAGTCGATGTCACGTGTATCTAAGTACTTATCTTATATGAGTTTATCTTATCATCTAAGATCATCTAAGCGTGACATTTTTGAAAATTTCTGGAAAAATTCTTGAGGAAGAATCGATTTTCTATATTTTTGCTTCAACAAATTCGCGAGAGAGATTTCAGATTTTCTATTTTTTATATTTTTAATTTTCCGGAATCGTGCAAAAATCTTCAAAATTTTTAATCTTCACGATTTCATCCTGCTAAAATCGCGTGAAATTTTGAACTTTTTATTTTGCACAATACTTTCGAGAAATTTTAATGGTCGCTAGATTCTCGGGGTTGTGGGTACTTATATTAAGAGCTCTTGAGTATATTATCGCTAATTCTATAGGTGTCTATCGAGAATTTGTGATTAGTAAATTCATTTCTCACCTGCAACCGCTGTAGATCTCTTGTTCTTCGACTTGTTGAAATGATGATTGTAGCGGTTCTTGATGGATGATGCTGTACTGAGCGCCCGTGTATCCTGTCCGTTTATGAATATCTAGTACTGCAAACGCGTATTGAGATAGGGAATATACAGAACTGTAGACCGAACGCGGTGACTGCGCGCACAATTGAATTGCTATTTGCTCTTCTTCAATCACTAGGATGTTTAATTTCTAGCGCGTGTACGCGCTCGCAAAGGGAACGAGCGAAAAACTGCAGACCGGTGAGTGAGCGCGCGAAATCAAGTGTCTCCCTACTCTTCTCTAACGTATGATTTTTTCGGTGCGGAGTTGTGCGTTTGGGAGGAGGGGAAAGGACGACTGGAGGTCCAACAGTGAGCACGGGTTGATAGGAGTTTCCTCTAGTTTATCCCCTCTATGAAACACAGAGGCATGGTGGAAAGGGGATATGGTGTGCTCACGCGCAGCGTGAGCACCTCAGCCAATCGCATTTCTGCCCCAGTTGCCGGCCATATTGCCCTCCTAGCCAATGAGCTGGCCGGAGCCCCGGAGGCAAATTTGAACATTTGAAAACAGAGATAGCTTCAAGTGACGCGTTTTTGAGTGTTCCAGACTTTTTGTCAAAAATGGAATTTGCTGAGGAGACTGATTAGAATGCCTTCTGCATCGGTAAAACAGATAACTGTTGGCGATTACAAGAAATTCAGTTGAGAACTTTGTTTTTCCGATGAATGGTGAATTATAAATCACGAGGCAGACTCGTCTGAGACAAAATCAGGCATGCACGCGGAGCAAATTTTAATTTTGATGTACTGTTTGCGTTTAGAAATGAGGAGAGCAGCTGACGGGATGAATTACTTGGGGAATTGATATGTACCAATGGTAGTTCGGGATGATGAGCTATTTCACTCGCAGATCGATACATATCGTAGGAATCAAATATTCAACCGCGCATCGAGTATGAATCACTAATTTGGCACATTACATATTAATGGCACATTTATATCTTTTCTGAAGACATACAACTTTTTTCAGAATATTTAGAAGCAGATTCGGTTGACTTGGAATCATCACTGGCTCACAAGTTAATATTAGCAACAAACACCATCACATAGTAATAATAATTTTTCAGATTTCTAGGCATGCAATAAAATTTTGAAGAAAAAAATTCACAGATCACAATCAACTTAAAAAAATGTGAGGAGATAGTTATGAGAAGAATTCGATTTTTTTCAGTTCTCCGAGCTTGTCTTAGTCGCTTATAAGCATTTCTTCTCGGGTGGTTCAATTCTTTCAATCTGATATAAGTTCGAGACACTGTCCGAAAGTTTGTTTACATCCCGACCGCAGAAATCAGCCCGCTGCTTAGTCACTGCTGGTTGATGCTTCGGTATCCGGAAAAACTCATTATGTCTTTATCAACATTCCATTCCGATTATGGCATAGATGAAAGGAGCAACACGGCATTTTTTTGTTAAAAAAGAATAAAAAAAATGGATGAGTAACGTGATGTTGTGGAGTGGCAGTGGCTCGAACGGCCAAACCGTTGCTAGCGAGAGCAGTCGTCTGCTCCATTCAAATACGCAAGATGGCTGCCGATGGGATCTGCGCAGAGCAAGACGAAAACTCGTCCTCGACTTGAACACACCATATCTCCTTTCAACCATGCACAGAGGTATCTGGAGGGGGAACATCGAATTACTTGTCGATGGAATGTGTACATATGTTTACGTATCGATTTATTATATTCACTTCGCGTGTCATCAACGCCGCAATGGCGCTTCATGATATATATTAATATCTGGTCTTCTGTGGTGCTTGATATCTTGAATTAATATTTTTTCGTTTCAAGTCGGTATTGCTTTTGTAAATGATGTGTATAATTATACATATAGAAAAATGTGAGAATGATATGTAAGGAACCAGAGATGATTTTTGCTATAGATAATAATGTAAGATGTCGATCAATATTCAAATTATATACAAATATATCTCAATCTTTGCATCCGGATTCGATTGGTGAGCATATGTTCATTCAGTACACAATGGAAGGTGAATATGTTCGAGATGGAATTTGAGAATATGAGATGGTCTAGTTACTGTACGTGTAATTATTGTCTAAGCAGACTTCCGTTATTCTGTTGGTGATTATCTTTCACGACGAATGATGTAGTGTTTGCACGCGAAATCATCATCTAAACATAGTTCTGTTAGCTCCCTGCTGCACATGTCTTGAGCGAGATGGTTTAGTGATGGAACGCGAAATCAATTTCTATGCAGAGTTTTTACATCTCCTCGGCGGTCATCTCCCACGAAAGATGGTTGAGTGAATGAAAAAACTCAAGGGATTGTCGGCAGTCACTAGATTCGATTAGATTCTTATATTTTGCGATAATTCGTAAGAGTGTCCTGTGAGTGCGTGCGGCTGTATATTATTTTTATCAATTAATTTTTCAGGAAATTGAAAATGAATTCTGAACCTATGGATTAGTGAATGTTCTCATCGATGATATAAATCCATGCAAACATCATTCTTCACATACGAAAGTGATTATGATCATATTTTTCTTCAGTATACGATGAAATACGGATATACTTCTGATTATCTTCGCGATTGTTCATTGTTGCAATGGTTTCAGATCTGTTGCTAACAAGAGATGTTCAAATGTTTTTTCGTGGTCGAAATATAAAATCTCACGATTGGCACTTTGCATTTTCGGAAATTATCAAGATAAGGAATAACTAATGAAATTCTGCGATTGAATCGATTTCAATCATATCATCTTTCGAAGAGTTAGTCCAAGACACGAATTCATGGGAATATCGATTTTTACATCCAAAATCGATCATTATCATATTGATTCTAGTACACGATGGAATGCGAATATATTTGAGATGATATTTGAGAATATCATACGGTCGAGCGCATGTACGTGTAATTATTGTCTGACCAGAGTTCTGTTTTTCTCTCGACGGGTATCTTTTGAGACGCGAGGTATAATGTTTGAACCCGAAATGATTATCTGAAGAGAATTGTGTCATCTCCTTGGTGGTTATCTTTCAAGCGAGATGGTTTAGTGATCGGAGGCGGAACCACTTTCTAAGCAAATTTCTTACATCTCCTCGGCGGTCATCTCCCACGAGGGATGGTTTAGTGAATATGAAACTCAAGTATTTCTCGGTAGTCACTAGATTTCATTGAATTCTTACATTTTGCGATAGTTCGTAAGAGTGTCGTGTGAGTGCGTGCGGCTGCATAGTATTCTTGTCAATCAATTTCTCAGGGGATTGGATATGAATTGTGAACCTATGGAGTAGTCAATGTTCCCATCGATGATATGAATCCATGCAAACATCATTCTCTACATATGAAAGTGATTATGATCATACTCTTCCAGTACACGATGGATTGTTGATATACTTCTGATTATCTTCGCGATTGTTCATTTTGACAATGGTTTCAGATCTGTTCCTACCGAGAAATTTTCGAATGTCATTTTGTGGTCAAAATCTTGAATCTCACGATTAGTATCTTTTTATTGTTTCAAAATTATTAAGATAAGGAATAACACATGAAATTTTGCGATTGGACTAATTTCAATCATAAGATTCTTCGACAACTTAGTTCAAGTCATGATTTCATGGGGATATCAATTTTCACATCTCAAATCGTTTATGATCATATTTTTTCTCAGTACACAGTAGAATGTTGATATATTTGAGATGATATGTGAGAATATCAGACGTTTCAGCGCATGTACGTGTAATTATTGTCTGAGCAGACATTCGTTTTCCTTTCGGTGGTTATCTTTTGAGAGGCATGTTGTAGTATTCGAACCCGAAATTATTATCTGAACAAAATTGTGTCATATCCTTGGTGGTTGTCCTTTAAGCGAGATGGTTTAGTGATCGAAGGCGGAACCACTTTCTAAGAGAATTTTTTACATCTCTTCGGCGGTCATCTCCCACGAGGGATGGTTCACTGAATGGAGAACTCAAGTAATTGTTGGTAGTCACTAGATTTGATTGGATTCTTATATTTCGCGATAGTTCGTAAGAGTGTCGTGTGCGTGCGGGCGGCTGTATATCATTTCTATCAATTGATTCTTCAGGGGATTGGGAATGAATTTTGAACCTATGTATTAGTGAATATTTCCATCGATGATATGAATCCATGCAAACATCATACTCCACATATGAAAGTGATTATGATCATACTTTTCCAGTACACGATGGATTGTGAATACACTTTCGATCACCTCCGCAAGTGTACATTTTTGCAATGGTTTTACATCCGTTGCTAACAAGAGATGTTCGGATGTTATCTCGTGGTCGAAAGATAAAATCTCACCATTGGCACTTTCCTTTCTTCGAAGTTATCAAGATAAGGAATAACTAATGAAATTCTGCGATTGAATCGATTTCAATCATATCATCTTTCGAAGAGTTAGTCCAAGACACGAATTCATGGGAATATCGATTTTTACATCCAAAATCGATTATTATCATATTTATTCTAGTACACGATGGAATGCGAATATATTTGAGATGATATTTGAGAATATCATGCGGTCGAGCGCATGTACGTGTAATTATTGTCTGAGCAGAGTTCTGTTTTTCTCTCGACGGGTATGTTTTGAGACGCGAGGTATAATGTTTGAACCCGAAATGATTATCTGAAGAGAATTGTGTCATCTCCTTGGTGGTTATCTTTGAAGCGAGATGGTTTAGTGATCGGAGGCGGAACCACTTTCTAAGCAAATTCCTTACATCTCCTCGGCGGTCATCTCCCACGAGGGATGGTTCAGTGAATATGAAACTCAAGCGATTGTCGGGAGTCGCTACATTTCATTGAATTCCTACATTTTGCGATATTTCGTAAGAGTGTCGTGTGAGTGCGTGTGGTTGTATATCATTTTCATCAATTAATTTGTCATCGGATTGGAAATGAATTCTAAACCTATATAGTAGTGAATGGTTCCATCGATGATATGAATCCATGCAAACATCATTCTCTCCATATGAGAGTGATTGAGATCATACTCTTCCAGTACACGATGGATTGTGGATATACTTTCGATGATCTCCGAAATTGTACATTTCCCAATGGTTTCAGATCCGTTGCTAATGAGAGATGTTCGAATGTTATTTCGTGGTCAAAATCTTAATTCTCACGATTACTATCTTTCTATTGTTTGAAAATTATTAAGATAAGGAATAACGCATGAAATTCTGCGATTGAACTAATTTCAATCATATGATTCTCTGACGAGTTAGTTCAAGACATGATTTCATGGGAATATCAATTTTTACTTCTCGAATCGTTTATGATCATATTTTTTCTCAGTACACAGTGGATGTGGATATATTTGAGATGATATGTGAGAATATCAGACGTTTCAGCGCATGTACGTGTAATTATCGTCTGAGCACACATTCGTTTTCCTCTCGGTGGTTATCTTTTGAGAGGCATGGTGTAGTGTTCGAACCCGGAATTATTATCTGAACAATATTGTGTCATCTCCTTGGTGGTTGTCCTTTAAGCGAGATAGTTTAGTGATTGAAGGCGGAACCACTTTCTAAGAAAATTTCTTAGATCTCTTGGGCGGTCATCTCCCACGAGGGATGGTTTACTGAATGAAGAACTCAAGTAATTGTCGGTAGTCACTAGATTTGATTGAATTCTCGTATTTCGCGATAGTTCGTAAGAGTGTCGTGTGCGTGCGGGCGGCTGTATATCATTTTTATCAATTGATTCTTCAGGGGATTGGGAATGAATTTTAAACCTATGTATTAGTGAATATTTCCATCGATGATATGAATCCATGCAAACATCATACTCCACATATGAAAGTGATAATGATCATACTTTTCCAGTACACGATGGATTGTGAAGACACTTTCGATCACCTTCGCAATTGTACATTTTTGCAATGGTTTCACATCCGTTGCTAACAAGAGATGTTCGGATGTTATCTCGTGGTCGAAAGATAAAATCTCATCATTGGCACTTTCCATTCTTGGAAGTTATTAAGATAAGGAATAACTAATGAAATTCTGCGATTGAATCGATTTCAATCATATCATCTTTCGAAGAGTTAGTCCAAGACACGAATTCATGGGAATATCGATTCTTACATCCAAAATCAATTATTATCATATTTATCCTAGTACACGATGGAATGCGAATATATTTGAGATGATATTTGAGAATATCATACGGTCGAGCGCATGTACGTGTAATTATTGTCTGAGCAGAGTTCTGTTTTTCTCTCGACGGGTATCTTTTGAGACGCGAGGTATAATGTTTGAACCCGAAATGATTATCTGAAGAGAATTGTGTCATCTCCTTGGTGGTTATCTTTCAAGCGAGATGGTTTAGTGATCGGAGGCGGAACCACTTTCTAAGCAAATTTCTTACATCTCCTCGGCGGTCATCTCCCACGAGGGATGGTTTAGTGAATATGAAACTCAAGTATTTCTCGGTAGTCACTAGATTTCATTGAATTCTTACACTTTGCGATAGTTCGTAAGAGTGTCGTGTGAGTGCGTGCGGCTGCATATTATTCTTGTCAATCAATTTTTCAGGGGATTGGATATGAATTGTGAACCTATGGAGTAGTCAATGTTCCCATCGATGATATGGATCCATGCAAACATCATTCTCTACATATGAAAGTGATTATGATCATACTCTTCCAGTACACGATGGATTGTTGATATACTTCTGATTATCTTCGCAAATGTTCATTTTGACAATGGTTTCAGATCTGTTCCTACCGAGAAATTTTCGAATGTCATTTTGTGGTCATAATCTTGAATCTCACGATTAGTATCTTTTTATTGTTTCAAAATTATTAAGATAAGGAATAACACATGAAATTTTGCGATTGGACTAATTTCAATCATATGATTCTTCGACAATTTACTTCATCAATTTTCACATCTCAAATCGTTTATGATCATATTTTTTCTCAGTACACAGTAGAATGTTGATATATTCGAGATGATATGTGAGAATATCAGACGTTTCAGCGCATGTACGTGTAATTATCGTCTGAGCACACATTCGTTTTCCTTCGGTGGTTATCTTTTGAGAGGCATGTTGTAGTGTTCGAACCCGGAATTATTATCTGAACAAATTTGTGTCATATCCTTGGTGGTTGTCCTTTAAGCGAGATGGTTTAGTGATCGAAGGCGGAACCACTTTCTAAGAGAATTTTTTACATCTCTTCGGCGGTCATCTCCCACGAGGGATGGTTCACTGAATGAAGAACTCAAGTAATTGTTGGTAGTCACTACATTTGATTGGATTCTTATATTCCGCGATAGTTCGTAAGAGTGTCGTGTGCGTGCGTGCGGCTGTATATTATTTTTATCAATTGATTCTTCAGGGGATTGGGAATGAATTTTAAACCTATGTATTATCGAATATTTCCATCGATGATATGAATCCATGCAAACATCATACTCCACATATGAAAGTGATTATGATCATACTTTTCCAGTACACGATGGATTGTGAATACACTTTCGATCACCTTCGCAAGTGTTCATTTTTGCAATGGTTTCACATCCGTTGCTAACAAGAGATGTTCGGATGTTATCTCGTGGACAAAAGATAAAATCTCACCATTTGCACTTTCCATTCTTGGAAGTTATTAAGATAAGGGATAACTAATGAAATTCTGCAATTGAATCGATTTCAATCATATCATCTTTCGAAGAGTTAGTCCAAGACATGAATTCATGGGAATATCGATTCTTACATCCAAAATCGATTATTATCATTTTCATTCTATTTTATTTTATTTAGGAAATATAACGGGCCTTTACGGCCCAAATCACATCGAGTGTTGTAGAAGTACATCATATATATAATATTCATACAATTTTTTCGACAATAAATGGGAATTAGGAAATCAATCAACGACAACTTAAAAATGGTAATAATGATTCAATAGTGGCACATACCAAGGATGCATATCAACTTGAATATACAAACGCGAATAGCTCATTTTTAATGGTTCGCTTAAAAATTTCACCATCATTTATTGATGATGTAGAAGGCTGTAAACTATTCCACAAGACAATGCTCCTTGGAATGATGGAGCTTGAGCCTCTTTTGGATTTGTACTTGACTGTGCGAAGGGCAATAGATGATCTAGTTTCATATGGTTGAATATAGTCTATTAATTTGTTTGCAAGATAGGGAATGTCATATCTCAACTTGAGCAAAGAATGCATTAACAAAATGTCATTGTAGTCGAACAGTACGGTCAGTTGGGCAATTTTGAACTTTTTATATAATATGTTATAGTTATGGTTGAATTTATGGAATGAGAAATTACTTTTGAATGCTAGGTACCTAAGAAGCTTATGTTGAATTTTTTCCAACTCATAATTCAAATAATCAACATGAGGTCTCCAAATCGGAGAGGCAAAACTAATTTTAGGCCTAATCAAAGTAGAAAATAAGTATTTTATACAGTCTGGATTATGAAAATCCGATGTGCTCCTCTTTACGAAGCCTAAAAGACGATTGCACTCGTTAATCACTTGTTCTACGTGTTCTCTGAACGAGAAATCACCTCTGAATATGACACCCAGGTCTCTAATTCTCTCCACTCTAGTAAGTTTATTACCATCGATGCAATAAGTAAACTCTATCAATTCCTGGTTCTGGATGAACGATATAACACTACTTTTATCGATATTCAGAGATAGTCTGTTTCGTTTAGCCCATTCAACTAATCTATCAAGGTCACGCTGTAATTTCGTCGCATCTAAGACAGAATTGATCCTGGCAAAAATCTTCACATCGTCGGCATAAATTAATATCATGCAATTTTCCATGCAATTTGATAAATCATTGATAGAAATGATGAATAAAATGGGTCCGAGGTGTGAACCTTGCGGAACTCCGGATGTGGTATGATAGAAGTCGGAACGGGCTTGATTGATTCTAACAGATTGTTGACGACCAGAAAGATAAGATGCGATCCATTCAGTTAGGCCGGAATTGAAGTTATACGAGTACAGTTTAGAGATCAGAATTTTGTGGTCGACTGAATCAAACGCTTTGGAAAAATCGGTGTATATGGAATCGACTTGCGCATGGGTGTCAAGACAACTCATGATGAAATCCGTGTAGATGGCGAGATTAGTCATGACAGATCTACCACGAATGAACCCATGTTGTTCACGTGAAACATATTGTAAAAATCGTTCATATACTTTGTTCGCCATGATTGCATCTAGGATTTTAGAGAAAATACTCAAGATTGATATAGGTCTGTAATTGGTAACGAGGTTTCTATCACCAGATTTGAGTATGGGCGTCACGAAAGCCAACTTCCATTTCTTAGGAAAATGTTTATGTTCGAGTGGAAGGTTGAACAATTGAACTAATGGTTTCAGTAACTCATTAGCAAGTTTCTTTACAAAAATAGACGGTATCCCATCTGGGCCAGCAGAATTGGACCCTTTTAATGACTGTATCACTTTCCGCACATCATAGTCACTGATTCTAAAGCCAATATCGATATGTGATTGGTCTAATGCCATTCTAAGGTTCGAAGTACTGGGTCCCGTATAAAACGATTTAAAGTAAGTGGCGAATAAATTCGCCGATTCATGCAAGTTGCTTGAAGTTTTCTGCTGGAATTTGACATTATCTGGGATATTATTGCTTGAGTTGAGTTTGTATATGTGAGTCCAAAAGGCTTTGATATTCTTGAATATGTTATTTTCGACGCTTTCAATATAACTTTTATACAAATCTTTTGATTTCCTGATACATAAGGCACGCAATTTTTTAAATCGAATCCAGTCATCTAAATCATTCGATTCAATCCAAACAGTGCGGGCTATAGTTTTCTGGCGAATTAAGTCAATGAGATCGTTGTCATACCAAGTAGGATATTCAGATTTGATTACGGTACCATTGGGAACATGTTTGTTCACACAATCGTCCAGAATCTCATAAAATGAATCAACATCTTGGTCAATATTACCACTTGACAAAGCACTATTCCAATTGACTTGACTCAACATTTCAGAGATTTTCACATAACCGGCTTTGAAAAACTTTTTATCGATAAATTTTTGACGATGCGGGGTCTCTGACGGAGACTGAAATTCTACAGTGAACAGTGCAGGTATATGGTGCTCATCAGTATTTGAAAGAGTCTCGAAGTTTGAAATGCTGTGACATAAATTTTTGGATGCGAATAGAAGGTCGAGACTGTAATTCTTACTAGGATGTTTCGGATATAATTGACATAAATTTAAAAATGTAAAGTCAGATGACATAGAGACAGCAGCCGCTCTTTGTTTTGGATTGACATAATCGTTGAAACTAATGCAAACATCTTCCCCATTCATCCACTCTGCATTCGGAATATTAAAATCTCCAAAAAATAAGAACTTATGGTCTCTATATGAATTTGCTATTACAGCAACAGCACTAAGATGACGTTGATAAACATCAAGATCGGCCGTGGGTGGGACGTACGTGTTTCCGATAATCATCTCAAGTCCACCAGCTCTCAGTTCCACAAATATATGCTCAACATCACTAAAGACATTATTCACAGAGCTAGAGACAAATTTATCACTCACTGCTATTAGTACACCCCCACCGATTGATGAAACACTGTTGTCTAGATTCCTGTCAGTTCTAAATATTTTGAAGCCGTCCAATCCAAGTTCTTCAGATGAGAATTCACCATTGAGCCAGGTTTCAGTAAGTACAAATACATCGGGTCGCGGCGAGAGAATATGCCAAGTATTTTTGAGATGACTCAACTTCGATTTTATGCCACGTATGTTTTGATAATATATGAAAATCTGCTCTAGCCGTTGTTGATGCTGCTTGGTGTGACGTTTTTTGCCACATTCTTGGGCACATCTACAAGTTGCGGTACCTTATTTATGTACTTAATAGTCTTCAATTCATTAAGATGGAGATTGTTATGCTCCTGAAGCTGCAACTGCAACTTTTTCATATAATCCCTCTGCTTCATAGTAAGATCAGCAGCTAGGCTAATAGGTTTAGGAATTTTGAATTTATTCTTCAGTATTGTTATAGCATCTCCAGCACTATTGAAAGTTACCAGGATGGGTCTCTTCTTATCCACGGCTACTTTCCCAAAACGTCTACACGTGAACACTGGATTTGGGAGATCTTTAATGGACGATATGATATTCATAACAGTCTCATAACATATCGTCATCTTCATCACAGTATCATATTTATTCTAGTACACGATGGAATGCGAATATATTTGAGATGATATTTGAGAATATCATACGGTCGGGCGCATGTACGTGTAATTATTGTCTGAGCAGACTTCTATTTTTCTCTCGACGGGTATCTTTTGAGACGCGAGGTATAATGTTTGAGCCCGAAATGATTATCTGAAGAGAATTGTGTCATCTCCTTGGTGGTTATCTTTCAAGCGAGATGGTTTAGTGATCGGGGGCGGAACCACTTTCTAAGCAAATTTCTTACATCTCCTCGGCGGTCATCTCCCACGAGGGATGGTTTAGTGAATATGAAACTCAAGTATTTCTCGGTAGTCACTAGATTTCATTGAATTCTTACATTTTGCGATAGTTCGTAAGAGTGTCGTGTGGGTGCGTGCGGCTGCATTTATTCTTGTCAATCAATTCTTCAAGGGATTGGATATGAATTTTGAACCTATGGAGTAGTCAATGTTCCCGTCGATGATATGGATCCATGCAAACATCATTCTCTCCATATGAAAGTGATTATGATCATACTCTTCCAGTACACGATGGATTGTGGATATACTTCTGATTATCTTCGCGATTGTTCATTTTGACAATGGTTTCAGATCTGTTCCTAACGAAAAATTTTCGAATGTCATTTTGTGGTCAAAATCTTGAATCTCACGATTAGTATCTTTTTATTGTTTCAAAATTATTAAGATGAGGAATAACACATGAAATTTTGCGATTGAACTAATTTCAATCATATGATTCTTCGACGAGTTAGTTCAAGACATGATTCCATGGGAATATCAATTTTCACATCTCAAATCGTTTATGATCATATTCTTTCTCAGTACACAGTAGAATGTTGATATATTTGAGATGATATGTGAGAATATCAGACGTTTCAGCGCATGTACGTGTAATTATTGTCTGAGCAGCAATTCGTTTTCCTTTCGGTGGTTATCTTTTGAGAGGCATGTTGTAGTGTTCGAACCCGAAATTATTATCTGAACAAAATTGTGTCATATCCTTGGTGGTTGTCCTTTAAGCGAGATGGTTTAGTGATCGAAGGCGGAACCACTTTCTAAGAGAATTTCTTACATCTCTTCGGCGGTCATATCCCACGAGGGATGGTTTACTGAATGGAGAACTCAAGTAATTGTTGGTAGTCACTAGATTTGATTGGATTCTCATATTTCGCGATAGTTTGTAAGAGTGTCGTGTGAGTGCGTGCGGCTGTATATTATTTCCATCAATTGATTCTTCAGGGGATAGGGGATGAATTTCAAACCTATGTATTAGTGAATATTTCCATCGATGATATGAATCCATGCAAACATCATACTCCACATATGAAAGTGATTATGATCATACTTTTCCAGTACACGATGGATTGTGAAGACACTTTCGATCACCTTCGCAATTGTACATTTTTGCAATGGTTTCACATCCGTTGCTAACAAGAGATGTTCGGATGTTATCTCGTGGTCAAAAGATAAAATCTCACCATTGGCACTTTCCATTCTTGGAAGTTATTAAGATAAGGAATAACTAATAAGATTCTGCCATTGAATCGATTTCAATCATATCATCTTTCGAAGAGTTAGTCCAAGACATGAATTCATGGGAATATCGATTTTTACATCCAAAATCGATTATTATCATATTTATTCTAGTACACGATGGAATGCGAATATATTTGAGATGATATTTGAGAGTATCAGACGATCGAGCGCATGTACAGGGTATTTTTGTCTAAGCAGACTTCTGTTTTTCTCTCGGCGGGTATCTTCTGAGACGCAAGGTGTAGTGTTTGAACCCGAAATCATTATCGAAAGAGAATTGTGTCATCTCCTTGGTGGCTATCTTCTAAGCGAGATGGTTTAGTGATCGAAGGCGAAACCACTTTCAAAGAAAATTTCCTACATCTCCTTGGCGGTCACCTCCCACGAGGGATAGTTTAGTGGATAAACAACTCAAGTCATTGTCGGGAGTCACTAGATTCCATTGAATAAGGAACTTGCATGTTTTCCAATTTCAATTTGAACAGATAGACCGGGTACGATTCATAAAGTAATTATACTTCCCAAAATTTTTATATGCACGGATTGCGAAAAATGAGTCATTGAAAATCGTTCAATATTTGCAACAATTCAAACGCTCCGGGAAAAGCCGAGTGACATGACCGAGCGTGCCCGAGCGTCCGCGTGCATGTATTGTATTTGTGTGTTATGTTCACAACGACGTTCGAAACAAATAACATCATCAACACACCAAATCTACTGATGGATGAGACTCTCCGAATAGACAAAAATCGCAGAGATCACAGAGTTATTATTATAGTTATTGCCGACTTGCGAGACTTGTCGTCATCATGCGGATCCAGAAATCAGGTCTAACCTCAAACGTCGTGCGGTCAATGAAGCGGATGACGCGCCCGCAGCAGACGGAGCGAACGAACATGGGATTAGAGCTTGAAAGATTCCTATTGCGTCAGCACTCTGGTGATCGTAACGTCACGATAGTCCGACCAATCACAATCATTTGAGCGCGAATCTAATAATTACGATCTTCCATTGATTTTCATCGCGAATTCTTGAATGTAGACGGCATATGTTCAGCCGGAACTTCTGTAGATAGTCTTCACTCACCCTCATCATCAGATTCAGATCAAAAGCATGCCGAATATTTTTGCATGCAAGTTCCTCATTCTTACATTTTGCGATAGTTCGTAAGAGTGTCGTGTGAGTGCGTGCGGCTGTATATTATTCTTATCAATCGATTTTTCAGAGGGATGGGAATGATTTTCGAACCTATGTAAAGTAAATGTTTGCATCGATGATATGAATCCATGCAAACATCATTCTCTACATATGGAAGTGATTATGATCATACTTCTCCAGTACACGATGGATTGTGAATCCACTTCTGATTATCTTCGCGATTGTTCATTTTGACAATGGTTTCACATCTGTTCCTAACGAAAAATTTTCGAATGTCATTTTGTGGTCAAAATCTTGAATCTCACGATTAGTATCTTTTTATTGTTCCAAAATTATTAAGATGAGGAATAACACATGAAATTTTGCGATTGAACTAATTTCAATCATATGATTCTTCGACAAGTTAGTTCAAGACATGATTTCATAGGAATATCAATTTTCACATCTCAAATCGTTTATGATCATATTCTTTCTCAGTACACAGTAGAATGTTGATATATTTGAGATGATATGTGAGAATATCAGACGTTTCAGCGCATGTACGTGTAATTATTGTCTGAGCAGCAATTCGTTTTCCTTTCGGTGGTTATCTTTTGAGAGGCATGTTGTAGTGTTCGAACCCGAAATTATTATCTGAACAAAATTGTGTCATATCCTTGGTGGTTGTCCTTTAAGCGAGATGGTTAAGTGATCGAAGTCGGAACCACTTTCTAAGAGAATTTCTTACATCTCTTCGGCGGTCATCTCCCACGAGGGATGGTTTACTGAATGAAGAACTCAAGTAATTGTTGGTAGTCACTAGATTTGATTGGATTCTCATATTTCGCGATAGTTTGTAAGAGTGTCGTGTGAGTGCAAGCGGCTGTATATTATTTTCATCAATTGATTCTTCAGGGGATTGGGAATGAATTTCAAACCTATGTATAAGTGAATATTTCCATCGATGATATGAATCCATGCAAACATCATACTCCACATATGAAAGTGATTATGATCATACTTTTCCAGTACACGATGGATTGTGAATACACTTTCGATCACCTTCGCAATTGTACATTTTCGCAATGGTTTCACATCCGTTGCTAACGAGAGTCGTTCGAATGTTATTTCGTGGTCAAAATATAAAATCTCACGATTGGCACTTTCCATTCTCGGTAGTTATTAAGATAAGGAATAACTAATAAAATTCTGCCATTGAATCGATTTCAATCATATCATCTTTCGAAGAGATAGACCAAGACATGAATTCATGGGAATATCGATTTTTACATCTAAAATCGATTATTATCATATTTTTTCTAGTACACGGTGGAATGTGAATATATTTTAGATGATATGTGAGAATATCAGACGTTTCAGCGCATGTACGTGTAATTATTGTCTGAGCAGACTTCCGTTTTCCCCTCGGTGGTTATCTTTTGAGAGGCATGGTGTAGTGTTTAAACCCGAAATTATTATCTGAACAAAATTGTGTCATCTCCTCGGTGGTTGTCCTCCAAGCGAGATGATTTAGTGATCGAAGGCGAAACCACTTTCTGAGAAAATTCCTCACATCTCCTCGGCTGGCATCTCCCACGGGGCATGGTTTAGTGGATATGAAATACAAGTAATTGTCGGTAGCTACTAGGTTTTATCAAATTCTTATATTTTTCGATAATTCGTAAGAGTGTCATGTGAGTGCGTGCGGCTGTATATAAAGTTTTCATCAATTAATTTTCCAGGGTATTGGGAATGAATTCTAAATCTATGTAGTAGTGAAGATTTCCATCGATAATATGAATCCATGCAAACATCATTCTCTACATATGGGAGTGATTATGATCATACTTTTTCAGTACACGATGGATTGTGAATACACTTTTGATTATCTCCGAAATTGTACATTCCCCAATGGTTTCAGATCCGTTGCTAACGAGAGTCGTTCGAATGTTATTTCGTGGTCAAAATATAAAATCTCACGATTGGCACTTTCCATTCTCGGAAGTTATTAAGATAAGGAGTAACCCATGGAATTCTGTCATTGGATCGATTTCAATCATATCATTTTCCGAAGAGTTAGTTCAAGCCATGAAGTCATGGAAATATCGATTTCCACATCCGAAATCGATTCTTATCATATTTTCTTCAGCACACGATGGAATGTGAATATATTTGAGATGATATCTGAGAATATCAGACGGTCTGGCGCATGTACAGTACCCTCCAAAATTGATGGATAATGGATAGTCTCAGTCAATCAACGAAATCTCCAATGCAGTTCGTCGTATGGAAATTTTGAGAGGAGCATCTTGAAGATCACAAAAAAATCTATCGATTCATGTGTTTCAAATATTTGAAAAGTTTTCTTTGGTCGGTCTCAGTCAACGGTGAAATTTCAAAAAACTCATCCATTAATCAATCACTCGTATTTTTGACGGGATCCATTCGATTGTCAAAGTTCCTACGATGTAGATCGTCCAAAAATCTACAAGTTTGGTTCTTTGTGAAACTTCCCTGCGACCCTCCCTATCTGACACACGAGCTCCGAAAGAAAGTTCCCTATTAACATGGGGTGCTCATGAAGATACCGACGCTGGCACTGGTTACATTCTCTCTCGCTCTATTCTGGTTCGAAATTGAATGAAAAAAATATCATAGCACATGATTTCAACGTGAAATGATCTCATTCTTCAGAATATTTGATCAGATTCCGTCTCAGATCTGAGGTAACAAGGATTTCTCAAGTTTCATTGTCAAAATAGAAAAATTTCATGTTTCGTTTCCATGGGTCACACTTGAGACTCGATCTGATGAACTATTCTGGAAGATCAGATCATTTGACGTCGGGACCATGTGCCATGATATTTTTTCCATTCAATTTTGCACCGGCATAGAGCGAGAGGAAATGGAACAGGTGCCAGGCTCGGTATCTCCATAGGCAGTCTGTGTAATACAAATTTTTCTCTTTGAGCTCGTGGCTCCGGCGGGAAGGGTCGTAGGAAAATTTCACAAGGTACCAAACTTGTAGATTTTCAGACGATCTACAACATCCCGTGAGAATTTTTGCAATCGAATAAATCCCGTCAAAAATACAAGTGATTGATTAATGGATAAATTTTAGAAATTTCAACGTCGACTGAGTCCAACCAAAAAATGCTTTTTAAATGTTTGAAACCTATGAATCGATAGATTCTTTTGTGATCTTCAAGATGTTCTTCTTAAAAATTCCATACGACGAACCCCATTGAAGATTTCGTTGGTTGACTGAGACTATTCATTATCCATTAATTTTGGAGGGTACTGTACGTGTGATTATTGTCCAAGCAGACTCCTGTTTTTCTCTCGGCGAGTATCTTTTGAGACGCAACGTGTAGTGTTTGAACCCGAAATTATCATCTAAAGAAAATTGTGTCATCTCCTTGATGGTTGTCCTCCAAGCAAGATGGTTTAGTGATCGACGGCGGAACCACTTTCTGAGCAAATTTCTTACATCTCCTCGGCGGTCATCTCCCACGAGGGATCGTTTAGTGAATAAAGAACTCGAGTCATTGTCGGTAGTCACTAGATTTTATTGAATTTCTATACTTAGTGATAGTTTGTAAGAGTGCGTGCGGCTGTATATAAATTTTTCATCAATTATTTTTTCAGGGGATTGGGAATCAATTCTAAGCCTATGGAGTAGTAAAGGTTTCCATCGATAATATGAATCCATGCAAACATCATTCTCTACATACGAAAGTGATTATGATCATATTTCTCTTTAGTACACAATGGAATGTGGATATACTTTTGATTATCTTCGCGACTGTTCATTTTCACAATGGTTTCAGATCTGTTCCTAACGAGAAATGTTCGAATGTTATTTTGTGGTCAAAATATTGGATCTCTTCAATCGAAAAATTGTGTGCAGTAATTTCTTGTACATCTTTGAAAAATAAATCAATAAGGTCTCAACACATTTTTCGAAACAAGATCGTCCGTTCCCGTAATAAACGTACTTTCGTCTGAGACTCGTATTAGGAACAAAAAGCTTTACATGACAGAATATGTACATATGTTTCTTGTTTATCCTTTGAAGATCTACAAATATTCAATGTACATATTTTTTGATGAAATATGTTCCTTTCGAGTTATGGGGTCGAAACCGTGAAAAATGACAGATAAAATACGAGTCTCAGACGAAATACGTTCATTACAGGAACAGGAGGTCTTATATGGAAAAGTGTGTGAGGGCCCTTTTTCGTTCATCGTTCCAAGTTCCACAAGAAGTTGCTCCACATATTTTCGATAAAATGTGTTCCTTCCCAGTTTTTGAGGTTGAAAAAGGGGACATGATCGAAAAACACGTTTTTGCGCTTTTTTTAAAAAACGGCCCAAGTGGCGATTTTGATCCTTAGTAGGTTGTGATCCCACAGATGTCCCAAACCATATCTAACAAGAATCCCACTTGCTGTCGTCAGCCAAGGATAGACTTGGTTCAGGACCACCGTGATTATATAAAGGAAGTCGTGTCATCTCCCTGGCGGTGATTCTTTAAACGAGATGGTTTAGTGATCGAACGTAAAACCAATTTCCAAGTAAAGTTCTTACATATCCTCGGTGGTCATCTCCCACAAGGAATGCTTCAGTGAATAAGAAACTCAAGCAAACGTCGGGAGTCACTCGATTTTCCGAAATTCTTATAATTTCCGATAATTGTGAGAGCGTTTTACAAGTGCGTGCGGGTGTGTATGAATTTCTTATCAATCAGTTTTCAGTGAGTTGGGAATGAATTTCAAAATCTATGTAGTACATCCATGATATGAATCCATGCAAATATCATTTTCTACATATAAAAGCGATTATGATCATATTCTTCCTCAGTACGCGATGGAATTTGAATATATTTTTGATTATCTTCGCTATCGTTCATTTTTGCAATGGTTCCAGACCTGTTGTTAACGAGAAATGTTCGAATGTAATTTTATGGTCAAAATATGAAATCTCACGATTAGCATTTTTCTATTGTTTGAAAATTATTAAGATCAAAGATAACTCAGAAAATTCTATGATTGGACTCATTTCAATCATATGGTTTTTCGACCAATTAGTTCCAGACATGAATCTATGGGAATATCAATTCCTACATCCGAAATCGATTGGGATCATTTTTCTTCCAGTACAGGATGGAATGTGAATATAATTGAGATGATATTTGAGAATATGAGACGGTGTAGTGCATGTACGTGTAATTATTGTCTAAGCAGACTACTGCTATTCTCTCAGCGGTTATCTTTCATCACGGATGGTGTAGTGTTTGAACGCAAAATTATTATCTAATCAAACTTATGTCATCGCCCTGGTGGGTATCTCTTAAGCGAGATGGTTTAGTGATCAAACGTGAAACCAATCCCTCAGTAAGGTTCATTCAGCTCTTCGGTGGTTATCTCCCACGAGGGATGGTACAGTGAACAAGGAACTCAAGTACTTTATCGCTATCTTTATATGCATTTAAGTACATTATCTTCATTCTTACAAGTTTTATCGAAAATTTGTGACTATCAAACCTATCAACCATTTTCAATCTCTCAGTCTTTCTACAGTTCATGAAAAGCATGTTCAGAAAACGTCCCAAAGCTGTTGTAAATTCGTAATAAGTTCTTCAACATTTTTTTCGATAAATTATAGGTAAAAGTGTACTTAGCACCAACATTTGCGTTTAGTCGCGATCTTCAGCGATTATCTTTTTTTTTTTTTTTTTTTTTTTTAAGGTGGTTGTAGGGCAAATACGCTGCGACGTACGAAGGAGAGGCACCGGTCAGCCAAACACGGCTGGCCAGCACCTCCCCAACAGTCCCGGGCTGGAATCCGCATCGATACGGCCATCCGAACCGGGTAAACCCTCTCTTCCTTCTCCGTTGGCGCCGGCCATTGGACAAGGGAGAGATCCACCAACTTACCA